>JAINUG010000100.1:1800000-2297500 GCA_029706075.1 Aldrovandia affinis
ATTATCTTTCATTATCAATAGCTCAATGGTTTTAACATGTATTACTTCCCTCCAGAGGACAATAAAATATTATTGCTAACCATAGCTTTGACAGGCAATGTTGTAATCTAAACCCTCTTCTGTGGATCCATCTCTATTGAGTATGCCGAATCTGACAACTTTGCAAATTCAAATTTTCATTCACTGATCAAATTACCTTGGTAAAAATTAGATCTCATAGATGACAGTTCTCAAGGAAATAAGATTAATTTTGCTCTAACAGTATCACTTTAAATGAAGTGCATGCAGATTTTACAGCTGAAACACTGACCTATAATTCTATCCCAATTTTAAGATTAAATATAATCCCAGAGCTATGGAAATAAGTTAATGTGCTAATGACAATTCGATATAAAAAATTCCATGCAACAAATATGCAGTTCAAGGGACTTTTTATTAAGGCATGCAGCAGAGAGCATATTAATATTTGATGGATTTTTATCTTGGACTTGGAGTCCAGGGACAGTAACGCACCTGGCCCTTGGACGAGGCTGTTGGCCCCTCCATTAGGACATCAATGACAAAGGCAGAGAAGATACATTAAAATATAGAACAAAGGTGAAGATGCGGACAGGATTTCACGGGTAATACATGCAGATCTGCACGTTTAGTAAATGTGGACATATGATGTATTCAATATATTTATATTATGAGTATGATTATGGTTTTACATGTATTTTACCCCCACAGTAAATCTAACGATTTTTGTTTTTATGTGGTCAAGTTTAGGAATAGGAAATTTCCATCTCATTTGAAGAGTAATATGTTATTAGCCACTCCTCATTGTATTATTGATTATGGTATTATATTTGTATATGTCTGACACCTCCTCTTGATTGCAGAGTTTAGTTAGTTAGATATCCAAGGAGATTTTAGATTTATCAGAAACTTTCAACCCTCCCTATTTATCTTTATATTTGAAGGAATTGTGCTGCTTCCCTGTCGTGCAGTAGTCTAAGTCATTGCTACATATTCATATATAAGACTATATTGAGACACTGCCTGTCTTTGCTCCTTGTTCAAGATAGTATTTATAAATATCACTGATGGCCTCTGGAACAGATATGAATGAATGTCCCTGTGGCAAGTGGGGATGTTTTTGAGGAGGGTAGGAGCTTACTTGCCGGACCTGGGAACTGAACCCTGGTCTGTCACTCCATTACCGCATTAACGCCTCCATTGGGGCCCCTTGGTGAGGGGGGTGATCATCCATCCTGACAGCCATTTTGGCAAGGTTTCAAAAATCTCCCATTTAATTTTTTACATTTTGGTGAAACATTCCACTATGGTCATGGAATATGGATCTCTCTGCAAAATGAGTTCATGTCTCAGTGGTTCAGTAGTCTGTTGTGGCCTGCCTGTTCAAAAAGCTTTTGAATCTCAATGGTATTTCCTCGTAAGATAAACAATGAAAATGTAAAAGTAAAAGGAAATATGGGCCATATTTATTATTTATTGCTTGATTTAATGATAGATGTGTTTTGAGATTGTGAAAAGTACAACTAAATAAAATACATAAATATGTCATTTATAGTATATACATTTATAAAACTGACAACATCTATGGATACATTTGTCAAAAATGTCAAACATTCACAACATAAAATGCAAACTTAACAACGTATGAAAAATAAACAAATTAATCTTTTGCATTGTAGACATTGTTTTAATTATGATCTGAATTCCAGCTGTGCTTTCCAGGAGCAGATTGCTCATCTTTATTACCTTATTTAAGCTCTTTGTCTTTTGCTCATTAATCCGCACTGTTCCACATCAAAACAAATGCACCCAGGTAAACAATTGAAAAGTCTGTCATTAAACAGATAAAGCAAGTATATTATTCTTCTATTTCATCTTCTTCTTCTTCTTCTTCTTCTTCTTCTTCTTCTTCTTCTTCTTCTTCTTCTTCTTCTTCTTCTTCTTCTTCTTCTTCTTGTTATTATTACAATTAATACTATTGCTACTAATAATAAGAGTAATGATGATTATGATACTAATAAATATAGTTGCGAGCAGCGGTAACTGGGGTCCAAGCACCAGCAAACTGCCTTAATGGGAATAAATAAATATTGGACACATTTATCAAATGCTAAATGTCTTTGCACAATACATGAGATCTTTAAAGCAAATGTCATTGCCTGCATTCAAACCTGCAAGCTCTTGGTTTGAAGTCAGAAGCTTTACCAACTGTGCTAGCAGACAGGCAAGCTTCTTTGTGCATCCAGTGTTTGGGTTTTGAGAAATCTACCTAAAGGGAAAATCATAGGTCCTTGAGGGAAATTTGTTCTAGGAGAGAAATCCATAATGTTTTTTTGACAATAGGTCAAAGGGGTCAAGAGGTATGGTCTTTCAAAATGTGCATTTTCAATCATCAGCTATAGACCCCCAATAGGTCAATTGGCGCAATACTGGTGCCAGGGCATATGCTTGACATGGTCCTCTACAAACGTGCCAAGTTTGGTGAGTGTTTGAGAATTCCTCTGTATTTTGGAAGCATTTTTGTAAAAAGTGGAGGAAAAGAAATCCAGTGGAAAAACAATATGTTTCCAGCACTTACTGTGCTTGGACCCCGAATAATAATAATTATTACAATTCTATTTTAGTAAACCACATATATGCCATTGGAATGGGTTACAAGTCAGAGGCTTTAGCCATTTAGTGAAAGATCCTTTGAAACATGATGTATTCCAGATATATGGGTCTGCAGGGTGATACAGGAACACTATCGCCTTGGGTACTACAGCTATCTCCAGTATGATGTCAACCAGAATGAGCCAGAGCAGAAATGATCACAGACCGCTAATGACATGATCACATTAATAGTTTAAAATTAATACACTTAAAATTAATACTCTGCCTATAAATATTAGCAAAATCTTTTTTGCTGTGTTGAGGAGCAGTCTCGAATGTAAAATGGAAGGTTTCGTGATCAAACTAAATTTAGAAATTTAATTATCACTGAAAACTTTAAAAAAAGCACAATCCCAGATTGCCCCAGATTGGCAGAGAGGATATCTCCGTTTCTCCATTATGAAAAGTTAAGTGGGACGTGGAGAAGGTGAAACGTAATGCCAGTGCTCGCCATTCCATCCATCATCCTACTTCAACATGGGCAGAATTGTGGCCTATCAGAAGCATTTAGTCTGAGGGCAAGGTGTCTTGGGAAATTATGTGGAGCATAATGAGTTTTGACATGGTTTTTAGAGTGAGCCTTTGAACCAACTGTCAAACAGAGGTAGCGTTTATGCAGTTTCATTTGAATTGTATTTATTTTTCAGAATGTAAAATCATCTATAAAATAAATGACCAGTAATGTAGGCAAGGCATTGGTTCTACTGCAGGGGGTACATTGCTGCCCTTTTCAACAACAGTTATTGAATGAATTAATTTATTAGATCATTAAAAACACATACAGCCACACATAAAAGCAATAGGAGTACATACATTAAAGATTTTGAGGATAACACAAAAATGTCAAGGACTTATTTCCATTATGGTCCTTGAGACATCTCACGTGCTATACTTTAGCCTGAGCACATGGTACCCTCTTCCCCTGTGGGTGTTTAGAGATTAAGGGGATAAAGTATTCAGGGGTACACAGGCACCGACAGCTAAGGTCAGGTCACCCTGTCGGAAATATCTGGCTAAAACATACCAGTGCCCTGGGACTGTGTTGCTGGGATGAGCGTGAGCAGTAAACATTCACTCAGCTGAGTGGTATAAAGCCACGTAAGCCGCAGAGGGATCTGTGTGGAAGCTCACGTGCCTGGGGGTGGGTGTGGAGGGTGGGAGGTGGGTGGAGGCATGGCCATGCCCTGTCAGAGCTCAGAGCATCGCAGAAATAGACCAGTCAACCAGGAGGCTGATCCCAAACGCCCAAGCTGGTGTTCACGTACAGATATGGTGCTGGGGCTTGAATGACATGGAAACTTTCTAATCTCTAATCTCCACTCCCACATTCCCAGCCATGCCACGGGCTGGTATTCTTAGCCTGGGAGGGGGGGCATTTTGGGTGATGGCCCTGCCCGTGCGCATTTTCCACTTTTTAGGTTGTCATCGCCTCATGGGTGGTCCAGGCTGAACAGATCCCCTCCCCTCCCCCTCCCCCCTCGAGAGGATATGGGACAAAAGGATCAAATAAATTACAATAAAGGTCAATCGCACCTCTAATAGATTTTCCTTCTTCTTTGGCCCTCCTTTGAACTTGTAAGTGGTCATTTAATAAAGTTGTTCTGTTTGAATTTGTGCTCTATGCACACACTGCTGCACACATACTATTGTATATAGGACTCTACTTAAACATCCTTCTAGACCAGCGGTTCTCAAACTCGGCCCTGTCGTTTCCCTGTGTAAACTAGGTTTCATTCCAACTACAACTACAACCCCCGAATTGTAACAAGTTGTTAACTGTTCTTAAATAGACACTTTTAATGTCTACTGAGGGATGATTTGCCCTCTTAAATCAAATTATGTCCAAAATAGCTTTGAATGCCATGAAGAATAAATATCCCATATTCAAAACTAATGCTTTCATTTTCTGCAGTAGGCTCTATGGCAAATGATTCATTTGGAAAGAGGTTATATTGTTTCATTGATTAAATTATAGACTAGCAGGTGAAATCAGTGGGGTCCTAATTGTTGAAAGTATGGCCATCTGGTCACTGAAACTAAACTATTTGTGGAAAATGAAGAGTTCTAACACAAAGCAAAATGCAATGAGCCAAACCTGCAATGGTTTAATCATGTTAAGGCAAGGCAAGGCAAGTTTATTTATATAGCACATTTCATACAACAATGGCAATTCAAAGTGCTTTACACAGAGCATAGAAAATACAGAACAAGAAGAATAGGTAAGAAAATACAAATAAGTGAATATATAATAAAAATAAGATATAAAAAATAATAAGAATAGATCATAAAAAAATTATGAAAGAACTTAAAAACATGTTTTCAACAACCTTAATTGATCAAAACCAGCCACATTGGTTTACACAGACACTTTTCTTCACAATGCTCCACACACTACTCTATACACACATGACTCTACACAATGCTCCATACACTGTTCTACACACACAACTCTACACAATGCTACACACACTGCTCGACACACACAACTCTACACAATGCTCCACACACTGTTCTACACAGACAACTCTACACAACGCTCCACACACTGTTCTACACACACAACTCTTCACAACACTATACACACTGTTCTACACACACAACTCTACACAACGCACCATACACTGTTCTACACACACTGCTCTAGTTGTGGTTCCCCCAGTGTGGGACCATTATGGCACAAAATACGCATGAACATAGTTTACATGTGGCTTTTTTCATGAATTGAAAGGGAACATTAATCTTTCACTGTTAAAAAAATAAATGAAATGTCAAATGGAAATGCTTGCAATAGTGAAATACCTTGATTTTTCTGTCTCTTGCTCTCTCTCTCTCTCTCTGGCTCTCTCTCCCCTGTGTGTCTCTCTCTCTTTCTTTCACACATCCTCTCTATCTCACCTGTTTTCTTTCTCTCTTTGTAAACTGAAAATGATGGTGTCATAGGGTGACTGCCAGAAGTGTGGCACGAGATCCTTGCTTTTGTTAACTGCTAACTGTTATCTGAGCATAAATACTGAATATACAGATGTTTGAGATGCTGATACTGAATATGCAGATGTCTGAGACACTAATACTAAATATGCAGATGTCTGAGATTCTGATAATGAATATGCAGATGGTTGAGATGCTAATACTGAATATACAGATGTCTGAGATGCTGATACTGAATATGCAGATGTCTGAGATGCTGATACTAAATATGCAGATGTCTGAGATGCTAATACTGAATATGCAGATGTCTGAGATGCTGATACTGAATATGCAGATGTCTGAGATGCTAATACTGAATATGCAGATGCTTGAGATGCTAATACTGAATATGCAATGTTTGCATTGATGTCCTCAGTAAGTGTTTCAGGCCACGAATGCATTTCCCAGAATACATCAGGATTTACAGACAGTGAACGTTTACCTCTAATACAGCCTCCGATTTTTGTTTGATATAATATGGAAAGACCTCCACTGAATTTGAAGTCAGACACTGGTGTTATGAAGTGGAATTTAGCTGTGATATAGCTATAGTTTAAATATAGTTGTGGTTTAAACAGATGGAACCAACTGTGTCTGTAAATGAAAGCGTGCATACAAACACACACACACACACACACACACACACACACACACATACCCTGAGATACTTGGACCACAGTTTCATTGACTTTTGGACAGAGTCACTCAATGCACCACAAATAAATAAATATATAAATAAATAAATCAGTGTAAAAAAACATTCCAGGTTACTTCAAGGCGAGGAACATTTGCTCAATAGCTTACCTTCATTTTCTGAAATGTTGCCTCTTTATCACTTTCAATACAGCATTATGTTTTGATTAATTTTAAATTGGCTGTTTTGCTTCAGTAGAGTATGAAATTTATTTTTATTTTTTTGGGTAATTTTTCAATTCTTTAGCATATAGAGGAGAAACTGGAACAAGAAGAACCCGATTGTATAATTAAGAAGCCTTGCCATTAATGGAGAGAATTACTTCACAAGCACACTTTATCATCTGCACACTTAATTACACTGTTTACCTAGACCTGGAGGAGCAGACTCTCTCTGTTTGCAGCCTTCTCATTTATTTTCATCCATCACACGCATTGAACTGAACCACTTCTTTATTGCAAAGACAGAACTCTGGTACTAAATGTACATTGAATTAAACTAGAAAGCCATATCTATTCTCCTGAGACATATCCCTGTACCTGGTGAATTATTATTTAATACTGAATAAAACATATTGCTTATGCTCTTCTGACTTACCATAAATCATGTGACTTGCTGAAAATGGAAAATATATGATGCTGTAAGGATATTTTTCACAAACTTGATAGAGATGAGCAAAAAAAGGCTGCATAAAAAAGCAATATAGGTAATGCTATAGTGTATGCTCAAAAATGCTAAAAAGATACATGTCACAATTATACACACCCCTACTAATTATTTTAAATAAAATCCAACAAAAATAAATCTGCAGTAACATTTTATCATTAAAGTCCTTTATAAGATTGGTGAGCATATTGGGGGGATCTTTAACCATTCCGCCATACAGAATCTTTCATGATCCTTCACTCTGTGCTTGTGGACTGCCCTCCCTCAGTTCAAACCACAAACACAGATTTTGTGGTCAGTTAACCATTTCTTGGTTTAATTTGAGGTATTCTTGGCCACAAATTGATCCTGCAGCAAAACAATGATCCCAAGTTTCAGCTTCCTGGCAGAGGGATCAGGACTTTTTTTCAGCTTTGGCCAAGATGCCTTGGTACTTGCTGGAGTTTCTGATTCCAACTATTTGATGTAAAACATATTTTGTAGGAGAAATTTTTTGTTCATTCATATTGACATTAATATAAAACACGTGCAGACTCTGTTTAAATTGTGATTTAGTTACTTCAGAGTCCTTTTTCCATTTTGTGTCTCCATTATTTTGTTTTCTTTTATAAAAATCTTGTTAATACAAATGGTTACCGGATAATCGGTACGGTCTCACCACGGTGTCACATGGGTGAGCACAAAACCAAAGCGTGGTGTGTTTGTGCAGAGCGGGCCCTGTCTACGCCCACTGCCAGAGCACTTATCCCACTCTCCATCAGATGCTGAGCTACAATTTGTTAAGCAATTCTGAGCCATCAATCAAAATGTCACCTCAGGGATTTTATCACTAGCTGGAGTGTACGGGGTGCACTTTGCGGTGTGAATATCAAGGTGTTCCTTCTGTCTTTTTGTACATTCACAAACGCTCCCATTTTCCCATCCATATTCTGATAGCCATCGCGACGCGCCAGATTGCTGGGTAAGACCAGAGGTACTTCAGTATTTATCAAAGGTCACAGAATTCTGCTTTGAGCCAGACGCTATTGCAGAGACACAGAAACCGAACATCATTGTAGCAAACATAAATAGTTTTCGCTTTATCTTATTTTTTCTTAGAAAAGAGGACGAATTGTTAGCCTAATATGCTCTGGATTGCATAACTCATCCCCTGATATAAATCCTCAAGTCATTGGAGGTAATTAAAACACACACATGCAGACACACATATACTTTCTAGTTTGAGAAGGATCCATCATAAACTAAATTTCCAACCAACCAGTCATTAAAAAATTTTTTGAGAACATTCAGGAATAAACTGGTTTCATCCCGTGCTGTTGTTAAAACTAAATTGGTTGATGATAACCCTTGAAGACAGTGTGGGCCATGGCAATTCAATTACATTTTCATGGGGGCCAGATTTTGAAAAACAAAAGTGCCGGTGGGCCAAACATTTTCCATTTCCTTGTTCATTTAGGACAAATTTGCTATTCAGTTACAAAATAATAATTGCAATTTATGCACAGCTGATTAATTAAAATGTGCTTATCCTGTCTGGTTTAATGCTCTATTTGTCTGTTGTTCTACAGTGGATATGATCCATTGTAAATCATAGATCTGATTGAGAAGAAGGAGGAAGTTTGCACGTTAAACCATATAAGATATAAAAGTGTCAAACGTTAACCATTTTACTGGAGTGGGGGTTCTCAACCAGAGGATTGTTGTTTTCAGGGGCCTTGAAATTAAAAAGTTTGGGATACCCTGTCCCACAAAATTCGAACAGGACCTGTGGGTTGTGTGTTCCCTTTTTCAGACAGTGAAATGCCAGTGGTGATGTTGGCCCCTGCCCCACAGCTTCGCGGTTCCCCAGCTAACCCCAGCCTGTCCCATTGTTACTGCTTCCTGGAAGCCCCACCAGCCCCATTCCCGGCTTATCTCCTGGCTTAATGACCCCTAGCTCTACAACCTGGCCTTAAACATGCACAGCAGTTAAAAAAGATTCATCACCGCTGGAGTGAAAAGCTGCTTCTATTTTTAAAGTATTCTACTTCAGATAACTTATCAGGAATGACATTTTTATTTATGTATTTACATTTCCATGTTATGACCCCTTGACCTTGCTCTTCTTCCATCGAAAAAAACAAAACAGTCAAAGGAAACCATTAGAGCTAAAAATATCTGCGCTGTACTCTACGTTAACGTCCTTCAGAATAGCTGACACATGTTAATACGATTATGTTATCTTAGCAGATACCCATATCCTGGGTAACTCACACAGCGTCCATGCTTACATGTTATCTAGGTACACAGCTGGATGATACAGATCAGGGGTCCCAAAACTGGGGTCTGAGGCCCGCAGGTAGTTGGGTTAGGGGGCCTTGAGACAAAAAGGTTTGGGAACCCCTCGTCCAAGGGGCACAACTGCAATGCCCCACCTCAGACCCTGCAACCTTCTGAAAACAGGTTCAGTTCCCGACCAACAATGGCACACACCACCTTGAAGTCAGTCCTGCTTACGCAAGGCCACGGTGATGGTGTCATTCTCCATTTAAAAAAATGTCAAAATTCCCATTCCCAGGAGCATTTCAAAAATTAACATTTAATGCCATTCACGTTCGTGTTTGTGAAACTGCACTGCACAACTGCAGTTGGGTGTTCAATAATAACGCAGCATTACCATTTTCATATAATATTTATGAAGAAGCCTAATGCACTTTCCATTAAAGCAGGCCCAGTTTCCAAAGAGTGCACACAGTCAAGGTCAGAGCTCAGATGGGCCAGGTCCACCCAGCGATGGTTGCGTCTCTCAGTCTTTGTTCCATCTGGATTTGATCCTCTGTCCCACTCGCACAGTCGTAAGGTCTGAATGACCTTGTGTTTCACCTTGGGTGTGTGTGTGCCTGCCTGCCCCCGTGCATTAAGGGGACAGGGTTCGTAAACCACATTATTGTGGGTTCAAATTTGACCTGGAGTGGATTACCCTGGATAAGGACACCTTACAAGCTAATATAAATGATTATTATCATTACTAATCTTATCTCTGATTGCAGCAGTCAGGCTGTGCATGTGGGTGACAGACAAGACTGCGTGATTACTGCTAACACTCATGTAAACAAATACTTTTTTTGGATGGCAGAGTTAGGACCACATGGGTTGTACCAGTAGTAGTGTAGCGAAAGGGAAATTGCGCCTAATGCCTTCTGGGAAGATGAGGGGAATCACTCTCGATAAGCCTAGCCATAATGAATGGAGTCGCTTAATTATTAACTTGACATTAACAGCTGAAATAATTAAAGGGAAAACTGAGACATCAGGAACTGAGCAGATGTTTGGGAACCGGTCACAGCGATATCAGCTCTGACAGCTACAATTAACATCCTCACAATGTTTCTCCTGTAGACACACATACACATATCGAGAGGGGGGGCTTGTCAGTTGGAATCCTACGTAGTGATGTTACGATGGCTGTTGCAATCAAATATTGTATGCTCTGACAAAGGTCTATCTAGCAAAATCCTCAGCTTAATTTATCAAATATTTACAAGAAAAGAGGATGCTCTTCTGTTACAATATTACTCTATTTATAGCAATAAGCTAAAATTTCAAATGAGGGTCAGTTTTAGAAAATAAAATATTTTGACCCAATATCGCAGAAGATTATATAGAAGTGGACCGCTACATTGTAAACAAAGAACATGCATGCTCTTTGGGACCAGTAACAAGACCAACCCTGGATTCAGCTGATCACGTTAACCCAGAAAGCATTCCGGTTAGACAATGAAACAGAGATATGGGACACAAAAGCCCCGCTTCCGTGTAAAAACCCCCCAACAATTTCACATCCTGATCTCAACACCAAGGGGGGGATTTCTCACCACGTTATGTCCAAGAGCACAGCATTCTATGTGAGGGTTTGGGATGAGACGGGCAGGCTGTTGTTATGTTTTTCTTACACATGTTACTGTATTTCATTTGGTCAAGCATAAATCAGATAAGAGGCTGCTCGGTGGCTCATCCTTTTAAGGCACTGTTCTAGTATGTGGATGCGCCCAGTGGTCTGTCGTCGAATCCAGACCGTGCCAGTGCTGACTGTGGCTAGCATAGAGTGACAGCATAATTGGTGGTAGCATTGCCCAGTTGGGCAGATTGTCCGCGCCTCGCCGCACCCCAGTGACCCCCGGAACAAAACAATGACAATAATGATAATAATACTGTGTGCCTTATAATATGCATCATTCACTGTGCTGTGCTCATTCATCAGGTAATATCATAGCAGCTAGCCTCTTAGACATTCAGGGGCATTGGATAAGAAAATTGGAAATAATGATATGATATGAAAAAAATGTATGTAAAGATATTAATGGAAAATTGGCCACTTGGTCACAAAGATTACATGTGAACTGTTTGGGAATGTGTGTATGTGTGTGTGTGTGTGTGTGTGTGTGTGTGTGTGCTCATTGTGGCTGACCTTTGAGCATAGCCTGAAGAAGCCTTTTCAACTAAGTGAAATACCAACAGCTGGAGCAGGCCATTTTACAACTGGGTTACAAATGTAAACTTTTAGTTTTCATCTTTGGCAGCCTGGGTCATGTTATCTTTTGTCAGAGGCCTTCAAATGTCTATCTAAGAGAAGGGCCAAACAGTGCATTGCTGTATCTGTGTGTCAATTTGGAGAAGGCGTGCTATTTGTACCCATGAGCTAGATAATGTCTGTTTTACAGAGACCCACAAATGTTCATTTGGGGTGAATATGTTTGGCATAACTGTGCCAACTCTGCACATAATGTAACTCACTGAGCAAAAAGCACTGTCACTGTTTATGTTCATGAGATATTGTGTGGACATAAATAAAGCATTTAAAATGTGTGTTGTGGAAGAGAGCATGTGCAGGTGTGTGTGAGAGAGCATGTACCTGTATGTCTTTGCATATGTGTGCATGTGTGTGTGTATGTGTGAGAGAGAGAGAGAGCATGTGTGTTTGCATGTGTGAGAGAGAGCTTGTGCTTGTGTGTGTGTGTTTAAGAGAGAAAGAGCATGTGTGTGTGTGTGTGTGTTGTGTGCGCGCATGTGAGAAAGGATGTGTATGTGTGTATGTGTGAGAGAGCATGTGTGTGTGTCTTTGTGTGCGAGAGACAGAGCATGTGCATGCGTATGTGTGCATGCGTGTGAGAGAGAGAGGCATGTGTGTGTGTCTTTGTATGTGAGAGACAGAGCATGTGCATGTGTATGTGTGTATGTGTTTGCATTTGTGTGCTTCAGAGAGCATATGTGTGTATGACTGTGTATGTGTGTGAGAGAAACCATGTGCGTGTGTTTGTGAGAGAGCGTACCTGTTTGTGTGTGTGTGTGTGTGTGTGTGGGTGCGTGAGAGAGAGAGCATGTGCATGTGTGAGAGAGAGGGAGCATGTGCATGCGTGTCTGTGCATGTGTGTGTCTCTGCATGCGTGTGCGTGTGTGTATTACAAGTACATTCAGCCTGTGAGATACATTTATTTCTCAAAGCCATTTAATTTGAAACAAAATTGCCGCAGCTGCTGGGAGTACATTTAAACTCTCACAGATCAATCCTGTGTCAGTTTGTTCCACACACCTCGTCTTCTGTGCTGCCAGCAAGAAGTCTCTTTACTGAGTGAGCGAGCGACAAAGGGGTCGCAAATCCCGTAACTGCAGTAAGATTTCGGTTCAGGAGAGGAAGGTAAAAACCACTCCGGCACGAGGAATCCTCAGATGTTTAGCACCTCCTGACAGCACTGTCTGGCTATGTGTTCTGACAGATGACAGAACTCATCTCACTCTCCCCTCTCTCAGCCCGCGTTAGCTTTACAAACATTCGGCTTCCTCTGGACGACTTGTGAAAAATGTGCATCATATCTCGAGTGTATTTGAATTATCTCCTTGTGGTGACAGAGTGGGAGTGTTTACCGAGTTGGAAATCTCCACAAGATACACTACCCTGCAGTCCCACACTGCGCCCATAAAAGTGGCGACAGAGGCGGGAAACCGCATAGCTTTTTCACTCTTTTCACATGCTTGAAAATGTCCTCATCTCAGAGTGCTGTTCATGTATGCTGGGCAGGCCTATTTTCCCATTATTTTGGCTAGCATGGCTAGAAGAGATCTCACTGACTTTGAAGCAGGGGTGAGGGATATTATGGTTGGGTTGCAGCCCTATTAAGACCCTTCATGTTGGTGTTTCCCTTATTTTGGCAGTTACCTGCAGTTGTACCTGTCCTGGAAATAGCCTTGTATTTGTATAACACTTTAACATTTGAGGTGATGTATTGTACGTCATACTGGATAAGATTGTCCGCCCATTTTTTCAATAATATTCAAAAACGATGTAGGAGCTATTTTCAAAGGTTTTGTACCATGTACACTAGATATAGGTTAGTAAAGAATGTTGGTATGCATTAAATCTGCAGAGCCTTCATCTTTTATTAAGATTTCTTTGAATGAACTGTTGAATTCATTTCTTTGATGTATGTGATAAGGCTTTCTCCAGTGCTCTTGACTATAATATTTATAAGTCATACATTTCTGATGAGAAATAGTTGCTAAATTGATGTTTCCTTTCATTGATGTTTCTTGAGTTACAGAGAGGTTTTTTTTGTGAATTTGATTGTTCATGCCCATATCTCTACCATAGCAATAGTGTCCAC
This sequence comes from Aldrovandia affinis, assembly GCA_029706075.1. Classification (NCBI taxonomy): domain Eukaryota; kingdom Metazoa; phylum Chordata; class Actinopteri; order Notacanthiformes; family Halosauridae; genus Aldrovandia; species Aldrovandia affinis. The sequence goes on from JAINUG010000100.1 coordinate 1,813,636, forward strand.
ATTTACTTAATTTCAAACTATCCTCTCAATTTAGAATTTAATTTCAATACTCTTAAACCTGGGACACATTTTTCAGGTCTGCTTCTCGTGGAAAGATAAGACTTTTAAATCAATGCATTTTTATGAGAAATGAATTCATAAAAATTCATTACTGGAGACTGGTGCAACTCCGTTGTCAGAATCAATTTCCCTCCATCTGAACTCTAAAATGGCAACTACTAGCATAAATATATTCACTCTTAAATTTACCTTAATGTCTTTATGTCATGACATATTATTTTCTATATTAAACAAAAAGCTTGCATCATATATACAGTGACATTTTATAGTGGGTGTGTTTATATGGAGGGTGGAAAGATCTATTAGCAGCATTGCTTCAGATTTTTTTTTTTTAAGAAAAGTTGAAGGCATGCCTATAAAGTTGAAGGCAGAATCCCACGGCTGGTGAGAGGGTTGCTGAAGGCATGTCAGGCATGACCCTGTTGTTGGTGAGAGCAGCGGATTACAATCATCCATTGTGACGTGTTGCGGGGGCAGGTCTATATCGGGTTCTTCCTTTTATAGTATGCTAAAGTGCCCCTTTAGCCCTCTGATATCCCCTCCACAGCCAGCCGGTTATAAAAGTGTCACTAGGCAGCTCATTCCCTGGTTCACATCACTCTCTGTGTCTCTCTCTACCTCCCTCTTTCTCTCTCTAGACACACACACACACACACACAAGCCCACACACACCAGATCCTGACGCCATGGCCCCCAAGAAAGTGGAAATCAAAAAACCAGATCCTAAGAAGCCGGAGCCCAAGAAAGAGGTGGCGCCTGCCCCCAAGCCCCCAGAACCCGAGCCGGAGCCCCCCAAAGAGCCCGAGTTCGACCCCAAGAGCATCACGGTGGAGTTCACCGCCGACCAGATCGACGAGTTCAAGGAGGCCTTTACCCTGTTCGACCGCACGCCGGCGGGCGAGATGAAGATCACCTATGGCCAGTGCGGGGACGTGATGCGGGCGCTGGGTCAGAACCCCACCAACGCCGATGTGCTGAAGGTGCTGGGAAAGCCGCGTCTGGAGGAGATGAGCACGAAGATGCTGGACTTCGAGACCTTCCTGCCCATGTTCCAGCACATCTCGCGCTCAAAGGACCAGGGAAACTTTGAGGACTTCGTGGAGGGCCTGCGAGTGTTTGACAAGGAGGGCAATGGCACCATCATGGGGGCGGAGCTACGGCACGTCCTGGCCACGCTGGGAGAGAGGATGACAGAGGACGAGGTGGACCGTCTGATGGCCGGGCAGGAGGACGCCAACGGCTGCATCAACTACACCTCCTTCGTCAAACACATCCTGTCAGGGTGAGCGGAGTGGGAAAGCCTAGCTTCTTCAGGTGCGATCTCTGATTTCCGCTTCCCCCACTCACCGCCCTCTCTGTCTCTCTCTCTCTCTCTCACCACCACCTGCCTCCTAAGACCAAAACTCTGCCACTGAATGCTGTAATGTGTTTTTCTTGTTGCTGTTTTTTTTTTGCTGTGGGTTGACTGTGCTGCACTTGCGACGTGGCAATTAAATCAAAGCTGAAAGAAATGGATGAAATCCAACATACTCTGATTTGGTCCTCTCAAAAAGACTCATTTACATGCTATAATTGTCACAGTATTCAATAATAATAATAATAATAATAATTAAAAAGTCTGTATTGTCTTTATTGTGTTTCATGTTTCTTGCCAAACACACACACACACACACAAAACATTGATGTCTAACACAACTGCAAGTTTTTTCTCCTGAAAAGTATTTGTATATTTATTTCCTGGATTGGGGGAGGGGGTTATCATGATGAATTATACAATTTCTTCAGTATATTTTGGAATACTGTATTTATTAACATTGCATAATGCATTGCAGCTATGTAATAACCTACTGCCTTACTAAATTATATTCCAGTTAAATCAATATTTCAGGGCAATGAAAGCAAATACGTTGTAAATAAGTTGTGATTTCGTATATTTAAAACTAGCTCTGGCCCATAGTGTGACTATCTATGTTCTAAGTAGAAATGGTCTCTTTCTTGGCTGGATCGCTTTGCCACATGGAGTCTGCTCTATATTTCAATTTAGGACTGAATGTTTCAAATAATTTTGAAAAAAACATAATCCCACAACATAGTGTTTTGCCAGTATATATTTGCCAGTATTATCTCCCTGAACAATACAACAACTGCTACCGAACATTGTAATCTTAAAATGATCCCTAAAAAACTCACCTCAGGGGTAGCTCAAGAGGAATTCCTTCTGGATTATGAAATAAATGGATTTGGAATGTACCTGTTGGCAGTAATGGAATGTTTTGGAACACTGGCATAATCGATATCCTGCATGACTCTGTTTCATCTGCTGTGGATTCCACTCTCAGGACTCAGCACCCTCTGCTGAAATGGTGTGTGGGATAATACATGTCTCTGTCCTTTCCATGATTTTGCATTGTCTTCTTTTACCCCTTTTTCTCCCAATTTGGAATGCCCGATTGTATTTTTAAACCTCGCTGCAAGCCCCACTGTCAATCCAGTGGAGCCTAGTCAGGCACGCACTCTGAAACATGTGATGTCAGCCACTGCTTCTTTTCACATTTCATGTGCACCGTGGGTGCCCATTTGAGCAACAGGAATTGCTGTTGTGCAACAAGACACAGACAACCTGGCTGAATAAATCCCTCCCTCCCTAGACGACGCTACCAATTATGCATCACCCCTTCAGTGCTGCTGGCCACAGTTGGCACTGACACGGTCTGCATTCGATATTGAACCGTGGGGCTCATCCATGCACTAGAACAGTGCAAAAACAGGATTAGACACACAGCAGCCCCTCCATGAGTTTCATTGTTATATACACTGTAAATGCTATGTTGTGTTGCATTCACATTAGTGAGTTCTTGACACAATGGTCATGGTTGAAATACACGTCAATGGCAGCCTTTTTTATATTATGAAGTGGAGGTTTTTACTTTCCTATGGAAATGGCATTCCAGAGAGGGTCAAGCATAAGTATATAATATATTTTGTATAATTCATACAAAAATGGAGGTTTGAATTTGCATAATATAGAAGCTTTGAATCAATCGCTGAAGGCTTCGTGGATTTAAAAGATATATGCAAATATTAATGGGACTACATCTAGGATTCTAGAGAAGAGCCATCCTATTTTTAAAAAAATTATTACATTTTCTCCATTTTGTAAGGAAGCGATTATCCTCCACAAACAGAACAATGGAAAGCCTAAAGCTAAATCACATGGTTAAATTCAAAGATTTTAATTGAAGGAAAATCCAATTTTTTGAATGCGTTTATTGTAAGGAGCATCATATTCCTAAATTACATTAATGATATGTAAGGGAAATGACTCTGCAGAATGTGTGGGAAAATATGTAATCAACACAAATACATACAATTAATAGGTGCAAACAATTAATGGTGTGCAGACCTCAGTTAAATCTTATGATTGATAGAAATGTCTCTCAATTTACTTGATACTTGGTACTTGATAATAACAGACTGCTGGCATTCCATACATTTAAATTCTAAAACTTCTGGGAGGAGGAATTTGACATTCCAATTGCCTGGAGGCAGGTTTACAGCATGTTACACAAAATATCACCAGACTACAATTAGAAGGTTTCAGTGGAATCTCTTGTACAAAACATTAGCTACAAGGAAAATGTTATGCTTATGGGGTATCATAGATTCTCACGAGTGTCATTTCCGTGGTGAAGAAGTAGAAGATTTATTAAATCTTTTTTGAAGATGGAGTTGATTTCGAGTGACATGGTGCTTGTTGTTTTCCTGTTTGTTTTGTTTTGTTGAGTGGTTGTTGAGTATTGGTGTTTTTTATTTTTCTGGATTAGTATTACTTTTTGGGGGGATTTCCGACAATGCTCTCTGATATCTTTTTTTGTAATGTTTTGTATTATTCTTTTTTTCTGTTTATTTCATGATTCTTTATGGCTTCACTGGAAGCATGGCAGCTAGTGGGGGCAGCAGAATGCTCCTACTTTTTGATGCGAACAATTGATTACTTTGTGATGAAAAGATTTAGAAAAAACATAATCGTCCCCCACATGATTGGGGTAGAGGTGGCCAACAAAATGAAGCTGCTGGAGAATGAAGACAAATTAGTTCTATAAAGACTTAGAGGAGGCTAATTGATAGGACAGGTAATATTTGTCTGTTTTATTTGGACAGCCAGGAGAATCCAGAAAAGACAGAAACATACACGCACTACAATTCAGATGCCAATACATTTCACAAGGCACCATACATTGATTGCCAATTTATTATAAAACTGTAAAAGTCATTTGCCAGTGAATATAAAGCAATTGTCAATGCATTATAAACCAGGCATGTAGGCATGTTCTACTCTCAGTAGAACTAAGGCAGAGATGTGTTGATTTGGGCTATATTATCCCAAACCGCCGCTAATCATGGTTTTACCTAAGTTACTTACTTCTATGTAATACGGTATAATAAACATAATAATATATGCCATTTCGCTGACGTTTCATCCAAAGAGACTTGGATAGTTGGATAGATTTACAGTAGTGAATGGACACATTTTTCAGTACAACCAAAGTGTTGTCAGAATCATGCAGAATGTACTGAGCCACAGAGTCTCATGTAGGTCTACCACTAGCATCCAAAGACACATCTTTTATTTCCTCGAACATCGAAACCAATAATTGTATTTAGCTTCATCAATAATGCTTTTTTCTTGGCTGAAAACAAATTTGCTTCCTCCTTAATGAAATTTAGAAGTGAACAGATCTTAATAAAACAACTTTACTTGCCGACAGGCAACATCTAACCACCAGAAAGTGTGTAAAATCTGACGTTGTCGACTGTGTTTAGCCAATGATGTTTCTACCAAAGTCTGCAGGTTTTTCGGCTGGCTGGAAATCAACATAAAAGTGGCACATAGTGAACTATCTGGCATTACATGTTATGTTATACTCAGCTTGGCTAATACATTTAAATAAGTCTTGTTTTGTGTGTGTGTAGGGGGATGTTCATGTTTGACTTATTTTACTACATTATTCAGTTTATTATATGCATGCTGATGTCAGTGCATAATGTATGTCATTGTGAAAATCTTCTAACGAATAATAATAATTGAGCCCATGCTATGAAAAACCGCATATGTGCATATTTTGTGTAAATTGAGATAAACATGACATATTATTATTTGATAACCTCTCTATGGAAGAACCATACATGGGACTTTAGTTAGCTAGCCTGTTACTAGCCACTAACAACTCTTAGGATAACTAAGCTTACTAGCTACAAGGGAGTTCAATGGTTCTTTAGTATTTTAAACTTCCTTGACTAGCTAGTAACACAACAATTGCCAGTTACTAACATTAGCTAGCTTTAGCACAATTTAATGTTTCAACTCCGCTGCTTACTTAGCTGTCGCAAGTTGCCAGTTTATGAAACATGGATTGAAAAGCATCAGCTTGCTAATTTATGTAACTAATGCTATATAAGTATATACTGTAGCGAGCGTGCATTGGGTGATGTATCAAGAAAAAAGTCTGAGTCCAGTAGTAATGCAAAACTGACTATGCGGGTAGCCACTTTATTAAAAGAAGCGATAATTATCCATGCTCCATACACCACACAGCTATGGATAATATCAGTAGCAAGCATCCGTGTTCCATACACCGCACAACTACGGATGATGCCCAAGAAGAACCCTTTGCTGGCCTACAGCGTCCTTAGAAAGGCACAAGAGACCATTAAACCGCCTTCAAAAGATGTTGTAATCAATCAGGAAGTAACAGTCCACTTCACACATGGCTTGATGAACACTTTTGCCCTGCAGCCCGGGAGACTGCACCAAACATAATGGGTGTTCTGGTCACGGTAGGTCAGGTATAACAGCCCGCGACCAGCTAGCTAACACAAACACAACTTAACTATCACACACACATAACGGGTTATTTAAACATTTGAACAATTAACACAGGGGGAACACACAAACACAAAACTGTGTGCTCCCATGATGCTCCGCGCATACATTTAAATGAGCAACCCTCCCAGGATCGCTACAATACTGTAGCTATATAAGTCATAAAACAGGCAGTTATGTCTATATATCCAACTGATAATTCACTGTTTACTTCATTTTAAGGGGAAAAGTGTGCGCCGATACCTGTGCCACAGACTGTGGGAGAATAACGGAGGGGCTTAAGCAGCAGCTCCAAATTATATATCTTAAATGGATTTCATGTAAGCTAAGTCACATAAAGGGCACATGTTTTGTTTTGTGTAAACTCCTTAAAACGCAATATTATAGGAATATAGTGAACATCTGTAATCATTAATATTACCAAATATAATGTGACATGTTTTTCCACAAATTCGAACTGTAACTGGAGATATATGGTTCTTCCACATTCCATGTATAAAATCAGACATACAATTAAAACAAAAATTAAAACACTAAAAGAACAATGGTTTTTGTAAGAGTATGATTAAGATATTTTTTTCAACTTTCAAACTCATGAAGCAATTTATATACTCTAAAAAGAAGAAATTATTGATTATCTGAAAATAATATGAAAATATTGTGCATTTCTTTGTTGCATAGGTTCATGAATAATTCTGGATAACAACAGCTACTTTACTAGATCAAAAGGGTGGTCTTATTATTTTTTTTGTTCACTTGGTCATGCATACAGGGCCCCCATAAAACTACAGTAATTGTGTACAACACTGCCACCTAGAGGTTCAGGGAAATATGCAGTAATAACATGTGCATGATTAACAGAAAAGTAAAAAAAGCTTCTTGGACCCCTAAAAAGATCTTCAATACTAAAGGTGCAGTCATACTAAATAAAATAAAAATGCAGGAAATTGCATTTAGTAAGCAACATTTTTTCTAGGGGGAGGACCCCTAGACCCCTCTCAAAAAATTTCCCTACCACATTTGAAATTGAAACCATGCCTCTGGCTGCAGGCATCAAACATTGAGTCAAATGTCATCATTGTAAAATTTATTTGTGCCTTTCATACAATTAAATGCAGCTCAAAGCAGCTCAAAGCAGGTCCCCTTCCAGTCCGTTCCTTCTTGTCAATGATCCGGCAAGCAGAATGGCCATGACTTATGGAAACAGCCTGGGCCCACATAAATCACCACCTCCCGTTTCTGTTTCCCAAAAGCCCATTAAGCTGCGTTCGATTCAAAAACCTATCAATATGTTTATGGTTGCATTCTGCATGCCTGTATGGATGCGGACAAATATTTCCAGTCGTATTTCAGGAAAAGGTCAGCTGACTGTGACTGTGCTTGGTGAAAGAACACTGCCAATCTGACACCTCTACCAGCTGAGAAACGGAATCAAAACTGTCCGGCAGTGGAGAGCAGATTAAGGTCATTTAATATGAGGCCTTTTAAAATACTTTTTTGGAAGGCCTTGGAGACTGGAGTGAATTAAATTTATTGGATTTGCTGAAATACTTCATTAGTTTAAACCCCTCGAGGTCTGTCAACCTTCGTAGCCCCAAACATAAGTGTGAGGGTAATATTTCATTCTGTCCATGTCGTCTTGTAAAAAATGTGTGGTTTGCTACTGACCAGCATCAGTGCAACACGAGGCTGATATAAGCACAAGCTCACCAGCAGGAATATCAATAACTGGAATTGATTGATATATAAGTTATTTGGATGTGATGCAAGGCTTTGTTTCGCTTCTTAGCTTTCCCCTTAAATATACTGCCCTTCATCACAACATTCATCTTTAACAATGTCTCTCAGAACCTTCACAGGATATAAAATACTTTAGCCCCACTGTAAACACCTAAAGGTGTATTTTTCAACCAAACATCCAATAAAAGCTAATAAAGCCACAGGTCGCAGGGGAAGAGAAACATAAAATAAATAAAGGCAACAGGGCGATCGGTTTTTTCCCTTCTCTGTCCTCCAGTATCTTTGCCCTGAAATCCATTTGCTGTGAGACCCCAGCCTGGCCTGCTACAGGTAAGCGTTAATGGGTGTCCTTATCAGACTTTTGTGAGGAGCTATTAAAAGACATTAATAAAAGACAGCGCAAAGGACAAAAAAGCATAAAAATATGGCTGTTCTGGCACACATCTATGTCATGGGGTAATATGGTGCTTGAATATGCATATTTCTGGGGTACTCCATGCTGTGGAGTTCCTCTGCATTATTTAATCGACATGTCAGATTATACTGCTGCATGCTGTGCTGTGCCGCGGAGGCCACAGCATGATGCAGAGGGTTTCTTCTCTTTTTTTCCCCCCGTCTTTTCCGGCTCCATCCAGGAGTCTGTGGGTAGCAGCCGTGGTTCCCATGTGGGAGGGAGAGAGAGCCATCAGAAAGCCCAATGATGTGTCAGAGGGACATGTGAAGCTGTACATCACAGCTTATAGAAGGTACGAATGCCACCCACACCGAGGCTTTCTGCACACCCCCTCTCTGCGGTAACAGCTGAACAGGGGAGTTTAGGGACAGGGACAGCCTTTTATTTACGGGGAACACCAGCACCAGTACAAAAGAGAGGAATGAGCCCATCAGTTATGCAGAGAGAGCAGCAGATCACGAAGAACGTAATCCTGTTACAGAACAAAGCCCGCTGACAGGCATTCACAATGGACCTCTGCTGTTATGCACACATTTCACTTTCAGTCCAACTGATGTATGAACGTGTGAGTGTGAGCATATGTGTCTGTGTGTGTGTGTGTGTGTGTGTGTGTGTGTGTGTGTGTGTGTGTGTGTATGTGTGCGTTCATCCATGTTCCCAAAAGTGTGTGCATCTTACTGCTTGTGTATGTGTGTGTGTCTGTGTGTTGGTATTTGTGTGTTAGCAGTGGCTGTTGCCTTGGCACTTCTCTCTCTATCCCTCTCATGTCACTCTTTCAGTGTTCCCCACACATCTGGACCCTCAGATGCATTTTTCTGCCTTTTGATCAGCGGACGTTTATTACACACTGTGTCAAACCACGGAGGCAAATGACACTAATTCTGCTGGCAGTGATTCTAAAGCAGATGTTCCATCGTCAGAAAGCTGGCAGGCCACCCCTGTTGTCCCACACAATTCTCTCTTTCTCTCTCACACACCCTCTCTCATTCTCTCCATCTCTCTCACCTCCTGTCTAATTCTATCTCCTCCCCCCCCTCCCGGAGGGGGTCAATGACAATACGATATTCAGCCCAGAACATGATTATCTGCCAAAAAGAGATTTTTGTCATTTGTGTTTCTTGTGATTGTGTTTGTTTGCCTTGGATTTTGGCTTAATTTTGGTGCAGAGGCGTGTTCCATAACATTTTAGATAAACATTCACCTTGTTGTGGACTCATGTCTCATCAGAAGGGCAAGGCCTGACTTCTCCATGGTCCAAGAGGGGGCAACACATCTGTTCTGAGACACGAGATGATGAGCTAAGAAGAAGCTGAAGCTCTTTTCTGAGACATGAGATGATGAGCTAAGAAGAAGCTGAAGCTCTTTTCTGAGATATGAGATGATGTGCTAAGAGGAAGCTGCAGCTCTTTTCTGAGATATGAGATGATGTGCTAAGAAGAAGCTGAAGCTCTTTTCTGAGATATGAGATGATGTGCTAAGAGGAAGCTGCAGCTTTTCTGCTTGTGCGCTGAGCAACATCAATTTTGCCAACCTGCACCTCACTGCCCCTGCTGTAACAAGAAAGACAACCCAGATTCAAACTTGTTTGTTCAAAAGCATATATTTACAGTATATCACACGGTGCCCCATGTCATATGTCATGTCATATGTTGGAAAGCTTTATTTATCAGTGTGTAAACAATTTGTCAATGTGTAAACAATTAATATATCACCCTCAGAGTGACTTATAACTTATAGATTACTGTAATTATGTGATGTATACATAAATTCAGTCTCTACCAAAAAATGTGATTGCAGAACCATAGATGTTTACCAAAAAAAACAACTGCATATTTAAGCAAAGAACAGCATATTTTACATTTACAGTGTAATCTAAAATGTGCTTTCTTCAAAAGTTTGGTTGATTGAACTTCTGCAATCAAAATCATTTTTCTGGAGGGAGTGAAAACAATGTTGCTTTCAATAACGATGTCGCCAGACAAATATTTATACAATAACTTTTTCAGTAAAATGAAATAAATTCAATTTGGCAAAACAATGTCATATTGTAAACTAAATAATCAGTTACAGCATACACAGCATACAACATATTTTGTATACAGAATAAAATAAGTCAACAAAAGCAGGTGGTAGAGGTGTAAAATAATAATACTCAAAAGATAAATTATACAACATTTGGTTTTGAGGCCGATGGTCATAGACCTTACACCTCCATGTTGAGAAGAACTTGTCAATCTGGTTGAGGAATGGGGAATAGTTGGGAGGAATTCCATAAAAATCCTTTGGTATCCAGCAAACCATTCCTTGATGAAGGCAGATTGTTGAAAGCTAGCATTGTCCAAAAAAGAAAATCCAACTGTTAGTTAGTTTTAGTTAACAGTGCTTATTTAATAGATTTTTGTGTTAATTGTAGAGACTTGTGTTTACTGTTTTGAAAACATGAGCATTTTTTTACATTAGTCTGTTGCGGCCCCAAAGTTTGCCCGCACTATATTAGCCAGGGAATGACACTGCACCCAACATACAGAATAAACCACCAGGCGAATGGTTAAAAAATAAAACGATTTATTTACAAAAATAAGAATGAAAATACATACTTACATATAAGCTGAAAAGAAGCAAAACAAAACAAGTTCCCTAGCCTAACAAACAGAAAACTTTTTCCCTCACTCCCGGTGTCAAAAGAAAAGGTGAGTCTTCTGCGGTCCGCTTACCTATGCTAACCTTTGCCTAACTAAAAAGGTGCACCAAAACAAAAAGAAAGCTGATTTAAAACAGCAAGCAGACATCCAAAAAGCACACAGTTGAGAACAAGGTACAAAATACAAATAACAAAAAAAATCTAAAACAAGAAAAATCTTCTGAGACAAAAACGGCACTGTTCCAAACAGGGTTGCAGTCTTCTTAGGTTGGGGGTGTGGCCAGCAGAGGTCGGGGACAGAACAAGTTGTAAATAATTATGCAGCCAATGCAGACATGCGCTCCCAGTGTGTCTTCAAAGAGGCAATCAGCCACCTGCAACGGGGAATTTCCGTTCAAACGCCTGAACTCGTAACACATTTTAAATTATATAGTGTTTGAGGGAAATTCCCTGCTGTTCTGGGGTTAGTGCTTACTGTTTTGAGAATATAAATACCGCATCAAACATTTTGTTAAGGTGATTGAGAAAAAACTGTCTGTCCATACATTTTCATTCACATCATAATGGATGTCTTCTTGTGCTGTACAGTACACCTTGGGAAAGATCTGCATGGTGCATGGTGTATCCATGCTTGACATGTCTCTGCGGTAATGTCATTGCATGCATCATACATGACTTCCATAAAGGTGGCTTATTGCTATGCGATCAGATTCCTTCCTCTTCTGTGTTGAAAAAAAATCCTTGATGGGGTTGAGGAAAGGGGAATAATAGGAAGGTAAAGGGGCCTGAATTACTGATCTCCAGCAAACCATTCTTGCACCACTGCAGCGTGATAAAAACGTACATTGTCCCAAACAATGACATACTGTATGTGAAATCTTCACCTGCTTGTCCATTCTCCAGCTCAGTTGCAAGGCCCAAGTGCTACCCTGCAACCCACACCACCCTGTTCTGAGATGGCAACACACATTGTGATGTTTCCTCCTCCCTGCCAATGCTGTTTCGACCCTGTCTCCTGAATTTGTTGAGGGTGAAGCCAACCTCGTCCACAAAAATGATGTTGCTCATTAAACTGAAATGAGTATCATTACAGTATACAGTCGAAGAGTGTTTTTCCAAAACTCATTCAGTGGACCATATTTTTCAAGGTGGGTATTATTTTTCTGAGAAATGGTTAGATATTTGCAGTTTTAATTTTACACTATAATTCTTAGGGATTTAAGTATTAAAACAAGATTTTTCATGCAAAATAAACAAAAATTTGGATTTTCTCAAAATTGGTCAAAGTGGTTTTGGAAAAACACTTCAGTTGTACAGTAAACCTTGTGTGAACCTTTTACTAATTGAAAAGGTAAAAGTAAAAGTAAAAGACATTTTAAATGTGTAACAATAATAACATTCTGTTAAAAGTTAGATATTTTTGCGGCCTCCCGTGTGGTCCAGTGGTTACAACGTTTGACACGGAGACCAGGGTTCCCCGTACTGCCAGAGTCGGCTCTGGCCGGGAGTGACACCAGGGGGCGGCGATTGGCTGTCCGCCCCAGGGAGGAGGGAGGGAAGCCGACAGGATGTTTGCTGCGCATAAGAGTGGCCCTGTAGTACTGGGTTATGGTCGACGGCCTGGTGAGTGCCGTTCGAGGAGCCCGTCGCAGGACTACGGCAGTTTCGGAGGAGACGTGGGATAAAACTTCGCCTTCGTCATTACCGGTCGCAGGACTACGGCAGCAAACTCACATTACTAGGGGGTGATTGACATAAAATAGCGGGTCTAATTGGCTACTAAATGGGATAAAATCTTTAAAAAAAAATATATATATATATATATATATATAAAAAAATATATTCCGAGTATAGTTTCTTACATTCATAGTTTTGAGATTTCCAGTTTTTGGAAATGCACATTTACAAATAGGTAATGCACATAGGTAAAAAGGAAAAAAAAACTGTAATGATAAATGTATATGGTATGGTAACAAAAACCAAAATTTGCACTTTGTGCATGCCGCTGTAAACAGGAATATTGTTTAAATGATCAAACATAGGTTGCATGTGAACCAGTCAAATGTATTTTATGCATTTATGTTCTATTTGTTGAACATGATATATTTTTCAGTGAATTGAAATGCTTTGTTTGCAGGGATTCATCATCATCTTTAATTTGGCAGGATTTCGATTCAGATGTTGGGATGCTAATGTGTCCCTACCGTGCATTATTAAAGAGTCCGTGCGTGGCCTACTCCCTGTTCTGCTAGCATTAGTGGGACAGATGCTCAATCGCTCAAGGACACTGACTTCTGTAACGTGTGCAGTGAATTAGATTTAAATGCGCTGCTCTCCAGATCCAATACAGCACTACAGAACTGTGTTTGTGTGATTGTGTGTGTGTGTGTGTGTGTGTGTGTGTGCGTGCATCTGTATGTATATATATATATATATATATCTATATGTATGTGTAACAGATGTGTTAGCATTTGTGTTGTGGGGTGTGGGAAGTGGGAAATATGTCTGGCTTTTTGTGTGTGTGTGTGTACGCATGTGTATATGTTGGGTGTGGATGTGTGTGTGTGTGTGTGTACCTGTGTGAAAAGTGTGAGGATCTCACTATCTGTGTGTGCATGTGCAGCAGACTAAACACAGTCTGTACCAGCATTCATGTGACAAAATCTTCCTTCCAGAGAAGAGCAGATGAGGCTTGATTAGATATGTTAAATTTCTCAAAAATGTAGCTTTGAATCACTGAAGCAAAAGTGTTTGCCTCCAGAGATTTATACAGTCATTTATATAGATTTTCCACTCAATATATTTGGATCCTTGTTCAGCACTGCCAGTGGTTTCATTGTAAGACTATATGGACTCTCTAAAGCAGACTTACAGTTCAGGAGTGTGTAATATTGCCTCCTGTAATGACAGAATCACTCTCCCGGAAGACTATCTATTGCATGCAATGAAACTGATGGCATATGTTGACATTTCCATGTTAACACAATCCAACCAGTCACATTGCAGGGAAACAAGTCATTTTTTAAAAAGCCTGGCAGTTTTAGACTTGTAAGAAATTGAAAGTTTGACTACCAGGGTCCTGGTTAAATGTTAATACATTGCTCTATTTTCATTGTTTTTATAAGCATAAAGAAAACTGCTGAAAAAGCATAAAGATTGTGACTGAATTGAGATTGCTTTCCGAAGACAAAAGTAGTCGCTACAAGGTCGCGATATCTATGTTGGAATTGCTAACGGGTCACAATGGGTGAAATTGCTATTAGGGTTTAATTTCTGGGGGTTACATTACTTTGCAACTTTCTTTTAGATACATAGTTAAATCTGTTCATGCATATGTATACGTGGGATAAAAGTGCTAAAACAGGGTGGAGATTTTGTAAATTAGACCGATTAGGTATTCTGTCATTAATTGCGCCATAATTGCGACTCTCCTCTTTGCGTGAGAATTTTAAGAACATCTGGAAGCAAGCAGTATTTTGTTGAGCACTGATATTGCCTAGCTCACATTGTCTTCACATAAACTCTTCAAATAATGTGACCACAACAAGGAGCTAATTCTTATGGGTGATTTGAACTGGTCTGAAAAAAAAAAATAAAAAATTGAAATATAAAAGTTTATATAACAGACAAATATGATCTAAATCAGTTAGTTAATGGTCTGGCAAGGATGAAAAAAATCCTCAAAGGCACAATTAGACTTGATATTTTCAAATAATCTATTTCAGTTTCAGGAATTTCACAGTGTGTGTGTTGTAGCTCTCCGAGGTGCTAGACACTTTTTCCCAGGGAACACGCCTTCACATGTATTTTCTGGTAGACAGAGAAAACATTTAACAAACAAATCAAGGTTTTTACAATGTGGATGGTTTCACCTGTTGTTCATCTGTGTTAATATTCTATTTTAACATCATGCTGTCTTTTTTACATAATCCACTGTTCGTTTTATCATGCCTAATATTTTTTTTTTGTGATGTCACTCCAAATGATCCTCTCCGTTGGTGTTGTATTCCTATGCTGTAATACACCGCTGTGATGCTGTACCTCGCTGACCATTACTTTTGATCTGTAAATTTAAGGTTTATTTTTCTCGTGGTTCCCTCGCTTTTTGTGCCTGGTTGTTTCATTGCCTAACAATTTCTTGGCGCATTGTGATCTGGACGTGTAAGTGTGCCATATTGTTTCTTTGATTGTGCAGTTGGAAAATGTCTTATTAAATTGGTCGTTACTGTGTCGGTAACTGCGAACACAAAAGAGTCACATTGTAGCCAGGCTGTAGCCAGGAACCAGGCCCTTTCCCATTGTAGAGCTGGAACCAGAAGCTACAGCGGATAAGGTGATATAACAGAATCCAGAGCCTTATGAAAAAAGTGACCAGAGTTGAATGTGGCAGCTGAAGCAATGATGCCTCATGGCATTCTAGCTCTGTGTGTGATGGACAGAAAGAATCCTAAGTGCATGGAAGAATGGTCAAATTAACTGAAAGAAAAAAAAACTGTCACACTGTCACCCACTGGACAGATCTGAACATAGGCCACTGCGCTACAGGCTGCAGCTGCCATGTCGTGTAGATATGTGTCTGTAAACACCCCCGCCAACCCTGCCCTTTCTTAAATGTCAAGCAGGGACATGCAGGTTAAACTGGGTAAATTGGCCTTTTGAGCCAGTTATGATGCTGCTCTGAATGTGTCTCTATAGCTGTATAGCACATTAGGTGAGACACACAATAATCTTCTCTTCAGACCCAATTTAAATTCTGTATACCCTCCCCTTAATTCTTTTTTTTTAAAGTTCTTATACCAACTTTTCTGGACATTTGACCAACAGAACAAAACTTTTTAGTTTTTTTAAAAGTTGCATTTGTGTGTTAGCATCAAAATCAAGGGCATGGCAGACTGGATCAAGGCCTAAATGGTAGGACTTGATTCAAGTTTGTACTTTTTTTCTTGATTTATTTTGCAGAAAAAATAAAATAAAAATTAGATCAATAAAAATAATGTCGAGCAAAAAAGGCTGACATCTGCCTACGAGTGAGAAAGATGCAGAAGTGCCCCGTCAGACAATCATTCTGGCGATTATAGGGCTTACTCTTCACTTAGAGTCAGAGAGGTGCCACAGGATCCGTTCACTGCTGCAGGTTTTAATTGGAGATGGTTCGGGCGGGGAGCGCTGACTGTGACACAGATGGAGGTTAAAGATGGAGCTGGAGAGAGAGAGCAAGAGACAGAGACAGAGTGAGATGTGTATATATATAGAGAGAGCAAGATCATGATGTTTTTATTCTTGGTTTCTGTGGCACTTCTGACAGCGCAGGTCAGTGCTGGTTGTCTAATTAAGGGCCCCAGTGTGCAGATGAGGTCTGCAAAGGCCAGGGTGGATGCTGAAAGGCAGAGGGGCTCTATAAACTGCAACCATATAACATTTATGTATTTCTGTTAAAAATAATAGCAATGGATGAGTGGGTCAGTCCATAGCAAATGGAGTGGAACAGTATGACATCATCATGTTCTGATTGTATTCACTGGCTTTGACTCTAATCTGAAACAGTTGGTAGGAGGATATCTGGAGAAAAACAAGTTGGGAGTGGGATAGAGAGAGTCGTGGCTATTCCTGTGGCTTCCCTCAGATAAGTCTGGGCTCGGCAAGTTTGGCTTTAAGAGCACGTCACCGACCCCCCACCCACCCACTCCCCCCTGTCCTTCTCCGCAGAGAGAGGCAACTGGGGTGCAGATGATCCGCACCCATCAGTGGCGATTCTAGAAAATTATACATGGGGTGGTGAAAGGGTGGCAAGGGGAACTCTTGAGTTTTTAACTGGTTATTATGGGTATTAACAATCAAAGTCGGAAACAAATACGATAACATTCTATAGTGAAAATAAATGTTTTCATACCAGTTAGTCTAGATAACTGGGATGGCTGCCCCACTGGCACCCATTAAATACCGCAGAGAAGCGGCCATTTCCCTCCGCTGAATAAGTGTGATTTAGGAGCTCACCTCTATTCACCCCCACGCCCTTCGGAGACCTCAACAGCAGGAAAGTGATTTCTCAGATCCTTCCCTCTCTGTTAACGGCACCCATCGGATTAAACACAGAGAGGGAGAGAGAGAGTGGTTTCATCCTTTGCATTATTTCATGGTCGGCTAAAGGTGGTTGGACAAATAACTGTAGAGCCAAACTGTACATTTACTCTGTATGAATTTCAAACTCACAGAGAAATACGCTTAAATAAATTAAAGGCTGGGATGAAGCAGGAGAATTTTACTGCTGAACCAGTGTAAGTAATTATTCTGACATCCAAATTAATGAAGGCATTTAAAACAATGCCAAAAATTAATGAACCCCCCTTGCTGTGCTACAAAACCATGAGGAAAATGTATGCACCCAAAATGAAAAGATTAAAAAAAGCTTACTCAGAAACTATTGAAAGACACAATTGCCTGCTATGTCTGACTAAACAGTAGGCTCTACATACAGAACAAGTTGCTCAAATGGATTACTGTTGCTACAAATAAATGTACTGAGAAATGTTCTTTAAAGACACTCATAATTACATTGCAATGCAAGTGTTTTTCACTTATTTTCCCCAGACAATTTTACGAGCTGGCCAGTGATTACCCAAATTGAATTGAAATGTTTGAGTTGGTAATGAAAAAATGTACATTTGTATGTGTCTTTTGACCATAGCTAAGGCCAAATGTTGATTTATCCAAGTGTGAATCTCTTAGCCGAGTGAAAAAGCCTTAATATCAGGCTATCAAATATTTTGTTCCATCCCACCCTAGAAATGCGTATGCACTGAGAACGCATGGCTTGGAGTGGTTTATTCCACTTATACCATGGCTGCATGCCACTAAATATATTAAAATGTAGAAGTATTAAAAATTCTAACCGTTAAAATGTAAGAATGATCATATTTTGGCATGTGCAAATCCACCAAGAAATATAGTTCCTTATTTGCCCAGGTGGAGGAAGAGATAAAAGCCTTCATTACTAGCACAGTAGGATGGGCCAAAAAAGACCAGCCAGATATCAAAATAAAACATGAGGGATATTTGTAAAACTGTTTTGGAAACAGACATTAATTACAGTCATATCCGTATGGTCAAGAACACAGACAGAATTATATTAGCTCAAAGTAGCAATGAAGGTGAAGATATAAAATATGTAAGTTAACACCGCTAGCATTAGCTAGCTAAAATGAATGACCTAACTTAACAAGCTTGTAAACTACTAAAGTATAGTACGTTGTAGTAGTGAGTTAACTTAGCTAGCTAGATTAGTTACTTAACAACACAAAAAAGCCATCTTGTTTCAGAGTTTATGAGGCTTGTACCATAAACGAGCAGCTAGAACAAGTTAATTGTGGTGCCAGCTTGTTAGGTAACCTTAGAGAAATTTTCAGGCATGTATTACAGAGTTTGCTAACATTTCTGCAAACATTTTTAGTTAGCAATGGCTATTTAGTTAGCTAGTTATCTAACTTGCCAGATATTTCATGTCCCAAGTTACTAGCCATTAACAAGCCAACGATTAATGTAATAGATAACATACATGACAGACAAGTGTTAGAGTAACTAGCTAGCTAGCACTAAGTATGGTATGGTTTCAAGTTAGCAAGTTGGTGTGGGAGTTGCTGTAGCCAAGTTTGCTGAAAAAGGCAGAAGTTATAGAAGCTAACTGGTTAACTAGCAATATACATTTCTGGTTACATTTGAAAAGTTATTGCAATCTTTTGATCTAACGAAACAAGTCATGTCGCTTTAGCAAACTCCCACACAGGCTTTCTGATTGCTTGTCTGAAAGTAATTTCATAACTTGACAAATCTGCAGATGAGCTGCTGTATCCATGATCTACAAATAAGTAGTTCTGGTTCAGCAAGAAATTCAGGAGAAGTTCAGCAACATTACCAATGATAGTTGCTGAACTAATGTTGATTGTTGTTTAAGCAGCATGTGTCTTTGAGCTAATTAATATTGAACTTATTTTAGAAGTTAGAAAGATTTACTGTGTGTATATATCATGTTATATCACGTATATAATCATGCTGTTAGCCAATCAGAATCGAGTATTCATCCAAGCCATGGTATAGGTAGTTATAATTGGTGTGCTGGTTTGATATTATGGATAGTGTTTGTAGTTACAATGACCATCACAAGCACAAGAAGTCTCAAAGTTGTTAAGTGAGTCAGCCATGACCAATTAGGGAGTTTCTGATTGACTGAGTTAATCAATCCAAGGAATCAACAGAATATTGTACATTTTCTCTGTGTCTGATGTTCCCATGTGATTAATATCTGAATAATTCGCTGGGTTGGTGTCGGTTGCAATCAAGTTCAAGTGTTAAACCTGCTCCACGTTGTGATTATGATTTAACAAATGCTGAGATCATTTCACGGTCAAAGTGTTCAGGTTCACAGGCATGTCAAAGACAACCTTTTGGGGTCCTTTCTGAAACAACTGATATGTGCAGGTTACCCTGCATGTCCACCAGAAGTGACGAAAGCAAAGAAAGCAGGTGGAAGTCATTAATTTTCAGACTTTAACTTTATGCAAATTAGTGGTGATGCTGTGAAGCGATAACCAATTGGAGGGATGTCCTTATTTCTCCCCACTGTAAACTAAAGTGCATGTTTCTGGTTCCTATCTTAAATTTGTTCCATATCAAATTTGAGGAGAGGTGAATTGTTGCAGTAGCCTGCATCATCTCGGTTTCCCGAACTTTACAATGTGTCCCTGTTTGTATACAGCAACATTACCAAAAAGAATGATTCATGACGCAACATACCAGAAATAGTGTGAATCCCTGGTGAATTTGATTAGTTGTGTGAAATGAAATGGTAGGTTCATTGCCGGTAACTATCTAGAAAGGTAAAGGTAATGTTAGCTAGTTTATGTGATGTGAGTGCAAACATGCTGTTCAAGTCAAATGACTTACTAACGAGGTGTTGATAGTAATTTACTTGCTTTATGTTCTATGGGCTCGGCTCAGTTCACTCTAATACAAACTTGATAGCTGGGCGTGCACGATGTAACCTGCTCTTCCCAAAAACTTCTCAAAAAATCGCTTCTGGTGGATCCCTAGTTATTGATGGAGAAAACAAACCATTTAGAAATTATGAAACAATCAAAACAATTGATATTAACTAGATTGAGTGTTATGACCTTTAGCTCCAGAAGTAGCAGGGTAGATGTATGTATGCAGCCACCAAAGTGGGTTGTCCCTCTGAAGATGGTATTTGCTGAGAACACTGAAATGATCATACATTTATTGTGCATCATATATTGTTGATATAGGTAGCATCCACAATTTTTTTTTTTTTTTTCAAATACAATGCTGTTATTGCTATTGGCAGAAATAGCATCACATGTGCACATTGATATTCCTGGTCAGGGTCGCGGGGGTGGGGCTGGAGTAGCATCCGGGCGAGAGGCAGGAATACACCCTGGACATCGCCAATATCGCAGGGCACACACACCATTTTTATTTTCTCCAAATACAATGTCTTTGGACTTAGTTGAAACCTATGGACACGGGAGAACATGGCACAGAAAATGAAGAACCCGAGACCTTCTTCTGTGAGGTGACAGCGCTATCCACTGCGCACATACTGTATATGTCCAAAATAATAACTGTGCACGTGTATCCTGCAATTGGCCTCTATGTATGGATGTTGTTTTTGGTTGAACATGTAGTAAATTAAAAATGGAAACACAACAGTGTTCCAAAAGTGAAGGGTTCGAGTGGTCCCGTAGTCCTGTGGGGTGTAGCATTTTTCTGGCATGGTTTGGGTGCACTCATACCCTTAGAAGGCAATGTCGATGGGGTTCAATAGAACAGTCTGAAATGGCAGCTTTTATTTGAGCATTCACAAGTGATTTTATTCATTATGATTTATAACAGTTGAAAATGTACAAAATACCAAAATACAGTTTGTATCCTAACAATATTATGCAGATCAAGGTGAGGGCTTTCTGACCTCATTGAAAAGAAGGTTAAAAAATCTATCTACATGCTTTCCTAAATTTTTAATTACTGAATGTACTTTTGTGTAATATAGAAACTATATTTCTTTCAGAATACTATCCTTGTCTTCTTTAGAAATAGGATTTTTCATAATAGTAATGATTACATCATTTCAAAAGTCATTTCTAATACTGAAAGTACATTACAAATATAACGATAACCAGTATTTGTATATTGAAGACCATGAACAAGCATACTTCACATTAAAACGTAATGTTTTTCTTTGCAATATGGTATTAATTTTAAGTGTACCAGCACCAGCAGACATTATTAAAGTTACATTTCAGATATAAATATAAGTTCTCAAACAAGGCATTCTGTGGATGATAAAGGCAAACCCTGCCTTCAGTATTTTATATGTATTCAGTCTCATTCATGTATGAAAAATGTAACTGAAAACCAAAATTGTTTAAAAGGTGCTGAAATGCAGAGTAAAAGCAAACGTCAAATAAACAGTCAACACATACTTTGATGTCTTATCATTAATCCCAAGCAAAGTTGTGTTGTGTACTGTATCAGCTCGTCCTCTGATGAAGTAGAGGAAACTCATAAAAATGATTTAATTTAGACCCAGGAATAATGTTCAATAACAACAACCTCATGAGTGTCTCAACAGGTCAAAAGGATTAGTTAAGGCCATTTTGCAATTTATCAAGCAAGGCCATTTCTCTCAGTGTCTGTCACATGTCCCCATAATTCCTGCTCTGCCCTTTGAAAACCTCTGAAAAGTGACTGTACTTTGCTGAAGGGTACAGCAGATTTTCCACCCTCTGGATTCAAACCTGCAGACTGGCAGTTACAGAGCAAGCTCCCTACCTTCATTGCAATACAGCTACCACCATAGTTAGCATGTAAGCACGTGAATTCAATAACCTCTTGCACCAAGGAGATGCTACTAAGTCAAAACTGTCAGAATTCAAATTGAACTACACCTGTTTCCAATGAGCAGTATCCTGAGCAAAGTAAGGAGATTGTTCAACATCTTCTGGCAAAAAAAGTTGTAGCGATAGTGGATTCAATGAGGTAGACTGGTGTTCTCCACAGAGAGGGAAGCACAAAAATCTAGATACCCAGCTGATACAAAATGTTTCAGGAATGTTGGAGAACATCCGATTAGATTTGCAATTGGTTGTGAGATAATGTTATGATGAGAACTTTCCTAAAACTGTCTTATTAGACAATATTATTATTAAACATATATATTGTTCCAAACAAATTCTGTTACAGAAAAAATGTTTGAGGCATGTCACATGCAAACTTACTGACACTTAGTCATGAAAAAACATCCAGGTGTTATGTGTCAATAGCATTATCACATTTTTGCAAATGTTTGATTGTTTCAGCTTATTTAATTATTATTTATCTGTCAGGGACATAACAAATGCATTGTTCAATGCTATTTCATTGAACAATACTAATATAATTTAAAAGTGGCATGACAATCCACAGTTAAAATGATTTTTAACTGTAACAACAAAAGTGAAAACAATGTTTGGTTTGTGACAGAAATGTTCCTTGTGACTTAAACATTAGGTTCAAGGGGCATCCAGGAAGCCAGAATTTGGGGTTGAGAACGTGTATCCTAACTTTCCGGGAATTTTCTGGGAACCATAAATTGTTGTTAGCTGAATGGGTTTGTATGGCAGTCCATAAACATTATGAAAATCATGACGGAGCGGCATTCGCTGCTGGCACTGTCTCTGCGGGCCCCCTGAGTGTGTTCAGTCTTATAGTGAGACCGTGAGGGACCTGTGGGAGCATATGAAGCACCGTGTGGTGAATTATCTCACTGACTCAACAGTCAGAGCGAGAACAAAGAGAATAAAAAGCCCCCCAGCCCCCCGGCTCCCTGCCTGCACACCCGTGCTAGCCCCCTAATGATGCATGCCCTGTGAATTGCAATGTTTCCTGATATTGTCTGCATTAGCATCCATCTGTTGTCATAACAGTATCACTGACTGGAACATTCGCTGTCTTGCTTCAGCCCAGAGAGGAGGGACAAATGCCAGGGAATTACGTCAATGTTCAGATCATTTATGTCCCCAAGCCAAACGTTGAGTGTTTACCTATTTACCTTTTGTTGGTTTCATTAAAAAAAACAGATAACTGTTTTGAATCTTTGCAGATTTGAAAATGAAAATCAACAAAAAAGTGCAAAAACTAATTTAATTCATCTAAAAAGCCAGTGTTACAACCTGCAAAGCCACCCGCGCTGCAATAGCCAGGTTACTGATCAAATAGGACGTAACAAACAAATATTCCTCAGAGTCAACGAATACTATTATTATTAAAATACAGAATTTTTATTTTCCACATACAAACAAAACACAGTGGATATATGGACAAAGACGACAAGGGAATAACGAAACCAAACAAAACAGTCTGTCTAACCCTAGCACTAGAAAGAAAATACATCTAGGCAGGGGCATTGCTAGAGTCTGGTGGGGCCCTAGGCAAAAATTCCCAGGGGGCCCCTCCAACCAGCGTTCATCGCCATTATGTTATAAATAATGTGACACCAATGAAAAATGTATGCTTGGTCCAGCCCTAATCTATCTGAGTTCTGTATATACATGTAAGGTCAGTGTGTAAGTAACAACCACTAGGCTGAGGACTCAATCGCATGACTCAGAGACAGGATCACAGTTCAAATATTTTACTGGTGATGTGGTGAATACAAAACAGCTCAGAACAAGATATGTTAAAGTGAGACTTTTAAAAATAAAACCTGACCATCATAAACATGACAAAACTAAACTTAAAGGTGAGGTGTGACACAGTGCTCATCAACACATAAAGCATTGATTCTACAATTGCTTCTTACGGGCCTTGGCTAGTGCAAATGCTGCCACTATGTCCTCCAGATCCAAAGACCTTCGCACATTGCACTCTATTGAAATAAGAGCCAGTCCTGAAAGTCTCTCCTGGGACATGGTTGACCTGAGATAGGTTTTGATCAGTTTTAAAGCTGAGAAGCTTCTCTCTCCAGAGGCAACAGTGACTGGAAGAGTTAATAGCAGACGAAGGGCAATGCTGAGGTTTCCATAGAGATCCAGAAGCTGTTCCTTGTAAATGTAATCAAGCATCTCTCTTGGAGAGGAAGATTCATCATCAGGAAAGGCATGGACAGCAGCCCTGACCTCCAGAACCAAATCCTCAGAATCTATGACGTGTAGTGTCTTCTCCAGTTTCTTACACAGTTGTCTGCAAATTTGCCACTCAGAATGGCCTTTGACATATTTTCTTTTGAGAACAGAAAACCATAAAGGACATAAACATCTTCCAGTTTTGAAAACCTGTCATTCAAGCTGTTGAGGGCTGTGTCCACTAAAAAAAAAACTGCCCCTCATCTGGAGTGGATTGAGTTTCTTCCCTGCCCTCATACAGGAACAGCCGGGTTGTTTTCCGCTGTCTTTTTTCAGGAAATGTCCTGTCAATCTCTAGGTTTTCTGCTATCTCTCTAGCATCAGTTTGAGAGGCAGCAAGTCCCCTTTCTATGAAATTGTCCAGATATACTCTCACTGCGCTTGTTTCTCTTTTAAGTGTTTCAAGAGAAACACTGGGGCTCTGCAGAATCTTGCTGACGTGGTTGATCTGATACAATATGTTGTACCAGATTACAGTGCACAGTACAAACCTCCATGTCATGAGTTCACCCTTTATGCTGGTAGCTGTGGACATTGTCTCCGAGTCCTTCTTCTGCACTGAGAGGGTTTGGAGAGCAGACAATGCTTGTATGATCTCTGGCAGGTAGTAACGCACCACTTTCACACTGTCAATCCTGGCCTCCCACCTGGTCGCTGACAGAGGTTTTATTGTTAAGTGCTTAACATGTTCCTGTAAAACTGCCCAGCGTTGCACAGAGGAGCTAAAAAGATTGTACAATCTCTGGAGAACACCAAAGAAGGAGATGGAGACTACTGAAGATTTAGCTGCATCTGCTACCACCAGATTAAGAGTGTAACTGCTGCATGGGACACACATTGCCTTCTCATTCAGTTGCAATATTCTTGTCCCATCAAGTTGCTCCCATTATCGTAGGACTGTCCACGGCAGTCTGCAATGTTCAAGTTGAGTCTGTCCAACTTCTCCAGAAGTGTGTCACACAAACCTTTTCCAGTGGTGTGTGTCTTTGAATACTCATGTTCCTTTAAATGACTAGCTAGGTTCTTCCAATGTCTAAATCCCCCTTTGGTTAGTGCATTGTCCAGTTTTCCAAAAAGTTTGCACGCAAAACAGAAGACTGAGTCTGTTGCTAACTGAATACAGAAGCCATGTTTGCTGTATCTTCTCTCCATTTTTCATGACCATTTTGTAGTGTTCCTTTGTGAATCTACGTGGATTTTTCTCAGAATTCTGGGGGAAGACTATATCTTTGACCTGTATAGGTCCTCTCTTGTTACTATTGCGCACAGTTCAGTATGGCCTAGGAAACTTGGCCATTGTGCAGGGTCTTCTGATGTGGTCAAGCATTGTGTAGTGGTAGTGATGCTACTGCTTGAGGTAGGGGGTGACGTGTTATCTTCATCATGGTCAGGTGTTGTTGTCTCACTGGAGGTGGACGTTGACGGAACTGATATGACAAAAAAAAAAAAAACAGGGTATATATTATCATAATGAATCTTTAGAGGGCATGGCATGTTATCAAGTAAAGTGTAATACTGAACTTACAGTTTTCATTATCAGCATTTGGAGGGGGCACTTTATCCTTCCCTTTTGCTGTCAGAAACTTACATAATGATCCTGAGGAGAGATAAAGTGATATAACGTTAGTGGGTCCAGCTCTGCTAGCTAGCTAACATTATCCGGCCAGCAAGCTACACGTTAGCTAACTAGCTACTAGCTAGCTATGTCTAACTAGCTAGTGTAATTGTAAAACAGCAAGACACGGTAACCAGTGGCTAGCTAATGACACAAAACATTCAGCTTTCAGGGTGCACAGTATGGAAAAACATCAAACGTAGCTGTCTAACTACTAACTACTAGCACACATATAGCTAGGTGAACTAACAAAAAACTTGAAACTTAATAAACACTATTAGTCTAACGCCGCTAGCTTAGCATCGTTCTCCCGTCTCCTGGTAAAATGCTAGCAGCAGCTAGCGTTAGACTAATGGTGTTTATTCGTTCAGCATTCAGTTATTTTATACTTAATCATAATTATCTGCCATTATCTGTTCCACTTACCACTGTATTTCTTTCTTTTTCCCTCATCTTCTTTTTGTTTCTTTCTTTTCTCGCTTCCAGAAACATAGCTCCTCTTCATCAGTTTTCATTTCTGGATTCATTCGAATGACTGATTCAAACTTGGAGACGCGAGAAAACGTCAACAGGGGAATGACATGGGGCCCCCTTTAGGGAGGTTTCCTACTGAGATGTCATTGCAAACCCATTGGTTGTTTAAGCCAAGGGGAGGGAGTTGCTGCGGTCACTGTCTGCGGTTGCCACATTTTGAGACATTGCTGTCGTGATCCAGCTGGTCACTTTATATGTCAAGCAATTAAATACAACGTTCTAATCTTTAAAAAAAAGAAGAAAAAAAAAGGACATTGCTGTGGGATAAAGTTTGTCAGCCCTCGGGGGCCCCCTAACGGCCTGGGGGCCCCAGGCAGTTGCCTGCCTTGCCTGTTCACAAACAACGCCTCTGTCCGTTTGGCTGTCCACCTCCAGGGGAGGGGGGAGGGTGAGCCAGCACGAGTCCGTCGAGGAGCAGGAAAAAGGCGTCTGTGGTAGAATTCCGTCTTGGAAGAGGCGGATAAATTCGGCCCGGAAATAATGTCTCGCCCCGGAGGACGGGCGGCGGACTCGTGGGGGAGGGGGAATTTAGATAAATATAGGGTATAATTGGCAACCAAATTGGGAGAAAAACGGGGGAAAAATTAGAAATAAATAAAATTAAATAAAAATGTTTAAAAAAGAAAGAAAATCTCACCTCTCTCCCAGTGCAAATCAAAAAGTGGGTTTCTTCTGCAGACTGGCTATCCCTACTCTACGCTTTCCTAACTATCCAAAAAGTGCTCAAAAGGATGAACGAGCAGGTTCAAAACGCATTCACTAAAACGATTTTCAGAAGTTCGACTAGTTGGCATGAAGTTTTCAAAAGGCAAAAGGCAAAACAGGACAAGACATTCTAAAACCATGGCTCCGCTCCTTTTATTCTCCAGACGGGGGCGGGGCCAGATGAGGTCAGGGAGAAGGCAACTGAAAAACACTCCAATGGGCAGATGGGTGGCATCAATTGGTAATCAAGCACCTGCCATTTAGTAATCATTCAGGGGTCAAATTTTGGCCAAACATGACAGACAGTAATTGGTTACGATGCTAGTTAGATGACGTGTGATGACACAACACGGATTGGAACAGAACAGCAGAACGCAGTACCCACCTCCCCCTTACCAGTTCGGGACAAAAACAATAAACCAAAATAAGAAACTAAAATAAAGTCGCCCTTTCAGCAAAACACGACTGACAGGTTACACATCTTGGTTTGTTGCGTTATTCTCTTTCTCCCAGTTTTTCGCTCCCGGCTCAAGCCACCTATCCAGAAAGCAGAGCAGATTTAAGTACTCTTTACATTTACAAGTAAATACAATTGTACTTAGTCACAGGCAAATGCCACACACTGATAGAGGCTTATTAGCACATTTTTCACCATCTAGTGATGAAATTAATGTACTTATTTTACTCTGGAGGGAGGTTCCCAGCGAGGAAAATTCTGATTGATGGGTGTCCTCAATCACAGCTGAAAGACCCACAGAAAGCATTTGTTTGGATGTTTTAAATATATATAAATCAAACCTCTAAGGGCTTATTGCTCAATGTTCAAGTAAAACTTTACTTTTCTTGGCTCCCTAGTCATTCAAAAACATTGATATATTTATATCTGGATATGTGCATTTCTTTTCCAAGGATTGGACCCAAAGACTTTCATCAGACTACCTACCCAGCACACATGCCACCTATTTCAGTTTGGTTTTTAAGCACAAAAAACAGGGTGCATAAAGCCTGGAACCTTGGCAGTGGTGTAGGACTATGTTGCCTGGAGTTAGTGTAGCTTTACTGTCTCCAGGGTACTGAAAGGCATCACGGGAGGATTCATAGCCTCACCCTGATTCTGTAGGACTATGATAGGCCAGCTGAGATGAGCGGACTGGAACTGTGTTGTTATGCTGTGCAGAGAAACTGTACAACTGGAAGGTAGCTGCGTCCTCCTGTGTGCCATGCAGCCATATTGTGTGAGTCAATAATGTCATGCCCCTACCACCCCACCCTCCCTCTCCTTACTCCTTAGCTACACCCCTTGCAAGGGTCATTTTTCTCCTACAGCTTCAAGAACATCGTCAGCTGGGAATTTCAGCTGTGAACCCATCACCCCCTACCCAATCCCCCCCTCCAAACATTGAGATATCTGGGACAGCCAGGGACAACCCGGGGCTAATGTTTCACTACAAAATCATGGCATGAGAGCGTGAGAACTGAATGGCATACAGAGAAAGCTGCAAAACAACCAGATGGAAGAAGGAGGAAAGAGGACAGAGGGAGAGGGGGAGAGCATAGGGTCGGAGGGCTTCAGAGGTGACTCACATCAAACCACCACAGGGACATGGTGTACCCATCTACCTGTAGGTCACCTGCATTGCCTGGGGGGAACAGCGAACAGCAGAGAAGCAGCAAATGTAGCATTTACTTCTTGATAACTTCTTCTACTTCTTCTTAGAAGACTTATATTATTATTTTAACTGACAAATTGTCCTTGATCATGGTCACAAGACTACCAGATTTTGAAGGTGAAATAAAGCCGACCCAAAAGCAGAAAATCTAAACACAAAGGAATAAGGCACAGATAGATAGTGACAAGATACCGATTTACACACACAAACACACAAATACAGGGGACAGACAATATATTGGAAACACCAAATGAATTCGTATTTTGAAGTAACGAAATCTCAATTAAAAAGGAGTCTACACATGTGTTTCATATTAATGTTAGTACTAATTATCAATATATGTGCTATAAAATACATTGAAAAAATACACTTTAATATGTGAGTTTCTAAAGCAACATGAGAGATCTAACAGATTTTGAAAGAGATCAGATAAATGTAAATTCCGGGTGCGTCAGTCGCAGAAAAGACTAAATGAAATGGCATGGGAAACAAAAAACTGCATCAGGAAAAAGGAATAGTGGTTGCAAGTCAAAACTAATGGACAGGGACAAGATAGTTACTAAAACCCACAAAACTACGGCCTGAAAAATTACAACAGAAATGAATCTACACACAGTCTCAATTAAACCTTTACGTTGCGAGATTCACAAAGCTTATATTTATGCTAGGTCTGCCATTCACAAACCACTTGTAACCAAGACCAATGCGCACTAATGCATAACCTTATGTAATGAGCGCAAAACCTGGACTTCTGGGCAGTGGAAGAAAGACATATGGGCTATTGAGTCATCCTTTACTGTTTTTTCTACATCTGGATGACTTTATGTTTGTATAAAGCCAAAGGAAGCCTTCCCAACTGTTTAAATGGTGGTGGATATGTTATGGTATTGGTAGCCATCTCATGGGAGTCATTGAATCAGATTATTACTGTGCATGGTGGCATTACGCCCAAGGAATACAATGTCATTTTAGGTGACTAGGTGCACCCTGTGGTGCAAACACTGTTTCCTCAAGATGTTCTCATATTCCAAGATGATAACCCCCTGTGGCATGGGAGTGGTCAGTCAGGCTCCCCATAAGAATTGGCTTCACAGGAAGTAAATGTTGCACAAGGAAACGGGGCAGCTGTCCGGTGCTGGATCCCAGATATGGCTGCATCCAAATCACACAGCGGTCTCTCGTTCCGTAATCAGGCTGCACAAAAGGGTAGAGCGACAGAGCTGGGGAGAAAAGAGCAGGAAAAGACCAAAGAAAAAAGACACAAAACTGCATCATTTTCTTCTTTGCTTTCTAAGTTAGATTTTTGAAAATAAAAGTGTCAGACTATGAATGTGATTTTTGTGTTAAAATAAAACATTTGTCTCTGAGATGGTTTGAAGGCAAACCTCTTATTAGGTAATAAATATTCATATATTGTTTGGTGTTTCCATTATTTTGTCTACCCCCTGTAAGCACGATCATCAGCCAATTAGAATCAAGTCTTTAGCAAGCCATTGTTGAAATATATATGTCATGTATATGCATCGTACATCCTTCTAACTTCTAAAACAAGCTTGATATTAATACCACCTTCGTAAATACGAGTTTCAGACATTGAAAAAATGTTCAGGTGAGCTGTTGGAAATACCATTTGGGAAACTTGGGTATCATCTCTGAGTTCCAAGTTGCTTGGAACGTTACCACCGATACAGGAAATGTGTAAAAACATGGAGTCATCTTAAATAATCGTTAATGGTTAACGAGATTCTACCGAGATTCATGTTAGTGCCTGACTATATCTTCTGTATGCTGATGCTGCTATTGTTAAAAAAAGTGGTGGTAGTGAATGTTCATCCTAATCTTGGTGTATCAATTTCATCCATCCATCCATCCATTATCTAAGCCGCTTATTCCTAGTCAGGGTCGCGGGGGGGGGGCTGGAGCCTATCCCAGCATGCGTTCCGGCGAGAGCCAGGAATACACCCTGGACAGGTCGCCAATCCCCGGAGGAAACCCACACGGACACGGGAGAACATGCAAACTCCGCACAGAAAGGCCCCCGGCCTGGATTCAAACCCGAGACCTTCTTACTGTGAGGCGACAGCGCTATCCACTGCATCACCATGCCGCCCGTGTATCAATTTCACTCACTTTAATTCAATTGAAAACTTTCTGTGCGGGGCTCTTTCCTTGAAATGCATAACAGGGCTCTCCCACCCCTGATAGTGGGAGTGGTGTAGTCAATTAAACTAACAGTGGGGCTCGCAAGCGCCTCCTGGTGGCCACATTTGCATTTGAATATTTAATTGTGATAAGTAGCTGCCATTTAAGTGAAATAAACCACTCCAACCCGTACATTCTCTGGATATATATAAAGTTCTCATATATATAAACATTAGGGCTGTTAGATCGTCAAAAAAATTTGAGTCATGATTTCCTATTAGTTGATATAATCTGTATTTTCCAGACCAGAGTTACTTAATCTGGATTTTGTTCCTATTAATTGTTTAAATTGCAAACACAGCAGAATTCAATATGGAATAATAAAGACTTAGCTGCTCTGAACGTGGCACATTTTTATTTTTTTTTTTTTTTTTTTTTTTATTTTTACGTTTTCTCCCAATTTAGTAGCCAATTAAATTTTATTTTTTTCTGTCAGACTGTATTCCTAGCAATGAGATCTTCCACGGACTCCATTAAGCAGATGGATGATTTATATATTTATTTTATTCTGACGGGCATCCAAACTTATTATCCGCCAGCCACTATTTACGCTTTTAAAAGTTATTTTTTCTGTCAGACTGCTAGCAATGGTGAGCAGATGGATGATTTATATATTTATTTTATTATATACTTATTATACTTTAAGATTGCCATCACAATGCCATCACAACAAAATAATGTGAATTATGTCACAATTTGGATGAAAGAATCTGGCTATTTTTGCCTTTTACCCCATTTTCTAAAACTTGACTGTGTATTACAGGCCTCCTAAACAAAATCACAGCACACCAAGGAGGGAACAACCTGATTTAATACCCAACAAATACATGTTTAACAACCACAAAGTCTCTGAAGTATATTCCCCAGGCTATGGGCTTATATTCCTAAATACACAGAGCACTAATTCAGTACTTCCGGAGGAAAACTACACAAAAAGAGTCTGAAGGTGAATCATATATATATATATATATATATATATACACTCAGTGACCACTTTATTAGGTACACCTGTACACCTGCTCGTTAATGCAATCTAATCTAATCAGTCAATCATATGGCAGCATGTCAATGCATAAAAGCATGCAGACATTTTCAATAGGTTCAGTTGTTGTTCATACCAAAAATCAGAATGGGGAAGAAATGTGATTGAAGTGACTTTGACTGTGGAATGATTGTTGGTGGCACACGGGGTGGTGTGAGTATCTCAGAAACTGCTGATCTCATGGGATTTTCATGTACAGCAGTCTCTAGAATGTACAGAGAATGGTGCAAAAAACAAAAAACATCCAGTGAGTGGCAGTTCTGTGGGCAAAAACGCCTTGTTAATGAGAGAGGTCAGGGGAGAATGTCCAGATTGATTCAAGTTGACAGGAAGACAACAGTAACTCAAATAACTATGCGTTACAACAGTGGTATACAGAAGAGCATCTCTGAACGCACAATACGACGAACCTTGAAGTGGATGGGCTACAGCAGCAGAAGACCACACTGGGTCCCACACAGGCTCACCAAAACTGGACAGTTGAAGATTGGAAAAATGTTGCCTGGTCTGACAAATCTCAATTTCTGCTGCGACATGCAGATGGTAGGGTCAGAATTTGATGTAAACAACATTAATCCATGCATCCATCCTGCCTTGTGTCAATGGTTCAGGCTGCTGGTGGTGGTGTAATGGTGTGGGAAATTGTTTCTTGGCACACATTACGCCCCTTAATACCAATTGAGCATCATTTAAATGCTACAACCTACCGGAGTCTTGTTGCTGATCATGTGCATCCCTTTTGGCCACAGTCTACCCATCTTCTAATGCTACTTCAAGCAGGATAATGCGCCATGTCACAAAGCACACGTCATCTCACGTCTGTTCCATGAACATGACAATGAGTTCAGTGTACTCCAATGGCCTCCACAGTCACCAGATCTCAGTCCAATAGAGCACCTTTGGGATGTGGTAGAAAGGGAGATTCACAACATGAATGTGCAGCCGACAAATCTGCAGCAACTGCGTGATGCTATTATGTCAATATGGACCAGAATCTCTGCGGAATGTTTCCAGCACATTTTTGAATCCATGCCATGAAGAATTCAGGCTGTGCTGGTCCTATTCATTACTACAAAGGTATACCTAATAAAGTGGCCACTGAGTGTATATGCATATGTGTTTTAAATATCACCAGAGTTCTGTGAATATTAAAACCTGCAAAATCTGTGAAGCTGATTCTTATGTCTAATTTCTTCCCCCAGGCACACATACCATATGTCTATGTGTGTGTGCATGTATATGTGTGTGTGTACTTGCGTGTCTGTATTCGCGTGTGTGTGTGTGTGTGTGTGCACATGTACATATATGTGTGAATGTGTGTGTGTGGCTGTGTGTGGAGGAGAGAGGAGGGGAGCGTGGGAGCCAATTTTTATAAAATGAAGTCAGTCACAGCATTCAGGTACTCAGACTAAATTGCAAAACGAAATTGAGATATGTAGACTGAATAAAACAGATCTGTTCAGAAATGAAAAAGAAGCAGCAATGATTAATCAGGGCCTGAGAGACTAATTCCTCTTTATAGAGCTGCTGTTGCAGGGAGACAGGTGGGCGTATCGCTCTGTGTAGTGGGCGGCGGCCTCTCTTGCCTGTGCATTCATCACTGCATTCTGCGCTGTGATTAGTTTATTTTTAGATTGTCGTGTCCAAAGCGCTTCGGCCGTGGATTGCTCAGACCACACAGGCAAAGTGGAAAGGGATCTCAGAGCCAGCTTGTTAAATCCATCATGGTGCCTCTGTGTGTGATGGCTGAGGGGGACAGGATTGAGGGCACACAGCACCGAGGGTACACAGGCACTTGGAACAGGATTTAAAGTGGTAAGGTCCAAAACATTTTAGAATTTCAGTCATTGAGCACTGCCCCTCCAGAATTTGGTCATATGGGAAAATATTGCACTGGTGTCCAACACAACACAATCTAGCATTTTTAAAATTAAATTTCTAATAGCCTGAACATCCGGCCCTCATGTATTGTTCATGAATAGGTCGTATTGATCACTGGTATTTGCCAGCAAACTAAGAAAACATCTTATATCTTACATACATTTTTTTACCTCTGAATTCTGGTAGAGACACGACCATACTGGCCCTACATCTTACGTGGATGTAACCCTGCTCCTGTAGGCAGATCTACACATTGTCCCCTTCACAAACCCCTAGGTCTAGGACACTCATACGTACCCTAAGGATTGCTCAATGCCACTCATTGATTAACCAAAACTTATTTGCTCAACTTTTTTCTGCGCTTCTACGTTATCTACCTGGTGGATCAAGGATTTCCTGCAATCACAAGCCACTAATTAATGAATTAATTATTTAAGAGCAAACTAATAACACCTTTAAATAGAGTTTACTGTAATTAATAGTGGCCACTTAACAAGAGAAATACAACACAGTTTATTTAAAAATAAAAGACAGATTTTTTTAGAAAAGATGAACATGTATTTTGCTCAAACACAACAATTATTTTATACTCTCAAGTCTTTCACGATTTGAAGTTCTTATGCTCACTCTGTCTAGTTTCTTAGTCAAACCTGTCATGACAGTCATTAGGGTCCAGCTGTTCCGCTGCTGGGGTGGAGTCTTATTCCTGACGTGGAATAGCTGGACCCACAGCTGGATGATGTTCTTTGGCTGCACGCTGACGCTGAGGGACTCTAGTCCTTATTTCTGAGCTTCTCTCTGACAAAGACCTGCTAGTATAGTATTCCTTCCAAAACCAACATCTTCTGGGCCTCAGGCTTACAAGAAATCTTCTTACCAAGTATTGGTGTGAAGAGCTGGCCTGGCTTTTTCCGGGACCTAGGAATCTGTTCTTGGGGGAATCTCTTTTGATTAGGAACAGAAAGCTCTAGAATAACTACAACACAAGTTAATCCCAATTTAGTAGGCAATTACACCCTTGGTCGCAGTGGCCAGCGTCGAACGTTGTAGCAACTTGATCACCTGGGAGGCCCCCCACACAGAACATTTCAAGTCTCAGTTTCAGGCAGCATGGTTGGTTCTCCTTCTTTCCCACTCTTTTGAGAGGATTGTACCTTGTATTCCATTCCCAGAAGGGCTATAAAATGAATCCCCCCCAATTATTTTCTTTGACAGGGGAAAAAAGGGAGAACATAACTATTGTTTATCAATGAATGTAAAAACTGTATGCTACATGTGTTGCACTGTAGATGCATAGAACTGCATGCCAAGAAGTGGTAACGATTGAGATAGTTTGTGATTCACGCTGCAAACGTCGGGTAAAATATATTCCTTGTATTCTGGATTTCATATTCTTCCATGCATTGGAATGTATTCATTTGTCAGCAGGGCATTTGTTTCTTTCACCATAATTTCACAAAGAATTCCTCAATGTGGCATATTTAGCTCTTTTATAGTAGTGAGCATTCTGCCCTATTAATTCCCCTGGTAATTGAAAGGCAGTTTAATCTTTGTGGTGTGTGATGACACCTCCATCTGTAGGCCCCAGTCAAAGCGCACGCACAGCATTTGTGCTGAGCGATACCCACAGCCTCAAAGCAGGCCATCACAACCCAGGACTGATCTAATTACTGCTTTGTAGAGAAAGGTCAATGTGTCTTCCTGGCATTTATACACCACTTTGTTGATTAACAGCTATGAAGGCAACCTTTCATCCAGCCGCATTCTGTGAAATCTCAACCTGTCGCAAAAAACATGCTCTGTGAAAACATACCGACCAAAAAAATTATAATTGTATTTAGAATTTTTTACACTTCTCGGGTGAAGACTGGCTCTTTGATGTATATTAAAATAAGCATTCCAATGACACTATAGAATAGCTTATAATACTGACAAACAAAACGGAACAGCTGTGATGCACAAAGCAAATGTACAAAAAAATGTATAAAAAAATAAACATAAACATATGATCTACACAAAATACTCTATAAAGTCAGTAAAACATTTTTTTATTAAGAATTATTTTTCTTAATTAATTACAAATTAAAAACAGAGAATAATTGATTGCATAAGTAGTCACCCCCCTTGATAATACTTAGTAGAAGCACCTTTAGCTGCAATTACAGCTGTGAGTCTATTAGCCCAAAGCAGCCTGTTTTCAAAGGGCAGGATGTCTACGTATGTGTGGAGATGAAACCTGTATTTCCTGGATACTCCTGGCTGATGTCACAAACAAAACGGAACAAATGCACAAAGCAAATGTACAAAAATGTATAAAAAATAAACATAAACATATGATCTACACAAAATACTCTATAAAGTCAGTAAAACATTTTTTTATTAAGAATTATTTTTCTTAATTAATTACAAATTAAAAACAGAGAATAATTGATTGCATAAGTAGTCACCCCCCTTGATAATACTTAGTAGAAGCACCTTTAGCTGCAATTACAGCTGTGAGTCTATTAGCCCAAAAGCCTGTTTTATGTCTACGTATGTGTGGAGATGAAACCTGTATTTCCTATACTCCTGGCTGATGTCCAAATCAAACAGACAAATATAACTTTTATATTGTATATATATAGCACTGTGCACCCAAGAAAGGCCACCCAAGAAAATTATGTTTAAAGCTATTTATCTGGGCAGTAAGTGTTTATTTGTTTGGAAAAACTATATATAATATTATAATAAATACAAATAATCATTAATACAATAGAAAGTAACAAGAATTTCTTGTGTTTTCCAAAAGGTTATTGATATCTTGTGAGATGGCCAGAAGAACACAGGTTTGGTTCCCAAACCTCTCCTAGAGG
The DNA here is from genome assembly GCA_029706075.1 of Aldrovandia affinis. NCBI lineage: Eukaryota > Metazoa > Chordata > Actinopteri > Notacanthiformes > Halosauridae > Aldrovandia > Aldrovandia affinis. The sequence continues at coordinate 1,850,088 of JAINUG010000100.1, forward strand.
CACTCCAGCCATTCCAGGTATTTTAGTTTGACAGACATACATAGTTTTGCATCAACAAGGCAATTCTTAGCAAGTCATTTTGGAGTGCAATGTTCAACCCAGTGTCAGAAAGCTGTGTCTCTGTTGAGGGTCATGGGTCTTCCAGCAGGACCATGACACACTTCAAAAAGCACACAGGAATGGTTCAAAACAAAATGCTGGACTGTTCTGAAGTGGGCAGCAATGAGTCCAAATCTAAATCCCATTGAACACATGTGGAGAGATCTGAAAACAGCAGTTGGGAGAAGGGACCCTTCAAACATGAGAGAACTGGAGCAATTTGCAAAAGAAGAGTGGGCGAAACTGCTAGTGGAGAGCTGTAGGAATCTCATGAATGGCTATAGGAAGTGCTTGATTGCAGTTATTTTCTCCAAAGGCTGTGCTACCAAATGTTACATCTAGGGTGTAAATAAGTTTGTCAATGCTATTTGTTTATTTTATGATTTAAAAGGATATGTTAAGTTCTGAATCAAAAACAAAGTTTCTGTACTATTAACAGTGAAATAAAGAATTGTGGAGACCAATGCAACCTGTGTGGAGTAGGTTGTTTTTATAACAAATATTTTTGGTCTGAACAACAACTGAACCTCTTGACCATGTCTGCATGCTTTTATGCTTTGAGTTGCTGCCACATGATTGGCTGATTAGGAAATTGCACTACATTACATTTACATTTTAAGCATTTAGCAGACGCTCTTATCCAGAGAGACTTGCAAGATGTGCATTAATACACTAACACTAATTAATACACCTGCACTAACGAGCAGGTGTACAGGTATACCTAATAAAGTGGCCACTGAGTGAATATATATATATGTATATATTTATATATATATATACAGTACCTTGCAAAAATACTCAGACCCTGGGAAAGGTTTCAAATGTTGTTGGATTACAAATGATATGTTCATATTTTTAAATTTAATATTTTTCATTCAAAACTCACATGTTCAAACTGAATTTTTATAAAGAAGAAATGAGTTATGTCAGCAAATACTTTAAATAAAAATAAAAAACCTTAATATATTGCTTGCATAAGTTCACATTAATATGTGATGGAAGCACCTTACACTGCAAGTTTCTACAAACTTTGCACACTGGTTGGAGGTGATTTTCATCCATTGTTCCTGGCAGAATTGCTCCAGCTCTCTCAAGTTGCTTGTACATTGCTTATGGACAGCAATCTTCAAGTTCGCAATGGGGTTCAGGTCAGGACTTTGACTGGGCTACTCAACGACATTCACCTTTTTATTCCTAAGCCACTCCAATGTAGCGTTGGCCTTGTGCTTTGGATCATTGTCCTGCTGAATGCCCCAGCTTCAGTTTTTTGGAGACTGTTTTCCTGCAGTATCTGCTTGTGCTTTGCTCCATCCATTATTCCTTCTATTCTGGCATGTTTCCCAGTCCCTGTTGAAGAGAGGCATTCCCATAGCATGATACTGCCACCACCATGCTCACTGTAAGTATGGTGTTACGTGAGGCATAGGCAGTGTTAGGTTTGCACCATACATAACACTTTGCATTTGGGCCAAAAACTTTTATTTTAGTCTCATGACCACAAAACCTTTCCCCCCATCTAAGCTGGATTACTCACGCATTCTCTAGCAAACTTTGAAATATTTTGTTTTAAGTAATGTATTTTTTTCTTACCACCTGGCCTTACAAGCCAGTATTGTGTTCTTAATATTGTTGACTGATGCACAGGCAGAGCCCAATCAACTCATTGTGTGACTTTTTGCACCTGCATTAGCTTACACTGCCAGAGGGTTTGAATACTTTTGCAATCAACATTTTTCCATTTTTATTTCATTTTAAGTATCTATATACTTCTATTCACTAGTTTTTTCCCCATGTCTTTAAAAAACAAAATACTCTACGTTTTTATAACAAATATTATTATTATTATTATTTATTTTTTTTGGTTTCAGATTTTTCCCAATTTGGTAGCCAATTATACCCTTTATTTATTTTTGATTTACCCTCCCCAACAAAGTTGTCGCCCACCTCCATGGGACAAGCTAATACCTAATACTCGTTCCGAACCACGACCATGATAGGCAGCTCACACTCATAAGGACCAGCCAATATGGGTGCGTTAGACCACTACGCTATCGGCCGCCACAAATATATTTAATTATTTTTTTTTCTCTTTCTGCTATTTTTCCCAATGATTCTCCAAATTTAGTAGCCAATTATACCCTATTTTCATATCAATTATGCCCACCTTTCCCCACCTATCCCCTCCCACATTTAAATGAAAGTGTTGCAAATTAATGAAAGTATTATAAATGAAAGTATTGAAAGCAACAAAATGTGAAAATTGTAGATCTGAGGATCTGAGTAAATTTGCAAGGTACTATATATATATGGGACATTACTTCCCTGATGTAAAAATGAATTTAAGAGGCTAGAATGCAGGAAGCATAACAAAATGAATGGATTCCATAAGAATGTGTAATCTTACATTGCAAAGCCTTGGCATATTTAATAAGCATAATGCATGTTAAATAGAAATTGTTCTGGTAGTTAGGATGCAACAAGCCACATATTTACTTTTCATATTGTAATTGCACATTGCAAGAGAATACACTAATTAAGCACACATTGGGAGGCGGTGCACTCCGAAGGGAGATCGTTTTAATATTTCTGAAATCACTGGCATGTGTTATACTTTCTCAGGGAATAGAATTATACGGAGTAAATGGTTTGTAAATGATTCGGTTTTCAGCTGCAAATATCCATTCACCTCCCCTGAGGTTGCTTTGTTTCATATGGGGGAAATTAAATATAGAATTCCTTAAACATCCTTCAGAAGAGGTGCAAAAAAACCCAGAGAAAGCTCTAACGGATTTTAAACATTGTCTTTAAACAGTTTTACTGCCAGAAAAGGATTCTGTGCATTCTCTAGCATTTCTTGCACACTTCAAAGAAGCTAAGTGGTTATATCTTGATAAACAGTGTGGATGTTAACAGCCTGTTCTGCTCATCTCAGCATTCAATCACCATCAACCCCCCCACCCTCCTTACCTTCCCCCAGCAATCTTCCTAACAACCCCAATCCCCCCCAGTTTACTCATATGTGCCATATGACATCTTTCTCAAGCATCTATCTATCTACCTATCCATCTTTCTCAATGCTTCAACAATCATAATTATGAATGTTCTATTGGTGTGAGCTATTATACAGAGGCTTCTGTAAAGACATTACTCACACCTTAAACCTTATGCCTTCACATACATTTGTAAGATAACACCTTAACTCAATCACACTTTAACCTATAAATCGTAACTGCCTCAGAGCCTGACCAACCCTTGAGAAGTCTTCACAGTTCATTGGGATAGCATGAATGTGTGCTCCTTACAATTAAAAAGTTAATGCTAGTAAGTATCCTTTATAATGTATTTTGCTGTTACATTTTTTACACCATGGAATACACCTATGGCAGGGTTATGAAACAAAATAATGTATAAAATGTGTGGTCCCCAAGGTAAATCCAACCAAAGACCAGGAACTGACAGACAGCAAAGTGATCAAAAAAAGTAAATATTTAACTGTTATTCTGTCTTTTAACATTTTATTGGTCTGATCGAATAAAGTTTAGATTGGTCTGAAATTATTTTTATTTTTTTTACAATAATTAGACCTTTGTTGGTTACTACTCAGTAACAGAGAAAATAAATATAACAACAATGTGCTGTGTGCAATGTACAAAGCCAGCAAAGGAAATGGCACATTAAAGAGACACAATACTTCCTCTGACAGACATCAGTGGGGATGTTTCCCACATAACCACAGACACACTGACACCCATACGCACACACACACACACACACACACACACACACACACACACACACACGTGCAGAAAATACATTAAAGAGACTCGATAGTTCTTCTGATATTTCCCACATGACCACAGACACTAAAGCATACACACACACACATGCATACACATGTACAAGCACACACAAAAATACCCACACCCCCACACATGCGCACGTACACACATACATACACATGCATGCACAAGCACACATGAACACCTACATCCATACGCACACCCACACACATGCATGGACAAGTACAGACAAACACTTTCACCTTCACATACAAACACACACCAATGCCCACATGCATGCACACACACACACACACACACAGGCATATAATATGCACAGGCTTGCACAAGCACCTACACCCATATATGCACACCCATATGCACACCCATATACACACACATGGATAAGGTAAGAGTGTAACCCCTGTGGTTTTACATATAGGCATCATTTGTTCAAGGGAATGTACAAATGTGCAGGAAATCCAATATTAATTGAATATCCTTCTGAATGATATATAATGTTCTACTGATTAAAATGAACAGAAAACGTTGAAGTTGTAGGTAACACTCTCTTTCATTAAACATTAATTCATATATAAATAATTACTCACAAAAAAGCTTTCATTGTTATATTATTAATGCATTGTTAACATTTATTGTGGTGCCTATTGTAAAATTGACATCACAGACCCTTTGCAAATGACTTTACCACAGGCACTGAGAAACAAGTCAGCTAATGCTTCATAGCATGAATTGATGTTTGATATCGGTCCATATGTCATTTATAAGTGGTGAGCATGCCTTAGGATAGGCCTTTCATAAAACTACTAATAACAGCACTGTGGTACAATTAATTGATGTGAATAACATCAAGACACACTGACACTGTTTTATTAATGGCCAATTAAAGGGACTCTAACATGAAGTATTGGCATGTTTTATTCGATCCATAATTGCCAATGCAATAAGGAGGAAGGATGCACAACCAGGGGAGACAATTCTCTCAGGCACCCACCCATCTGTTTCAAAGAGCCCTTGGTATGCGTTTGCGTTGAGTTTTGACACTTGGATTGTGTTGTGTAAAGGTATTTTGAATGTGATTGTGCTTTGTTTGGGTATTCCAAATGTGATCCTGTTGTTAGGACATGTAGAATGTGATGGTACTGTGTTATGACTTCCAGAATGTGATGGTGTTGTGTTATGATATCCAGAATGTGATGGTGTGGTGCTATGACATTCAGAATGTGATGGTGTTTTGTTATGAGATCCAGAATGTTATGGTGTTCTGTTGACATCCAGAATGTGATGGTGTTGCGTTGTGACATTCAGAATATAATGTTCATGTAAGCCAGTTCATAGTAAGTCTCTTATATTCTGTTAACAACTTACATCATCTTCTTCCTGGACATAGGCCTACTTTGGTATCTCATTTAATTTATAAAACAGTGCTCTGTCTTCATGTATATGTCTGCTTGGCCCCGGCAGAAAATCTTTCCATACGTAAGCAGAAAGTTAATCATCCAGTGTGGTAAACCATTACCCAGCAAGTCCTGTAGATTGACGTCTTGTGTCTATTTCTGGTGGAGAGCTCCATTTGACAACGTCTTAGGTTTGGATTATGGTTATCTGGTCGGACAGGGTAACGACTGGAAGAACATTTGTGGGGAGAGTTTTAAATCACCCTGTTAGTACCTAAAAAATATGGGAGTTGTACCAGGCACTTGTACTTGCACTAAATGTATGTCTCTATGTCCTTGTAAATGGTTTGTTTAATTTGTTATCGAAATAAATTGTTCAACATTTTACTGTTCCCAGCGATTAATTTTATTAATATGTCATAAAATATGTCATATATAGGCATATGCCAACACCCATATGCTTGTCAGAAATGCTTATGCCTGATTTATAATTGTGTTGTGCAGTGGTAATGAATGTGCTATACATTCTTTGTGAAAGCTGTAGGAGTATATACTGCTTTTGAAGTGAGCAAGAGTTTTGATACATTTATCAATTAATTGTTTTTCCTTCTGGGTAGATCAGGGAAGCTTGTGAGTTCATATTCACCAGTACTGACGCATTCAAACATTCTGAGTAAACTCCTTTCTTTCATGTTTCAATAGGATGAAGTATTTGCAAATTTAAGAAAGAGTAGACATCAGACATCCATCGACCGACCACCTGTCAGCTGCTCCCCACATTCTCTCAGTTCTCTTTTAGACATCTCTCTAATCAGATAAATAGTTTAAAAATATGTCCAACAGCTGCTAATTTCCCTGTATCAGATAGTGTTATTGATGTTTAACAAGATGGCAGATAGGGCAGGGAGCCCCATTTCTAACCAGAAGGTTTAAGTCTACAGTGGGGCATTTTTTAAATGAAAGATTTTGTTTCAGATTTTTTCCCCCTTTTTATTCCCAATTTAGTGGCCAATTATACCCTCAATTTATTTTGATTTACCCTCCCCCATGAACTCGCCGCCAGCCTCTGTGGCACAAGCCACTCCCCCGAGGTTGGCAATGAACCGCTTCCTCCGAAACGGAACTTGTCTATCATTTTGTCCACAGGGAATTCCTCTGGGCTCCTTGGCGAGCTTGTGCCGGCTCACCCTCCCCCCTTCCCCTGGGGCGGATAACCAAACGCCGCCCCCGATTGGGGCTCCTGGCCAGGGCTGGTCTGGCACAGTCTGGTTTCTAACCACGACTGTGATAGGCAGCTCACACTTGCAAAGCACCAGTCAGAATGAGTGCATTAGACCGCTACACTATCCGAGGCCCCTAGGGCGCTGCTGCTACTTCAACAATTTCTGCAAATATCTGAGTGTATAACTAAGAATATATGACATGCCACCCGTATTGGATAAGGGTGCCTACTAAGTGACTTATTATGTAATAAGTAATACAAATTTGAATTCACCAAACTCTTCAGGGGTGCCATTGTAAGACTGGTTCATTTAATCAAATGTTGAAATAAAATATGTAAATGTACACATTGAAACTCATACTATGACTCTACTACTAGTTTAAAATAAATACATCAATGGTTGTATTTCATATTTAAACAGACATCAAGTAAAATCAAGGCCTCTCCACTCCATCCGCAGGGCCCCTGATGGACCAGGATTCTTGGGGACTAATTATCTTTCCCAGTTAAACGCTAAACATTAAACATTAAACACGGCAGGGTTCACAAGTCCCCTTTAGAATCTGTCCAGCGCAGGAGAGCAGAACAACTACACTCTGCAAGGCAGTGAAGCTGTCTTACTCTCATCACAGGGTAAGTGAACAAATCGAGTTAAAATGTAGTCCAATACTTCACAATCTGTACACCGCGACTGTAACAGCAATGGCTGCTGGTTTGAGGACTTTCTGTCGAGGTCTTCCTGAATTTAGCAGGAGTAGACCTCCATTTTGTGGTACCAATTTAAATACAAGTCTAATGATGTCCTGCTGTTGACAATTGATCATTTATTTCCTTTGATTGATTTTTAACAGATACAGAGTGGACAGGGAACATACACAAGTAATAAGACTTAAAAAATCTTAAAATGCAGTACTCCATTATATTCTTCATTCATTTATTCATTATCAAACCCACGTATTCCTGGTCAGGGCCATGAGGGGGCTGGAGCCTATCTCAGCATGCATTGGGTGAGAGGCAGGAATACACCCTGGACAGGTCGCCAATTCATCGCAGGGCACGTACACCATTCACTCACACACTCTTTCCTACGGGCAATTTAGACTCTCCAGTCTAATAAGCCTAACGTGCATATCTTTGGACTGTGGGAGGAAACCGGAATACCCGGATGAAACCCACGCGGACACGGGGAGAACATACAAACTCCACACAGAAAGGTCCCGGCCAGGTTTCGACCTTCTTGCTGTGCAGCGACAGTGCTAAAGTCAAAAGTCAAAGTCAAAGTGTTTTATTTATCAAGTGCACAGTATAACACAAGGTCATTCTGAACAATGAAATTCTTGGGACATGGCAAGCAACAACTAAGTAGTGACCAATAGCAGAAATATAACAGAAACACAAAAACATTAAACATTAAACAATTGTAGCAGTTCCGGAACCAGTAAGAAGGGGGAATATAGACAGTAGAATAAGAGTTTTAAATATATAAATATAAAGTAAATTAAAGTAAAGTAGTGCCAATGGATATGTGCATTTAAATGAGGTGATGTGCATTTAATGTACATACAAAGTGATTAGAGAACACATTGGGGTGATGATGTGATCAATGTGAACTCTGAGATTAGTGCTGCTGGTTGAGAAGCCTGATGGCCTGAGGGAAAAAACTTGTATTCTTATTTAAATTAAATATAGAATGCAGAACATCACACCAGCTTTTATTTTACAGACCTTTTTGTTCCTTTTTACAGATTCTCTCTCTCCCCTGTCATTATCCAACCCAGTGTTGTGCGCTACCTATAATCAAAACATTTTGACTTTTTTTTTAAAATTGTCTCTATCCCTTGCATTTCTCAGATGTCTCACATAATGAAGACACTTATAGCAGTGTGTTTAGACAGTGCCAACCGATTCCTGTCAGTTTTTAATAAAATGTCAACAGTAAAGTTTTTTTCCGGTTGCAAAGATATTGTAGCGAACCACATTTATATTCTGGAATATAAGAAACACCACTTTGAGGCAAAGGAGGAGGGAAAAGGTTTTTCTGTGAAACTACTTTTATTATAGCTTTTATTATAGGTCTGAATTATAGCAAGCTCCAAATCGCATATTAATTTATCAACAAAAAAAAAGAGATGGCTGAAATTGGAACGCTTGCGTGAAAACCAAAATATTTCCATAATTCACAAAGATATGTTACGGAGTAGGAATATCACATCTGCTAATGCTGATATCAAGACTGAGCTCTTGTAACTCGATTACCGCATAGGTATTAAATCTGTTGATTGACTGTTATCCTTTTTTAAATGGCATCTGGTAAATAATATGCATACATATAGCCAGCCTGTCTGTGCTTTTTTATGGTTTCTACTTGGGAAAGTCAACGAGCATGGACTACCAGGTAAATTACAATTGGTATTATATTACTTGGAGAGATTATCTGTTGCTATTTCAGAGGAATTAATTCAGTTGTATCTAAATGTTTGTTAACCTGCTGATATGTGCTACGCAATTGTTGTAATTGCTGTACTGCAATTAATAATGGTATAGCGTGTCCGCATGACAAATATAAGGCAATCAGTAACTTCACCTCATTTTCATTCAATTGTTTTCCAATATATTGCTTTGTATCAATGCCTATACCTTTAATAGCAAGTGCTTGTGAAAGATTTTTCAAAAAAGTAGTTGGTAGCATGGTGCGCTGGTCTGATTTAGTTTAATTGAGAACAAAATTGAATATCGCCATTTAACATGTCAAGGACTATGTCCTATGTCTACTTTCCATCCACTTCAGTTGGGCTGACACTTATCTCTGATGACACCTTTTGGGATATTAGCACCACCACTATAATTTTTTTACTACAGCAGTGCTTAGAGCAAGTAATATCTGTCAATTCTGGTAGATTTTTTGAATAGTTCAAATTTGCTTCCTGGATTGTGAATGCCAAAGGGCCTCCTGTACCTTTAATTGTCACCGTCCTGCTCTTTGATTGTCTCAGTGGTTAAAAGCTGACTTCCAACAGACAAGTACAATTTTTCATGACAGACCCAGACTTAACTGTCATGCTACATTGGGTAAAAAAGTTTAAGTTACCAAAAACTGAAAAATAATGTCGAGTGGCAAAAGACAGAAAAGCCATTGCAGGAAGAGGATGGCAAAATAAGAGTCAAAGAGCACAACAGCTTGCTTAACACCTGGAAGTCTCAGTTTCAACTGTGAAGAGAAGACTTGAGCTGCAGGTTTGGACTAGTGGCAGTAAGAAAGACTGGAAGAAAAAAGGTCTTATGGACGTCAGTGGATTCTGAAGACTCAAAGGTCTTTGACCAATTCAAAAATTTGAAATATTGAAATTTTGAAAGGTTTTTGTAGGCCATTGGGTAGGTTCTTCAGTGTGTGACACCAACTGTCCAACATGGAGGAGGAAGCGTGATGGTCTGGGGCTCTTATGCTGGATTCAGAGTCAGCGACTTGCACAGAGTGACTATTAACCCATGTTAACCCATTACTTGTTCCCTGAAAAGGACCTTTTTTTATAACTCTGAAATTTCCATTATTTTTCAGTTTTTGGTAACCTAAACTTTTTTTTAAAACCTCTAGCAGTTTACCTCTTACCTTTGTACCATTTCAGGTTATTCACTGGACTTGAACTCCTTGAATTTCAGTAATAACTGGAAAATGGGGGTGTTCTAAAACTTTTGACCGGTAGTGTATGTACAGTGCCCCTTTTAAAGTCAACACCCCATCTCCAAAATATGTTATATTAAATATATGTATATTAAATCTGACTTTTTCCACCTTTATTGAAACATTTTACCCTACAACTTCCAAGTGAAAAAGAAAATTCTCAAAATTTCTGAACATGAATTAAAAATAAAATACTAGAATGACTTGGATTGATATGTCTACACCCTGCTGAGTTAGGACTGGGTAGAAGCACCCTTTGCTTGAATTACTGCTGTGAGTCTGTTTGGATATGTGTCTACCAGCTTTGGGTAACATTTGCCCATTCTTCCTTACAGAACCGTTCAAGCTCAGTCATATTATGAGGGGACCATCGATGGACTGCGCTCTTCAAGTGATTCCACAGGTTTTCCATAGGATTTAGCTCAGGGCTCTGACTAGGCCACTCAAGGTCATTCACCTTTTTGTTTTTTAGCCACTCCACTGTTGCTTTATCTATGTGCTTTGAGTCGTTGTCATGCTGAAAGGTGAACCTCCTTACGAATTTCAACTTTCTTGCAGAGGGCAAGTATTTTGTATTTTGCCCCATCCATTTTCCCTTCTATGGTGAAGAGTGCCCCAGTCCCTGTTGACGAGAAACACCCCCATTACAGAATGCTGCCACCATCATGCTTTACAGTAGGGATGGTGTTCTTTGGGTGATGTATTGTATTGGGTTTTTGCCAAACATAACGTTTTGCATTTAGACCATCAATTTCTATCTTGGTTTCATCTGACAAGAACTTTTTGCCACTTGGCTTCAGAATCTCCAGAGTGTTTTTTGCACACCTCAAAAGGGACTGAAATGTGAATGTTTTGTGTTGTGGCTTCCTTCTTGCCACCCTACCATACAGATCAGAATTGTGCAGAGCTTTCTGTATTGTTGACACATGCACACATTGACCACTCTTTGCCATAAAGTCCTGTGGCTCCTTCATAGTTGCCATTGGCCTCTTGGTGGTCTCTCTGATTAGTATTCTTCTTGCTCAGTCATCCAGCTTAGATCGGTCTGATCTAGGCAAAACCCTGGTTGTGCCATGCACTTCTTAATTATAGTCTTGACTGTGCTCCAATGGATATTTAAGGCCTTCAAAATCTTTCTATACCAATTTCCTGATATGTGCCTTTCCACAACTTTATCCCAGTGTTCTTTTGAAAGCTCATTGTTGCTCGTGGTGGATTGTTTACTCTGAAATGCACTACACAGCATTGGGATCCTCTACAATTTAACACAGGTTAAGGCCAATTAGCTTGGTGTTTGATCTGGAAAGTGATTGGTTACCCCTGAGCTAGTTTACAGTTGTATGATAAGTGAGGTGCAGATTTAGCAATCCAAGTTATTCTAGTTTGTTATAATTAATTCATGTTCAGAAATGTGGATACATTTCTGTAGGGATGTAGAGAAAATGCTTATTTTTTATAAGAATTTATTTTCTTTGAATAATTTGACTTCAATTAAAGATTAGATTTCTCTCATATTTTGAGTGTGAGATCAAGCTGATGAACAACCAGTGGGTTGCCAGCACCCGGGGCGAAGAAGAAAAAAAAACCCAGTTAGGGCAGCGGTCCCCAACCTGTTTTGCACCACGGTACGGTTTCATGCATCGGGTGCAAAATTCCGAGAGGCGCAAAAATGTTTTTCCCATGCACCCCGTGGAAAATGGTCTTGCATGAAACCGGTCCATGGTGCAAAAAAGGTTGGGGACCGCTGCCCTAACTGGGTTTTTTTTCTTCTTCTGACATTTTGCGCCCCTCGGAATTTTGCGCCCGGTGCGACCGCACCGGTGGCACCCCCCACGCTACGCCTCTGTGAACAACAAATACATTTTTTCATAGCCTTTTTTGCTCATCTTTACCATGCCATTGATCAATGCAAAATTACCTATAATGGAAAATAAAATAACAACTCTAAAGATTTTTGTTAATTAATTCCCATAAACAGACAACAACAAACAATAATTGATTCCATAAGTATTCAGCACTTTTGCTAAGACATCTAAATAAACTCTTGTGCAATCACTTGTCTTCAGAGGTCACATAATTATTTGATTGGAGTCTACCTGTATTCTATTAAGGTGTTTATTTCTAAACAAGAGCTTCATCATGAAGACCAATGAACATTCAAAGCAAATACGAGAAAATGTTTTTCAAAAGCACCAACCAGGAGAAAGATATAAGAAGATTTAAAAGACTTTGAATTGTGAATTTCCCTAGAACAGGCCATCCTCCAAAACTGATAATCTGCGCAAGAAGGGAACTTGTTAGGGAGGCCACCAAGAGGCATATGACAACTCTGATGGAGGTACAGTCTTCCCTGACAGAGATGACATCATCCCAAGAATACTATCTCTACCCCCTCTAATGCTATGGGGATGCTTCCTACTTCAGGGACTGAAAAACTTAGAGGGCAAAATAAGTGGACCAAGATATAGACAAATCTTGGAGCAAAACCTGCTGCAGGCTGCAAGAGATCTGTGAGGACAGCAGGACAATGACCCAAAGCATACAGTAAAAGCCACATTAGAGAGGTTTAAAAACAATCAATCCCATTGAGTATCTGTAGAAAGATTTGAAAATTGCTCTTCACCACCAGTCCCCATCCAACTTGATGGCGCTCAAGCAATTTTATAATGAAGAATAGGTGAAAACGTCAATGTAATAGGCGAATATTGCTGGTAGAGACTTGCTCAAATAGACAAATAGCTGTAATTGCAGCTAAAGGTGCTTCTACCAAGTATTATGTCAAGGGGGGTTCATGCTTATGTAATTAATTATTGTCAGTTTTTTGACTTGTAATTAATTAAGAAAAAGCTTTAGTTTGTTTTGTGTTGATCAGGGGTAAGACATTGCAATTAAACCCATTTCGATTCCATGAAGTCAAAATAAAATGTGAAACATGCAAAAGGGGGTGAATACTTTTTATACCCACTGTATATTCTGTATATATATATATATGAGTGAATTTGTAATGTCCTATCAAGAATCAAGGTCACCATTACAGAGATCAGATATTCTCCACCAGACATGGGTTTTAAAGCGCCGTTCTGGATGTGTTACATTTCAGACATTCATACTGAGCAAATTCATTCTAAACATTGTAATATTACATGCACTGCCAAAACACTGAATGAAAAGCTGCCCCCAAATGCTGCAGTATTCATTTGTGGGCCTGGCGTTATATAGAATCAGGGGGGAAAAACACATCAACCTTCATTTCCCTCTCAGTCGACGATGTGCAGCCATTACTGCGCACCATTTACTGTAACATTACAATGATAAAATGAACCATTACTGGCACCAAATCTGAGGGAGGCAAGGGGGTCTTTTCAAAATTAATTTTGGGTTACAGCCGGGGTCTGAATTATAAATCTAGAAAGGGTATATTTTGTAGGTTTAATTTCCTCTGTGTATAATACGGGCCAGAAAAATGACTACGATATGGTTATTTAGTCGTTCCACAGACCAAATCACATCATGTGCAAGCTATGGGTTCTTGTGCATGTGTGGTAATGGCTAAATTATGAATTCAATTCCACTGAAAAGAGAAGGCTAGAGAGACAGTATGTACAAGTAACTGCCAAAATAAAGGAAAAAACAACATAAAGTGTCTTAATAGGGACACCACAAGCCACCAGAACAGCCTTCACTTAGATTCTACAAGTGTTGGAAACTGTATTGGAGGGATGCAACACCAGTCTTTCATGACAAATTCCATAATCTGGTGTTTTGTCGATGGTGGTGGTAAACGCGGTCTCAGGCAGGCACGTGCACAGATAGGGCCCAAGGGGGGCTTGAGCCCCTGCCCTTTTGCCCTCAGAGTCAAAAAGTGCCCTTTTTTTGGCTGGTGTTAATTGTATTATTTTTTTTCTTAATTTTTTATTGAAATTCTATCAAATATAAAGAGGGAAATGTATAGTAGTATCCATGAAAAAATACACCTTATCAATTTAAAAAGTACTTCACTCTCCAACCCCCCTTCCAAATGGTTTTGTCTCAATCAATCAACGTCGCATCTTCTGACATTCCGAATACAACTTGTCATCAAAAGCACTGCATTCCCAGCCCCAGTTTGGTTACAATGAGTAGGTAGGCATTGTTTTAATTATGGAACCACGATTAAACAATACTTACTTACTTTTTATGTTATATATCTGTTAAAAAGTAGGACTTGCCACCTTCACGCTGTAATTTCGTCATTACTCGCGAGCAAGTAAGCTAGTCTAATTATCATTAAAACAACGTTATCTCCGTCATGCAGGACAACTTACAAATATGCAATTAATTTCTGAAGCAGGTAGTTATGTTTTGCATAGTTTTGCTAGTTTAGTGTAGTCACCCCCTTTTGTTTATAGCCAGTTTTCTAAAAACGTGATGTTTAAAAGTGTATTATTGTTTGGACAGCGGTGCTGTGTTTCATTGATTTCAGAAAGGCATTTGACTCAATAGACAGAAGCACAATGCTGAAAATCCTTAAGGCTTACGGGGTCCCCCCGAATCTACTCCGGGCCATAGAGGCCATGTACAAGGGCACAAGAGCCAAGGTTGTAACCCCAGATGGCATCAGCGAGGAGTTCGACATCCTAGCAGGGGTGCAGCAGGGGGACACTCTTGCCCCCTTCCTCTTTATCGTAGCCCTGGACTACACGCTTAGGAAAGCCATCAACGGGCGGGAGCAGGAGCTTGGCTTCACAATTACACCGAGGAAGTCCAGTAGAAGCCCTGGCATAGCCCTGGCAGACCTAGGCTACGCAGATGACATCTGCCTGGTGTCTGAACGCGTGGAGCAGGCACAGGAACTCCTGAACAGAGTGGAGGTGGAATGTGCTAGGGTTGGCCTCAGATTGAATGCAAAGAAGACTGAGGTAATCACCTATAACATCCACATGGACCATCCGCCGATTACAACATCAGAAGGCAACACTCTGCAAGAGGTCAATGACTTCAAATACCTGGGTTCCTGGGTGAACTCCACAGAGCAGGACCTTAAGGTCAGGAAGGCTCTGGCGTGGAGGGCCCTGAACGGTATGTCAAGAGTGTGGTGCTCAAATCTCCCCCGACACATAAAGCTGAGCCTATTCCATGCCACTGTGGAGTCTATCCTCCTGTATGGCTGCGAAAGCTGGACCCTGACGCCCACCCTGCAGAAGTCCCTGGATGGGTGCTACACCAGAATGCTACGAGCAGTTCTGAACGTAGACCAGAACATCCACATTACCAACAAGGACCTGTACGGGCGGCTGCCGGGGCTCAGCAAGAAAGTAGCATCCAGGAGGATGAAGCTGGCGGCCACTGCCACAGACATCGGGAGCTCCCAGTCAGCAGGCTGGTCCTGTGGGAGCCAACACACGGGCATCGGTCGCGGGACGTCCCGTGCTAACGTACGTGGACGTGCTGAAGACAGATGTGGGAGCTGAAAGCTCTTCGGAGCTGGCCGGGTGTATGGAGAACCGAGAAGATTGGAGACTCCGATGGAAGCTCGTCTGAGGACGACCTAGAGAGAGATGTAGCAGTGTATTTCCCTGTTAAAATAAAAGTTTCAATCAATCAATCAATCCATTTTGATTTGGAAATAAGACGCAGCAAAAACACTGCTAGAAGAGGCAAATACACCTGTCTCCAATGAAAGGCAAAATACTTCTCACCTCCCTGACCCTGGATCAGTTTTTCAGCCATATGCATAGATGTAACAAATATATAAAAGTGTGTTTAAGTAGTGTGTGTGCTTGCATGCGTGCGTGCGTGCGTTTTTGAATATAATACTGTGGTTTCTTTTCCTCTCAGTGTGATGCTCAAAAATATGTTACTAAAATCAAACTGTAGTTCAGTAGTTGTACCATATGTCTCATTTATAAAATATATGCAGTGTAACAAAATGATACAGAACACGAAAACAGAAGGAAGTTTAGTTTTGAAACCCCAAATTCAGGGGGCGTATGTATCAAGCATGTCAGAGTAGGACTGGTGATCTAGAATCTTATCATTACTTATAATGAAAGGTATATAACCTCAAAGCAACCATTAATATGACTAAATTAAATGCATATATAATTAACTTTCCCTTACTTCCCTACAAATTATAACAAAACTTCTACAATCCTCAGAATTGGATTTAGAGAGATAGATATCTATATTTAAGCTATATAGTATATATAACTTAAATATCACATGTGTTTTTCTAAATGTACTCAATCCATAGCAACACCATTTTAATGAGGGCATTATGGATTATTCTTTATGTTCTCTGCGCCCATCTTGGCTGACTGACATTCAGCCGTGAACCATCAATTTCAGCAAGAAAGACATAATGATTAGCGCTGGTCCTATGATGTTTTTCTGTAACGAGACATTTAAAGAGGCCAGTTGGTTCTCTGAAGCCAGAGGCAGCCAGCCTCGTCTCCCCAATATCTGAGCCCGTTCAAAGGCCCGAGCCAGGCTATCAATCCTGCTAATTTAATTAGAGTCTC
Organism: Aldrovandia affinis; assembly: GCA_029706075.1. Taxonomy (NCBI): domain Eukaryota; kingdom Metazoa; phylum Chordata; class Actinopteri; order Notacanthiformes; family Halosauridae; genus Aldrovandia; species Aldrovandia affinis. The sequence goes on from JAINUG010000100.1 coordinate 1,866,785, forward strand.
TTGTCTCAGAAACAGTCTCTAGGTGTTGAATACAGGGGACATGTTTGAATTGGAAAATATTGCTTGAAAAAAAAAAAGAGAAAAAAAGCCCTGGCATTGCTGGCATTTGTTTAGATGTATGACCTTTTCACGCCTTCCTGAAATCAAAGCCTGGCTTTTATTCCCCAAAAGCCAATTTAGCAACAGGCCTAGATTGGAGGGAGAAAGGCCAGGGGAGAGCCTCACACTTGCTGAAGCTCGCTGCCTGTCTACAGGAAAGGCATGTCAGCCAAATGAGCTGTTAGCCCTGACATATTTGTGGAGGGATATCAGCAAAGGGGTAATGAGTGGCTAACGGATGTATGCCCACAACACAGGACTGCAGGATAACTCAGACTCCTTGAAGGCTCAGCACCAACAGACAGCAGGACAGTAGTGTTTCTGTCAGAGTTTCTCCTGATGGACTCAAATTAGTGTTTTATAACAGGGTTCATGGTTCATTATCAGCTTGCTAGAATATATAAGTAAATTAATAAAGCACTTGTAATAGTGGCAGGCTTACCAGCCTCTGCCATCAAGCCACTGCAACTAGTCCAGAATTCTGCCGCACGTTTAATTACATTACATTACATTATAGGCATTTGGCAGACGCTCTTATCCAGAGCGACGTACAACAAAGTGTTAACCGTAGTCAAGAACAGTTTAGCTGAAAGCCACCCTAGTGGGAAGTACAATTCCTGGGTGCTAGGAGCAACCACATAGTTAAACTAGGACCCTGTAGGTAAATCTGTAGCCACAATTCAGAGGTAGCAGAAAAGCACTCAATGCAGGAAATAATGCCTAAGCCTAATACAATACATAAACAAGTAGACGTGTAAACTAAGCAACTATGTCCCTAAGTTAACAAAAACCGGACTACGGGGAGAGGTGCACCCTGAAGAGGTGAGTCTTCAGTCGTCGCTTGAAGGTGGCCAGGGTCTCAGCTGTTCTGACTTCCACAGGAAGGTCATTCCACCATCGTGGAGCCAGAACCGACAGGAGACGTGTCCGGGAAGCGCAGGTGCGGAGGGGGGGAGGTGCTAGGCGTCCTGAGGTAGCAGAACGGAGAGGTCTGGCAGGTGTGTAGGGTTTGAAGATCTTGGTGAGGTATGTTGGGGCTGATCCCTTGACTGCCTGGTATGCTAGGACCAATGTCTTGAATTTGATGCGAGCTATAACAGGCAGCCAGTGGAGGGTAGTGAGCAGGGGGGTGACATGGGAGTGTCGAGGAAGGTTGTAGATCAGACGGGCCGCAGCGTTCTGGATGAGTTGCAGGGGTCTGATAGCAGATGCGGGAAGGCCAGCCAGGAGCGAGTTGCAGTAGTCCAAGCGGGACAGTACCATTGCTTGGACCAGGAGCTGGGTAGAGTACGTGGTAAGGAAGGGACGGATCCTCCTGATGTTATACAGGAAGAATCTGCACGCCCGGCTTACCGCTGCAATGTTCATTGATAGGGACAGCCTGTTGTCCATCACCACACCGAGATTCTTCGCGCAGGGTGATGATGTCACCAGGGTGTCACCTAGAGAAATGGAGAAATCAAACCAGGCAGTCAAGGGATCAGCCCCAACATACCTCCTCAAGATCTTCAAAGCCTACACACCTGCCAGACCACTCCGTTCTGCTACCCCAGGATGCCTGGCACCTCCCCCGCACCTGTGCTTCCCGGTCACGTCTCCTGTCGGTTCTGGCTCCACGATGGTGGAATGACCTTCCCGTGGAAGTCAGAACAGCTGAGACCCTGGCCACCTTCAAGCGACAACTGAAGACTCACCTCTTCAGGGTGCACCTCTCCCTGTAGTCCGGTTTTGTAAACTTAAGGACGTAGCTGTTTAGTATTGCACTCATGTCTACTTGTTTATGTAATGTATTAGGTTAGGCATTATTTTGCCTACTTTGTTATACGTCGCTCTGGATAAGAGCATCTGCCAAATGCCTGTAATGTAATGTAATGTAACAAAAGATACATTAGGAGTGGTATTTCTACCATGTCTGCATGTGTTATAAAGAAACAAGAGACAAGTAGTAAGAAATGTAATTAGAACAGGGGACTGGATTCAGCTGTTACAGGGAACTCCGTTAAGGGTGGAGCAAAATCTAAGATACAAGAAATAACAAGTAGCAGGGAGAAAGTACATCTTTTGAACGATACATTTTTAAACTAATGCCCTAAATATTGTACTGTCACAAGTATTAAGATATAGAGATAACATGAAAGAAAAATAAATAGTTTTGTTTCGGGAACTAAGCCTTGTTATTGTCTACCTTTCTGACTGAGAAACTATTTGTCAAAACAAGTGCTTTAGAATATTTCTTCTTGGTGCCTGAGCCCAAATGAAAACAGAAGAACAACTCAATTTCAGGCTGTGAGCCGCTGATTTAAACAGATGCTGGGGAAAGACATGCTTTCACAAAACCGCTCTGATTGGAGAGTTTCAAAGTGAATCCTTCTGATTTGTTGTTCATGCCTTGATGGTTTAGTCAATAAATTGGGCAATTCCCAGTAACTTGTAAAATACGGCAGACATCAAAGGGCAAACAGATTTCTAAGAAGACGAGTTCGATCACGAATGATCAGCCCCTTCAACTGTCATAAGATGTCAGAGCTGAGGGAGGAGGTGGTGCTGGACTATGATGGTTTGAAGAAGAAACCATTATTTGCAATACTTGAAAACAAATAACTCGGTGGTGAAATACAAGTGAGATTAAAATGCTGGAAAAAAACATTAAGCAGCTGGGATGTTGGGAGACAATGAATTGTCTCATTTGAATACCTCACCAATATTCATTAACTTCAAGGACATGATTATAGCGTGACTGACCTACTAGATTTTAATCGTCTCAGTTTGTACAATGGTTCACAAGGAGTGATTAGTAATTATATCACGGTAATTAGATATAATTGTACGTATAATTTTTTGCCAGAGCTGCTGTATGTTCCCTAAATTTTGATTTTGCCTGATCGTTTGCAGATTTGAATAGCTTCAATAATAATCTAAGGGCTTCATTCTAAGCACATTAGTTTGCTTCTCTCTACATCTGTTCCACTGATACACATGTACGGCTGGTAAATTCCACATTAATGCCTTCTGAAATAGGAAAATAAATCCAGTGCAAAATTCCAGAGGATAAGTGTAATTTAGCCAAACAAAACAGCATTTTTAATAAAAGCGCATAATGATGAGAGGAATGAAAACTATCAGAAGAACGACAGTGTAAATCTGTAAAGGTTGTTGGCTGCATTTAAACATAAATAGTATGTGCTGCCTTTGGCTGAGGCCAGGCCTATATTTTACAGCTCTTCTATGTTCACTGTACACTGGTTAGCACAACAACAAATTCCAGTACAATCTGGAACCTGGAAATCTGTTATATTTCAATTAATTTAAAGATCAATTCATGACACCCATCGATTCTTGAAGAATATAACACTGATGATATAGCTTATTTTTTGTTTTACTCCATTGTTTATGTGTTAGAGTGGAAATTATACATTTGTATTTGGATAATGATATCATATATATTCCTCTATGTTTTGATAGATGCTATATGATTTTCTGTCCATTAGGCCTCCCAAAAGCACTCTATGGCTGTGTCCAAAATTGCATACTTGCATCCTGCGTTCTCGAGTTCTTGTAAGAATGCACTTCCAAGTACACTCAAAAGAATGCACTACCGAGAGTGCAAGAATGCAGAGCGCTTAAAATCCATTACATTTGAAATATACTTGTACTCAGATGTCACCACTCTTCTGACCTTAGCAAAGAAATACATCCGGTGCAGGTTGCATCAGCTCCCTGACACCTGCAAGAGGTCAGAAATCTCCCACAAATCTCCACCAAAGAAGCTTTTTTTTGTGGGAGATTTCTGACCTCTCGCAGGTGTCAGGGAGCTGATACCAAATTCTGGAGCTTCCGTGAGAGGTGGGATATCTGTTATTAATTTCTTCCACAGCTCAGAAGTCCAGGTTTTGTGCTCATTACAAGTTATGCATTGTTGTGCATTGACCTTGATTACAAGCGGTTTATGAATGGCAGACCTAGCATAAATGTCAGATTTGTGAATTTCCTAATTGTTTATTTTTTTATTTTTTGTTTTTATTGAGACCAGGAGACAGAGGTGTAGATTCAGTTCTGTGGTCATTTGTGGTCATTGTTTTGTGGTTTTAATCAACTCTCCTGTTAAGTGTCCATCTATCCCTGTCAGTAAGTTTTGACTTAAGACCAATGTTCCTCTTTCCTGACACAATTTTTCCTTGTTTGCCATATGCCGTCATGATTTTTGACACTTCCTGTCATGACTCGACCAGCAAACAGGCATTCCCCCCAAGTTCCTATCAGGAAAAGGGAAAGACACACCAGGAATGCGCAAAGCCAATCAAGGTCATGACGAGCAGCTGTGGATAATTAACCGGGAGGACATTTAACCAGCTGGTGTCTTCAGTTCGTTGCTTGAACATTGTCTTGCTTTGCATTGTTGTTTAGTGTTCTTGCCTCCTCTAAAAGTTTGTTTGTGTTCTTGTTTCTTAGAGTTCCTGTGTTTAGTTTATTCCATGTTTTGGAATACATTTTGGATTTTCTGATTAACTAGTTTTGTTTGTTCCTGATCATTTGTTATTTTGGTTTGTTTTGTTAGTTCTAATACGTGTTTTCGCAGACACGGTTTTGCTTTTGTTTCCTGCCAGTGTTAAAGATAATAAATATCTTTAACGCACCTCCGCATTCTGGGTCTCTCTCGCCTGCACTTGGTTACACACCTAACACATCCCTGACACTTCCCCTAGAAGCCTAGACACATTCAATCATTTTGCCATTTCTGTGACTGATGCACCTGAAATTCAAACAATAACTATTTGACCTCTTTAAAAATCTGTAAGATCTCTAACGCTTTGGAAACTCACATATTGTATTGTTGGTTCTAAAACATCTTTTAAAGCAGGAATATATTGGTAATTAGCATTGACATTAATAGGAAACATAAGTGTAGACTCCTTTTTCATTTTGATTTAGCTACTTAGGAATGTAAGTCCTTTTTCATTATGTTGTCTACTCCCTGTACCTTAAAACTAGAAGAATGTCAATTTGCATATGCCATTATTTAATATGACTTCACATACGTGACTTACAGTACCTTTTATGTGCATGTAGATTGCAGAGAGCCCTCATTGAACATGATATCTTCTTGTTGCAGTATTTGCAAACAGCTTTGACGTTTAGTTCTGCACAATCCTGGATCACACAGCTGCCATCTAATCACTTAAGGGCGGCCTCTGATGCCAGAAAAGATTCTCAGACAAGCAGGGGTCGGTAGCCAGGAAGGATTCTGACAAGCAGGGTCAAGAGACAAAGCAGCTCAATATGCACAATCAATTCTTCCAATAGCAACTCCATATACACCACACAAAGTAGCTTGTGAAGGTGGCTTATATATGGCAGTTCAATTGGGCAATTGCTTGATTGAAAACATGTCAGCTCAATCACCTCATTAAGCAGTACTGTTATATGATTTGAGAAACCACAGAACCACATGCCACCCAACATGCTAATGTGAGCAATTAGTTAACAGGTTTCCTTGGTGAATCAATGGCTGAGTATGCATCCCAATAGTCTTGACTAGATTTCCCTCCTTATCTACAGAAATTTGACAATAACCCTTTAGGGACCAGTCGTACATGTATGTACGATATTACATGTGGTTCCAAAATATGAACATTTATTAGCATTACAATGACCCCCCTCTCATAAAAACTGTAAGGGAGTAGCAGCCACCGTGGATGTTGTGATTTCAAGGTTTCACTATGTTTACTGTTGAAATTATTGTTTATCTTAACTATATACGTTTCTATAACGATGTGCCTTTAAAAATGGCCACGAGATATTTCTCTGTGGAAGAGGTTATTCAAATGCAAATTTACAATGACAAAGAGAGCGATTTAGATGCTGAACACGAGCACAATTTGTCAAAGGAAAGCGATAATGACTCAGATAGCGATCTAAATGATGACTTTAGTTTCACTGGGGTAGATTTGCCTTCCAAATCTGATGAATCCAGTAAGAATACATGTTTCTTTGCATTCCTCTTTACTTTATAGTATTCAAAATCCTATTTTTGTATTCAACACAACTACTGTGTGTTTGCGGATCCTTAGATCATGACAACATAGCTCCAGCTGCTAACAGACAAGCATGAAGTAGAGCGAGAGGAGCTAGGCAAGCAAGAGGGGGGCATGGAGTAAGGAGAACTCATGCAAGAAGAGCAGCATGCGGTGGGAGGACAGCCCATGTAGCGAGACAACAAATACTCAATGCTGACCCACAACTTCAGTGGTCACAGGATGATAGTATCAGTGGCGGGCCGTGCATTTCACACCTAGGCCTTCAGTAGTGCTCTGCCCAGTGGTGTAGCGCAGTAACGTAACGCTGCCCAACCTTTCACCGTTCACCGGTTTCATTTGCCGCGGACCGGGGGTTACACGCGAGAGAAAGCTGAGACCAGTTTATTTATTTCGCGGACGGGGGGGGATAGCACCCCCCACGCTACGCCTATGGCTCCGTCTGAATCGATCCACCCCTCAATAACTATTTTATGGCTATAAAAACCATCTTATTCTTATTATGCAGAAATGCAGTATAAACATGGGGCTATGGGGACGGTGTAGGGACAGGACATAACAGAGGAAGACGGGGGGGGGTGTCACTGTCCCCTCTCACAGACCCAGGCCTGCCTCATCACAGCGGGTGAGAATCTGTGCTTACAGAAAGACAACTCACTGCTGCCACCAGAGAGACACGGTTCTCTTCTCACCGCGAGACCGGATCGGCAGAACCAGAACCAGCCTGTGTTCAGTGTGGGATAGTTATGCTATCTATAACATTTTGTAATGCAGCCTGCCGTGCCATGTTATTATCTGCCTTGCATGCTGGTTAGCTTGTTATTTAAAATTGAATGATACAAAGTTAATGTTAAAGACTAAGGTGGTTAGCTATAATAAGTTAGCCACTTCATTAAATCATACAAACACACTGATCATAATAAGAAAAAGTGCTAGCTGACCTGTTTTATGATCGCTATTTTTATTCGAGTCACAGCTCATGTTTATTACATAAACTTAGCTGGTTAGATAGCTATCTAAACAAGATCGTAACATGAAACATCAATAATAACCTCATAAAATTGCAATATTATTTAGGAAAATAGCAACATTTTACTCACCAAAAATCCTTATTATTTGTACACAAAATCCATCCTCCTTTCTTTCCTCAAAAAGAGTTAAATTACTCTGTCGTACAGATTATCCGTGTGTTTCAGTTCCATCAAGAAATCATTTTCTATCGCCATCGAAGCTAATGCTGAAAGTCGAGCCTGCCCTGTCGTATTTCTGGCATAAGTTTTAATTCGCTTTAAGGCTGAAAATGTCCACTCAAATGTCTGAATCACAGACTGCTGTTAATTATATTTTGTCCATGAATACTTATTAAATAATTCCAAATGGTCTGTCCGCTTCCTTTCATAGCTTTTCCCCTGGCTGCGCTCCTTCCAGACGTGTATTTTCATATTAAAGCATTTAACCAATCACATTACATCATAGTCAGACACTCTCTGACTATCCAATCAAAGGGTGTGAATACGCTGACGTACCTAGGCCTTCTAGAAGGCCTTGGTGTCCCCAACTCAAAATTTGATTGGTTGAAGCAACAGTTTGATCAACACTTATTTTATGCTACAGGGCCTTCAGAATTGATTGTGAAGGCCTCCAGGCAGATTTCTTTGACCGTGGCAACAAATGATGGCTGAAATGTGATTGGTTAAATGCTTTAATATGAAAATACACGTCTGGATGCAGCGCAACCAGGGGAAAAGCTATGAAAGGAAGCGGACAGACCATTTGGAATTATTTAATAAGTATTCATGGACAAAATATAATTAACATCAGTCTGTGATTCAGATATTTTTTAGGCCAGCAGAGAAGGCCTTGCAGGCCCTGACGGCCCACCACTGGATAGTATGTATACTAGAGTTGCAGATTTTTAGTAAAATACTCCAGGACCTACTAGAAGGTTTGTTCATCAGTCGCAAGTTTATTTTTAGTTGATGTTTACCAAAAACCTATGGGACGTAGTGGTTAGAGAAACCAACAAATATGATCACATGGTGGCATCAGAACCAAATAAACACAGAGCATCTTGGCAACCAGTGACAACAGAGGAAATGGAGGTATTCATAGGAATACTTATTTTGACGGGCATTGTAAAACTACCAAGGCTAAAAATGTACTGGAGGGAAGATGTGTTACCCCATCAAAAAAGTATAAATTCCGTAATGCCAAGCACCAAGGTACGTTCACTTCACAGACAATGCAACTGCTGTTCCTTGAGGTAATGAAGGGTATGATTCAAATTTACAGAGTAAGAGAATACCTTAACATTATATCTAACAATATCACAAGGGAGCACAACCCATCACGGGAGATGTCTATTGATAAAACAATGGTACCTCATAAAGGAAGGCTATAATTCAAACAATATATAAAGAGCAAACCGACCAAATGGGGTATCAAACTCTGGGTCCTATCAGAAGCAGTAACTGGATGCATCTATAAGTTCCAAGTTTATCTTGGAAAAGAAGGTCAAAATGCAGAAAAGCACTTGGCTCAACATGTTGTAAAGGATTTAATCTGTATACTATTTGTATATGGGCAATTTTTACTGTGATCCCCACTTGTTCAGTGAACTGGTAGCCTCCAATATACATTGTTGTGGAACAGTCAAGGCAAACAGAAAGGGATTTCCTCAAGATATAGTGATATCTAAACAACAAGAAAGGCATTTGGATCAGGGACACTACCAATGACCAATTAATGGGCATCGCCTGGCTATGAGTTGGTTTGGCAAAAGTGAGGATGGCAGTCTCCCTACTTCACAGCGCCGAATAAGAAATGGTGAACAGATGGATGTACAATGTCCATCTGTCCATACTGATTATCAGAAATACAAGGGTGGAGTAGTTTTGTCTGACCAGCTCATCAAAACCTTTCTGTGATAAGAAAATCTAAGAAAGCTTGGAAGAAACTATTTGGATATGGCCTTGAGTTTTCCCTTTTGAATTTGTTCATTATTATGAAGCAAACTACTCGCTCTCCCAAGGACTTTGTTGAGTATACTGCCCTACAAAGGCAAAGAGCAGTAACTACTAAATTTTTTTATGCATATCAACCATGACCTCTTATCTGACCTAAGACCCCTAAAATGCAGATAATGCACACTGCCTTTGTATGACTCTAAGCAACTCTATGGGTAATTCAAAAGCAAAGTGCAGTATCTAAATGTGTTTTCTTGTTGTTTTTGTTTGATGGAAACAGTTTCAGAGTTTCTTACCATACGGCAGTTACATTTAATGGCTTTATTTAATTCAGTTTTATTTTTTTAAATGTTATATTTAAATAACCCTGAAGCATTTTTCCACCATAATGTAGGAACTCTTTATCTCTCATCACTGTCATCATCATTATGATCATCATCATCTAAATAAATAAATACTGCTACATATAATTATATTCAAATTTAAATTTAAATTTAAAACTGTATATTCATCGTACAGTAAAGATCCTTCTAATAAATATGCTGTTAATTAAGTTAAAAAGTTAAACTCAACTGTTTAATACAACAATATTATCATTTCATTCATCATTTGTCTTCATCTAATCACTCAACAGTGTTATCCACTAACAGTTCCTCCCAAAATTACCGGAGGCTGGGCGGCATCATTAAACATAACTTTGTGAGGATTTCCTCTTTTTTCTCCTTATTTATTCCCTGGTTTTGAGCTCACAGTTTTTCTGGGAATCTGAGATTGGTCTTCTTCATTAGGAAATCAAGCTGTCACAAAACTCTTTGTCATCATGAGACAACTTGTAAAAGAGGTCTCTTGGCGTAGTGGTCTAACGCACCACACTTTGGCTGGTCCGGTGTGGTGTGCGCTGCCTGTCAGGGACGCGGTTCGAAACCCGCGTCTCTAGCAGACCGGCCCTGGTTGTCAGCCCCGATCGGAGGCGGCATTTGGCTGTCCGCCTCCGGGGGAGGGGGGAGGGTGAGCCGGCACGAGTCCGTCGACGAGCAGGAAAAGGCGTCCGTGGTAGAATTCCTTCTCGGAAGAGGTGGATACAATCGGCCCGGAAAATAGTGTCTCGACCCGGAGGACGGGCGGCGGACTCATGAGGGAGGGTGAATTGAGATAAATAAAGGGTATAATTGGCAACCAAATTGGGAGAAAAACTTTTAAAAAAGAAAAGAAAAAGAGGTCTCTTGATCCCCGCCTCACTTGTATCGTTGCCATCTCAGAGAGGATTGGGGCTGAACCTTTCTTCTGTTTTGTTACTGAGTGGCCAGCTCTCCAGTCAAGGATGTCTTCAGTTCTCATCTCTAGCATCTCTACCTTTCCAGAGTGGAGGAGGCATTGACACTCCTGAAATCCTCAAAGTCAAAGACTGCACCTCCAGGCTGTTTTCTCATTTCTTTCTCCACCCCATGATGAAAACTGTCAGTGCTCATGATGGTGTGCCCTGGCTCGAAGAATTTCAAGGTAACATCTTCAAGAAGTGTGGATGTGCTGTTCATGACACTCACAAGGGTTGTGAGAAGGCACCAATTCTTATATTAGGCTGTGCAGTTGTCAACCCAGTAGATGACATGTCATATGTCCCACTCTCTCTGCAGTGCAGTAACATACTCTGCCTTACTCCCAACAATGCTGTCATGCCAAATGGCAAAGACGCCATTTCTCTTTGATGGTGACTTTTTTCCAACGATTGCAAAAGTCTCAGTTATTCGCTTTGTAAAGACAGCCGTCTTTACACCTGGCATACAAGGAAGCATTATCACCTTCTGCAGGTCAACACTGTGGATGGAGACATCCTGGGGCTGGTCTTTCTGGGCATCAGACTGATAATGTTGTCTGCCCGTCTATGCTCTCTTATTAGGCTCCTCACACTTCTGACAGGTGGGGCAGTCTGGAGTGGGGTGACAATTTTCCACTTCCTGATTGCAGGTCTTCTTGTGGTGCTCTGTCTTCATGTGCACATCATGCTTCAAACAATGCTCACATTCCTCTTCACCCAGTTTAGTGAAGCTGATATTCTTCTCCTTTACAGCCTTTCGATGTTCAATGTTTCATATGAGCATGTGACAGCCTTCTTTTCCATCATGATGTTGGCGTCACTTGGCAGATACCTTTGGTTTGGGGCATGCTCACATCTGTAATGACTGATGGTCGGATTGAAGGACTCAATGTGTTCATAGATAGGAGCCATATTTAGTTTGTTGGCGGGTTCATGTCTTCCGCTGTGGTCTTGGGGTGGTGTCAGATTTGAGGGAGTAGAGTTGCTAATAACACTGACAATTACTCTATTGTTTTTCAGGTGATAGCCTAATGTGGTCAATAAAAATGTTTAGCAGAGTTCTTGTGCTTGGCCAAGGTCCTTTTTTAGATGGTAGAGGAGAGTTTTGCTTCATCTGCTGGCACCAGCTGTAGTGAGTCACATCTTCTGCTGCTGTGAAACCATATGGAAAAGGAAGGCCCTTTTGTCACTGTATGACATATTGCAGTATGCATCAAATATCTGTCTCCTTCTATCTTCTGTCACCTAGTCATTGCATTTCTTCCTGCACAAAGGGCCACAAGGTTTCTCCATTGGTGAAATAATTTTTCCTTTTTCGTTTTCAGCTGGACATTGCTCTGCAATATAGGGTTGGGTGCCATTGATGTCAGCATCACCTTCACCATCATGGTTGTTATCACTGTCCCCATCCTCATCCACATAGTATTCATCATCATCATCTATATTACCATCATCGTCCTCACCACTATCACCACCACCCATTTCCCCACTCTCATCATAATGCTCCTGGAAGTTGTCAAGGGTTGCAAAGCTTTTGACCGCCCACTCCTCAGTGTAACTTTCCTCCACAAAGTCTGATTCCACTGAAGCAAATAATTGCTCTAGTGTCTCTGGTGGTGGTGGTGAAACCACTAATACAAACTAATACAAAGTCCATCCATCCATCCATTATCTAAGCCGCTTATTCCTAGTCAGGGTCGCGGGGGGGGGGCTGGAGCCTATCCCAGCATGCGTTCCGGGCGAGAGGCAGGAATACACCCTGGACAGGTCGCCAATCCATCGCAGGGCACACACACCATTCACTCACACACTCATACCTACGGGCAATTTAGACTCTCCAATTAGCCTAACGTGCATGTATTTGGACTGTGGGAGGAAACCGGAGTACCCGGAGGAAACCCAGCCTGGATTCGAACCCGAGACCTTCTTATTGTGAGGCGACAGCGCTATCCACTGCACCACCGTGCCGCATTAATACAAAGTCCCAGTACCTATTGATTCGTACCTGTTATTAGCTAGGTAACCGCCTGTTCAGAGACAAAGTTAGTCATTTTGTGTTACGTTTTTAAGCCAGAACTTCAAAGTTGCCACTATCCCACATGAATCTCGTTACTGGTTGGCTCGCCGGTATCCAGTGGTGAACACCGATGATTAGTCATGCAGGTGAGGGGTGTGTCCCATGGTCAATGCCCCCCATCCCAATTTAGCTGACAATGGTGGCATGCAGTGGTAGTGCGACTGTGGCACATTTGGCACTATTCCCCATGGATGAGCTATGTGCTCTGTATGGCACCTCCCCTGGCTCATCTCCTGGCAGACCTGTGTGGGGGCCATTGTGGTAGGTTGCCTTGTGCTTGGCTCCAAATTGTCTCTAGACAATCGCTCTCTTCTTACCGCCTCTGACAAGAGTCTCCCATATGTGTTAAGTATACAGTCACTGGCTGTGTGTTCTGGCCAAATGCCCAATCTGGCCACCTGCTCATCTCCCTGTTTAATTAGCTGAATTAATACATCTCTCCCTCTTCACCTTAGCTGGGGTGCAGTCAAAAGGCCAAGAAGTTTTCTGAAACTTTAATCTCTGAAACATTTTGTGACGCTCTCTCTTTTAAAACACCCCTGATGTGCGGTGGTAATATTGTCACAAAATGGCCGCCCTGCATCATCCAGGGGGTGGCAACGCATTAGTGATGTCTGAGTTGAGTCCCCTGCCCCCTTCTCACTCATTGTAAAGCACAATGAGGTCTTTCAGATGAATCAAAGTTATTTCAGTTATCCATTTATTTCTTCCTGATCTGTGTTGGAAATGCAAATAGAGCTAAACTTTTTTGACAGCATTTAAAAAAACCCAGAGCAATTTGCAGCTGTTGCAATGTGACAAGCGTCACACTTCAAGATGTCATTAAACACATTTATCAGTGTGCTATAATTATATAACATTATTCAATATAATTTCATAATTATGGCGTCATTGTTAATAGAACTGATTTCATTGTCATCTTAAATATCTGGCATACCTTGGCCAATGAATTAGGCTTTGCTGCCCAGTGCCAGAGGCGCTGACAGGTGACCTTTGATGGGTGGAGGTGGATGCGCGGGGTGGGCTGATAACGGTGGGATCCCACCCCCCCACTGCTGTGAGCGTCTCTCTCTGAGGCTCGGCTACACCATAGACGACCTCGGGAGCTTCTAATTAGAAAGATAAAATGCTAAACTCTGCATAATAGAGAGATAAGGAGGGAGGGAGGGGAGAGAGCACGAACATTCCCACCAGCTCTACTTTTCCAAATATCTGAGATCAATATTGTCTTGGCTAATGAGCTCTTTTGATAAATACGAAGAGATCATGTTTTCTTTTTTTCACTGTCTTTATTCTCTTGTATAAAATATATGGGCAACAAGATGATCAACTTTGTTTGGGGTGGGGGGGGGCATTTTGTGAGAAGAAGTACAAAAGTAAAAAACACACCGATATTAGCTTATGCTCTTGAATTGAATACTGAAGCATTACTGATATGCAATATATTAAACTACAGTAAAAAGCACCTACAAATTGTAATTAAAAGCAGCTGGTAACCTATACAATTTGTCCAAAATTGGGTTAATTTGCGCCATCATATTTACTCTAGTTGACTAATTAACTCTGGCAGCAGAATTTTGGACAAACTGCAGCCAGGAAAGTCCCTGTTAAATAGCTAAATACAGAATGCTGATGGATTTAGAAAGTGCATAATTTCTCATTATTAGTAGGTTCAAGTGTTTTTGGCAGCCGAGCTTTAAGGCCTGTCGGTCAGTCATCCAGTGGCCAGATGCCAAGGTATCCCTCCTCAGAAGCCACCTGCTGAGCATGATCACCCGACCTGAATCCTCTCAATTAGTCATGTAATTATTACTAACTCCATGCATTTGCACATTGATTCATGGATAAATGCTTATAACTATTGATGCATATTTCTGTAGATATTTTAGAAGATATTTTATTCACCAGTATTCGCAATAATTTGTCAATGATGCATTAATATTTACCAGTAACAGGGGGTGATTTATCAAATGGAGATTTTACAGCCTATCATTATTCGATATGCCTCATAAGCTTATGTCACTTGTTATAAGCTGGTATGATGTGCATGGATACTTATGACAGAGTTAGGGATGTCATTTCAAGCTGATACGGTTTTCATGAAGATCCACTTCAACTAAAGTGTCAAATGCACTCATGGCTCACAGCTGGCAGTGGTGACAACTCATACCGTATTTTTGAAATATCATTTTTATTTATAACTGAAATCATTTTCACATACAGCACTGGCTGGCTGTCTTGCCTGGATGAAACTCTGGTAATCCCGGGGAAAATGGAATTGCAGAAATAAAGAGTCCAATTTTTTACTGGGAAGAAAAGCAGGTTAGAGTTGGAGTGTTGCATTTAATCACAAAATATGAAATTGCTACATTAGCCACATGTGTTCTCTTCCACAAGAGGGAGACCGGCAATAAATATTTCTGGAACTATCTCTTTCTGGATTTCCCAGGGATAGCCCACAAGCAACAAGCAGGAGTGGAGTGGGTGGACAGCATAAGCAACAAGCAGGGGGAGGTGGACAGCTTATTTTTATACATTTAACTGTCCTGCTCCTCTTTCCGAGGTTTCTCCATGATTAACAGGTTTTCCAGTTTAGGTAACTAACTCGTGTGCATTATAACAGTGGGATTGGATAAATATCCATCAAACTTGTAATGTACCATTAGGTACGTTTACATCATTCTTGGAACCATTTGTTAAATCTTAAATCAAATTTGGTTAAGTTCGGTAGAGCATTTAAATGTTTCTTGGGCAGTTACCTGTGCTTATTGTATTCATATTTTATTCATTACTCAGTCGAGCATTCATGCACTCGGAGGAGTACAGCAGCTGCACAGCCATGCAGTCGGAGGAGTACAGATGCAGGCACACTAAAGGGTCCCGATCACCAAGTGGAGGTCCCCGCTGAGCAGCGAGACATGGATGATCTCCCCGACCGAAAATCTTCCTCTCTGGTTGACACCTTGGCCATCCACATTCCGCTCTGTTGGCAGTTGGCACTAGAACAGTCAGGACAACAGAGCACGATTCTGCACTAGAACCCAGTCTTATAACAGGATGGGCAATTATTTACTGCTCAGCTCACAGAGGTCACGTCTGCTCATAATCATGTGGAGACCTGCCCCCGTGTGTGCTCTCTGTTGTGGTTGGCCTGCGCTGCATTTCAACCTTTTTTTTTTTCAACGCCGGGTGGGCAGGGGTCAAATATTCCATCGGAGAGTGCTGCCAGGCCCCGCGCTGGCATTGTCAGGATGACTGATACACTGGCAAAGCACCTGGCACGGGCTGTGGCTCCCTACCTACCCCCCTCCCCACCCAAAATGCCACGAAGCCGTCACTCACCTGTTCATTAACGATTGGTGGGCTACAGGCATACAGTCAGAGCTGCCCACAGGCTGCCCTCAGAGCCCTTTCAAAACCAGCAGCAAGGACACAGGACTCAGACATTTCTCATTAAAAAATAGATATACATAGGAGAAAAACAGAGCTTCTCTTTCATTTAGTTGTTTATATATATATATATATATATGTATATATATATATTTTAAAAAAAATTGTGGCAAGGTTAGGAACAGTATTCATGTGCTTAGAATTCCGATCTGTACCCCCTTAAAGAATTTTTGCTTTGAGCTCCAACAATTCTAGTGGAGGCGAAGGCACACATTTTTAAATAAGTCATGAATTTGTGCCTTTTATATGTTTTTTATGCATGATTTGGTAAAAATATATGCATTCACATTGTAATGGAACAGTGTGCACTGCAGCTGAGTGCAGTGAGTGGAACGGTAAGCCTCTGTCTTTATTCAGGGCCATCGGCACTAAATTTGTCACATCAGAGAGAAAATAAGCTTTTATTTGGGCAGCTTCCTCTAACAAAACCCCCGCAGAGCTCACCTCTCCACTACTGACAAAGTGTTAGACATGTTTGTTCAGGGTGTTAGAAATGAGTATATTTGCGACCCTGAGCATTCAGCTCCTGTGTACAAAAATAAAGAGATCTGTCACTTCATATCCTCCAGCTGTGGGACTGCTTCCTGTCTAGTTTTGTTCAACCTACAGTACATATCCTTGTCCTCTCCTAAGACCACCTGTCATCGCAGTGCTCCCACAATGCTAATCACCCTGATTTAACCGCATCCACTTTCTTCTGTGCTGATAGCAAATGTCTTCATCTTTCTCAAGTCTGTCCCTCCCATCTGTATCCACCATGGCTGTTACCTATCCCTCCATCTATATACTCCATGGCTGATCCCTGTCCCTCCATCTCTATCATCAATGACTGATCCCTGTCCCTCCCTCTACATCAGACATGGCTGTTTTCCCCTCTTCCCCTTTGTATCCTTCTTTGCTATTGTCATGGAAAAAAACCCCTCTTAGACAGTATTAAAAGCTTTTATTATGCACAGCTGCATGGAGACCCGTGTCACGCAGGACACCGAATCTCCCACCTTCAGGTTTAAATGGGATATTTATAACAAATACAACAGAAATGAAGGGAACAGCAACAAGAGGGAGGTAACGGGGCGTTAACTTAAGGGAAATAGGAGCCCAGACGTCACCTGAAGGTAAAACAGGGAAAATTACAGAAAATCTGCAAAAGTTTTTAAAACAACGGGAGGGAGGTTTCCTGCAGTGAGAGAAAACATCATAAAGTAATAATGTTCCTTTTAAGTTTTTCCGCGAAGAACATTTTGGTGGCCTGGCCATTTGCAACTGCAGCGTCACACGGAGCAAAAGAGCATCGGTGTGTTCCCCTGTGGATCTTTCTCTAGCATTTCAGCTTTAGACAAAAAGGACAACATTTTTTCTTCCACACTATAAACCTCATTGCAGACTCCCTGCTGATATTGACCAGCACTGCTCCCTTCTCTGCCTTCCTCTTAAATAAATAAATAAAATTAAATGTAAAAATGCATTATTAACATTAACACCATCCTCTGGTGTCACAGTTAAAATCTGGCCTCCCTCCACCTCCTTCCCTTGAGCAGGTTGAGACCTCTGGTAATACAACATCTTTTCACATTGCTCTCTCCTCTGCTTTCTCCCCTTGTCCCAGAGTCAGCATCACCTAATAACAACATGCAGGTGCCCACCCTCCAAAATGTATTGTGATGTCACACCCTCTTTTATCGCTGGCTTCCCCCCCCACCAGACTTTGTGCAGTCCACTGTGTGGGACCAGCACCCCCTGTTTCATCACCCTTTCCTCTCCAAAGGAATTTAGCAGGCTCCTCTTCATAAGAAGAAGAAGGAGATAAGAAGAAAAACTCTGAGTCAGTCTGGGTGACTGTCCTTTTTGGAGTCTGAAAGCCCCCAGGCTCTGAACAGCCAGACTTTTCTCCTCAATCTCCCTCCAGCATTTTGCTCTGACTTCTGATCCACCAGTTACTGTTCCTTTCTGATAACCTGTTCCTACTGGGTCTCCGCTCTTATATCCACTATATACTTATATCCACTGTACCCACTCTTATGTAGGCTATATCATTATATCAAGTATATATCCACTTTGCTTTATTGATAAGCACATCAGCCATGTACATAAATAATCAAATGCTCCCCTGGATCCAATTTAAAATGCTTTTTCCAATCCCAATTATGGGCTTTCACCAGGATTTATAAACAAAAGAGGTATATTTATTAATATGCCTATATCAAAGAATAATTTATGATGTGTGGGATTAGATTAGAAGACTGATCATGAAGGACCTCCATAAACAAATTCCAACTGCTTTGAATAAAACAGTGCAAAGCAAAACAAATAAGTGAACACAGGAAATGTACAAATGTGGCGTTACTAAGTGTACTCTTTTTTTCTCTCATTGGACAAAGAGCTGATTTAACACTGAGCTAAGGCATGTGGGCTTAAGTCTTAAACTCAATAGGACTGCGCTGAATGGAATACTGAGAGGCTTAGGGAAAGGGGGGTAATGAGATGAATAAAACTGTCTGGGATGTAGGAATGAAACTGTAAGAAATGAAGTAAATATTCATGAAGACAAATCACTCTCCCATTACCCAAAATTGTTTTGATGCTTTTTTCTTTTTCTTGTTGCATGTAACATTCATCCATACTGGCTTTTCTCCTTGATTGTCTCCTTCTGATTAGAAATTTTCTTTTTTATTCCTCTGATTGTCTCGTGAATCTTGTTCTGTAATTATATTAGATATAAAATGAAGCACAGAAAGGCTATCTCTGAACTTCTTTTTCTTCCTCTGGTCAATAAGAAAGGCTTATTTTGATGCAGATTGTTAAAATGTAACTGTAAACTAGTTTCAATCTCTTGAAAAGAGATTGAGTGAAGTAATAAACGAAAGAAATAAATCCTGAGTACAAATCAAGTCGAGTCCATTTTTGTTTCTTACATTTTTGACTGTTTTGAAGTTTTTATTTATTGCATATAGATTATGTATTATTAGTCTTTACATTGATTTACTTTACTCTTGATCATTAGTTTAAATTCTGTTGTTGAAATTAAACATTTGGACAATTCTGTTTTGCTCTGTCTGTGAGCAGCAGCTGGTACAAGGTCCCCTTGTTCAGAGTTTTGCCTGGAACTTTCAAATTCACAACTGCCATAGAACATTCAGCCCAGGGGAATCTTGGGATTTGGAGTACAGAGCAGCCAAAAGGTGATGAGCAGTGCTATAGACAGGAGTTCATTACCTACAGAGGCAGTAACAAAACAGCTGACAGGCCACGGAAGAGTGTAGCAACCGTCAGAGCCACAAACAGGACGTTCGATACAGAGGACTGCTGAGCCTGCAGCTCGATAAACTAGGGCCTCGACAGCAAAGGGGAGGAGAAATAAAGAGGTTCAAATAAGGTAATCAAAAAGAAGGAAAAAATAAATCTTTCTGGCAGCAATCCAAGTGTGGTCTCTGTTAGCTGGGGACGCGTGGGCTGCATTAGCATTCAGCCACAGCCTGCTTAAACAGTGAATGGAGCATGGCGCTGAACTCGCTAAGTAGTGCAGGGTGATGATGGGTCTATTTTCAGTGGGGTCCTGTCACAAGCCGAGGCATCTTGCATTCTAGTCCCACAGGGTTAGAAAATCATAGATGTGTACATGTGAGTGTTGATGCTCACAGGATATTTTGTGATCGCCTTGAGTAATACATAAAAAACTTTAGCGAGATGGCGTCTGAGGCATTCCAATAAGGCATAAATCACCTGCATGTTTTTGTTGGGGGGCATTCCTCCTGCATCGTGCTTGATTCTGATTGGTTGGTTCTGTTTGCATAGCTGCCCATGTATTGAATGTCAGACTCATCACTAAGCTTTCGATTAACATTTGTGTTGGTAGTAATTGCGTAGGGAAGGCGGTCTGACATTTTCTGTGCTTTAAATGCTGTCGATAAGCGATTGGAAAGATCTCAATTAACTTGATATTGCTTGTACACTTTCAATTAAAGGTATGCTTTCCCCCTACCCAGAAATAGAACTGACATCACACACAAACACACACACACTTTTATTTTTTTTATTTACATTTTTATTTACCCTTTATTTAACCAGGTAGGTCAACTGAATTTTTTTTGCAGGGATGCCTTGGGGAATGCAAGGGATTTTGTTGCCAATCAGAACATCAACTGGGTAACTATATTTTAATACAATGGTTTTTCATAGCTTATTTTTGACAATGCATTCAGTATACCTTCCACTCCATGTTCCTTCTGCAATCTTAATTAGGCCCTTGGCATTATACCTAAATAACAGAATATGATACCACTGGTCTTTGAATAAGCCTCCCCTGCCAGAGTGCTGAAGAAAATGTTTAATTTCATGTCAGTTTAATGGAAAATATATGCTATTCTATATAACTTGTATTTGTCTGCGCCCATGGAAAATCTGCAAGTTTTCGCAGGGAGCAATTTTCTGAAAGAGTATCACATTGAAACACAAACAACAGTACCCACTCAGGTACAATAAAACACTAAAGGCTGCTTTAATTCATTAAAAGTGCTTGAAGCAGTTACAGTTGAGCTGGGCTGTCGGAAGTTGCCTGCTCTTCGACCAGCCACTGCTCCCGTTTACAGGTTCCCTGACTGATGCCCTGTCTTTTACGACACCACAAGAACCATCCCTTGCCTGCTTTAAACTCACAGTCCAGCCTGTGTACACTGCTACCTTGGGCCTTTCTTGGTCAATAGCTTTCAGTTTCTCTGAATTTTTTGTATTTTTAATTTATTTTTATTTTATTCTCCTGTTTTTCTCCCAATTTGGTAGCCAATTGTACCCTCTATTTCTTCAATTTGCCTTCCCCCAGCCAATACCCTGAGGCCGGCAATGATCTGCCTCCTCCGAGACAGAACTCGCCCACCTGTCAACAGGATAGTATTTTTTTGCGTTATCAAGATGTTATTCATGCCGGCTCGGAAGGGAGATCCCTTTGAAAAAAATATGGATTCACATATTTCGCCACCACCAGAAAGATCACCTGGCCAGGTGCAGCATAATAACTGCTGAATTAAGAGTAATGGGCAACTTGCATTCTGGGTGAATGCTTTTACCGTTACACCATCTGAGGCCTGTATTGGAAATGTTTTCCTCTTTTAGGGTACAATAAGGATAGTATTTTTGTCGCCGTTATCAAGATGTTATTCAGACTTACGGTACGGAAGGGGATTGATTGCTCAGTTTAAATGAGGCTTTCTCCAGCACTTACGCTATTTCAGTTGAGGAGCAGTCTCTTGAGATGAAAAGTAATATGACTTTTTAAGAATTTTAAGAATCTTTAAGTCTGGGGCTATAATTCATAACGATATTATATCTTTAGGTTTTTACATGTTTAGGCATTTAACAGACACTCGTATCCAGAGTGACTTAGACAGCTTGCATTTAAAATGAAAGACAAACAAACGTTGATTGAATCTAGGGCAGAGTAACACTTCCGATTCCCAAGACTAAACATTGTCTGTATAGAGTTATGTCATTACAAATATCATTATTACATCATTTAAACAAGGAATACCCCCTTAAAATTGGTTTGTTAGACATGATTTTTTTACACATGATTTTGCAGCCATTGAAGGCACTTATTCATTTGAAGATAAGAGAGGCAGTATCATAATTATTTGAGAGCAATTACACATGAAGAGGTTGACATGAAGTCCTTACTTTAAATCCTTATCAATGTAAAAGTAGTTTCCTATGTACTAGACCCAAATCTGGAAATAAGAAGAAAAACTAAAACAAATATACACCCACAATCATTCGAGAACAAGCACATAGGAGACTGGAAAGAAAACATCGAAAGGGGATCTCATGAATAGCAGATTCATTATACATTATCTTAATTTACGTATATCAACTGTCCGATGGTTTGTTTTTAATACTTCAGTAAAGTTTCCGCTGTAAGGTTGCTGGGTGGCTCATCCTGTTCAGGCACTGTTCTAGTGTGCGGATGAGCCCCACGGTTTGCATGCTGTTAAGGCACTGTTCTGGTGTGTGGATGAGCCCCATGTTTTGCATGCTGTTAAGGCATTGTTCTAGTCAATGGATGAGCCCCACGGTCTGGTATTGGATCCAGACTGTGCCAGTGCAGACTGTGGCCATAATTGGCCAATTGTGGCCATGACCCATAATTAGCATTGCATCGCCCAGGGAGGGAGGGATTCAGCCGGCTGGGTTGTCCATGACTTGTCACACACATAGGCGGAGGGTGAACCAACTGCAGGGTAAAGCTATGAAGTCTAGGCACATGCACATTCTCTGTGCATGCACTATATTTTCACAAGTAGATGGCAGTGTGTAGCAAATATGACATAGAAGAGGAGACTGGTTTATTGAAGAGAAGAGTTGATTTTGGAGTTGGGAGAGAAGTGAATACGCTGTTGCAATCCAACAATATCTCTGAAAGACTGCTTAATGAAGGAAATATAAATACTAAAAGTGAGTTTAATATCTACATAACGTCATGTTTGCCTCCCACTGCTGAACCACACTGGTTGAAGTTAGTTAAGTTGTAAGAATGTTGTGCCTGTGCTAATCTTCAGTAAAATAAAGGAATTAACTTTCTCTAACGTTATACCAGTGTACTTAAATTCGATGCCAGGTGTAATATATGGCTTGCTTCTTCATTCTCACACACATAATTTATAACTCTTTTTATTGACATTAACAGAGAGTGTGTGTCCAGAATGGCTCCATGAGTCTGTGATGAATCCTTCAGTTTTCAGGGTAACATAGCTGTTGACTGCCACTTCACTGACAGGACAACGCGTTGTTGGATGAGACTGGAGCACTGAACTAGTTGGCTAACTAACATTAGTAGCCTAATAACCATGCAGCAATCGGCTGCAGCCGGCCAGCTTAATTACATCTTCCACAGGAAGCAGATGATTGAGTGAGTAAACTCCACCTTGAATCCTCTACCACTAGCATTTGTATTTAATTGTATACATATATATAAATCGCCATGGCCGTGGTCAGGGGAAGGCTAAGCTTTCCCCAGCCTTACACACCCTCTGACTATGGTCACACATCAGCAACCCCCGCTGGTCAATCGGGCACCCACAATATGCCGTTACAAAGCTGCGCACAAAGTGTCTTTCTCTGACTCATGTTCAGTGCAGTTAGCTTGTCTAGCACATTATCACTAATGTGTTTATTTGCTATTCTGTTTGTGCCAAATGAATATATAAATAGATCACTAAATTAATAAAGTTCACTGACTGGGCCAAACAAAGACTGTTCCTGTAAACTATGCCATTTATGTGCATTCGTTGAAGTTTATGTGAACATGTGTTGGTCAAGTCACCTGTACCTGTACATGTGCCTCCTAGGCAGGCAAGGTTTATATATAGTCATGTATACTGAAGGTGGGGTTACACCACTGGCTTGGTTGGCGTGGTTTTCACGCCAAATTGAAGTGTAGTGTCGAGTGGGGGGGGCGGTCACTTTGTGTATCCTATAATTACGGCCAGCCTTACAAAATGCTTTGGAGTTGTTTTTTATTTGACATTATAGAATATTTTGTGTTGATTTTGTGTTGAAATCACAATTAAATCCATTTTGATTCCATGAAGTAAATAAAATAAATAAAATGTGAAAATGCCAAAGGGGGATTACCCACTGTATATTTTGTGCTATATTTTCATACAGTCGAAGTAGAGCATCTGCATGCTTTAACCGTACATTCCATTTAAAACTGGGCTGGGCTAAACATGGATAAACCTCTGCGTGCTCAACCAGCACTGACTACTGCTCTCTTACCTTTTCCCTACCCTCATTTCCCATCACTACCAAAGGGTTGTGGGTTCAAATCATCGGTGTGGAGCTATTGCTGTACCCTTGAGCCAAAGTGCCCAACCTGAATTTCTTCAATAAATATGTCCAGCTGTATTGATGGACAGGCCAGTAGGTAACAATCACAGTGTATGTTGCCACGTGTAGCTGTGAAGCTAGAACATAAAAAATATATATTATAATAATACAATCTAAATATTCTCCTTCAAATTTTAGTTGTTTCATTTCCTCAAGGTAGAGTGGATCTGATGAGAAACATTCCTGGCGCTTGGCCAGTCTGTTTGTCACGGTTCACAGGACACCTGCCTGAACACCTGTCATCAAAGAGCCACCTGCACAGCCCATTCCCACTTTATCCAAGTCAGAGCCTGTGTGTGTGTGTGTGTGTGTGTGTGTGTGTGTGTGTGTGTGTGTGTGTGTGTGTGTGTGTGTGTGTGAAAGTGTGAGTGAACCCTTTTGTGTGTGTTTGCCTGATGCCCTCTGGGCTTCCTATTTCACAGTTTGCAATTCTGACAAATATTTACCCAGCAGATTGAGAATAATGTGTGCAAATTACAGCTGTGCTTTCGCATAGTAAATAATTATCAAGGCGGCACACAAATTTGGGAACTCAACGCCGACACAAAATGCCATCATGCTTATCAAATATCTGTTTTTAACTTTTGTGGGTAGTTAGACTCCTGTCCTTACAGTGACAGCTCAGAAGAAAAGAACAAAACAAAAACAGAACAAGAGAGGCAGCATGTCAGTGTATTCTGATGTTTATATGTGCAGATCCACACCTCCAGGTGCTGGAATAAAATATTCAGGTGAAGCTGACCATGCCAGTGTCCACAGTGGTGTCCATTATCAAGTGGTTGAGTAGTTCAATGTCCTGCTAAATGTGAGAGGTACATTTCAGGGTGATTGACACATGTCAAGACTGCTTTGAGCAGTAGTTCCCAAACCTCTCCTCGGGGACCCCCAGCCAGTCCATGTATTTGTTAAATTCCACCATCGGAACCTGATTCAACTCATTAACTACTTAACGAGCATTGATTAGTTGAGTCAGATGTGCTGATGGTGGAATTTAACAAGTACATGGACTGGCTGGGGTCCCCGAGGAGAGGCTTGGGAACCTAGAGGGTCCATGCCAAAATTAAGGATACATGAGAACACTGTGTGCTGTTAGGATGCGGCTCATAACCCTACAGCAATGACTGGATATTGCTGTTTTCCTGTTCTCCGGAATGTCTAGCTAGCTTTGGATACTGGATGGACATGGAACAGATGAAAGAGTCTGGATTTGCAAGGACAATGAAATGTGCACTGTGACTGATCTTCTGGACGTTTGGGGTTGTTTTCTCCTGTGCTGGTGCCCTTGTGAGAACTGAGGGACCCAGATAAACATGCAAATTAACATTTTGGCTAATAAGTGAACTGGATTCAATCAACATTTGTCATTAACTTTTTTCTTAACAAACCAAATTTTGTGTGCTATTTTTGATGATTGCTGAACTCACAAACGTTATTAAGAATGTATACCAGAGTTACAGTTGATGGCTTGGCGAGTTCTGGCTCAGAGGAGGCGGTACATCGCCTTTGTCACTACCAGTCTCAGGACTATGGCAGCGAGCTCACAATAGGAGGGGGGGATAGTTGACATGACAAGAGGGTATAATTGGCTACTAAATTGAGAGAAAATGGGGTAAAAATCAGAAAGAAAATATTTAAAAAGAAAAAGAAAAGAAAGTCATACAAAGTCAATGCTCTATACTGGCCTAGTTCCATCTCCACTAATATTCAAATATTCTGGTCCCTGTCAAGTTATAAAATACATGTTACTTCAATGATATACTGTAGAAGATTTTGCTTGTACTGTAAATCTAGAGAAGAACATACCAGTCATTTCAGAGAATGATTTATTAATGTTACATAAAACATTTGCTGATGCTTCTAGCCTTAGCCTTGTTAATTCAAATATTTATAAATGTTTTTATATTTAAACTTCAATTTTTGAAGACTCCAACTCCAACACCAGTCCTGGAGTAAACTCTTGCTCGACTACGACTCTGTTTAAAAATACTAAAATCAAATCAGGCCACCGTGTTAAATGATTAATAACCAACCATGTATAACATACATATAATATGACAAATTTGAAGTTTAACAGAAGTTGATTTATTATTAAAAACTGCCTTTCATTATTAAAATGAATTAATTTGTATGACAAAGTGATACTGCTGGGAAACAGACTCCTCCTCTGTGTATAACACCTTAGCGCAGTTCATTCAGTGTCCTCTCCCAACACACTTACAGACAGCTCCAAACCACATAATGCGTTTTTAAAGAAGTACAAGCTATTGCTCACGGTACATCCAGTGCATTCTCTGCTGGGAAATTAAGATCGAGTACACCTCTGGCTGCAACTGAGGGCAGTTGCAGTTTTTGGAGTTGCAGGAGTGCGGGAAGGACTGTTTTTGGGTACTCAGAAGAACTATTTTAAAAAAACATACACCATGTTGTATTCCCTATGTTTCTTGTAGAACAATTGCAGAAATGTTTGACTCTGCGAGTGATTCTCACCTGCTCAGCCCACCAGTATCTAGGCATCATTTATAGATGAGAAATTCTGTTAGCTGTGTATTTTGGTGACAACGGGAATGTGGACAGAAAGCAAACAAGCCACAGACAGACAATACAAAATGGCCCTATGTGAGAAAGTAACACCTGTATAACACACTCAAAGCACACAGTCCCCTCCGATTCACTTCCCACATCACATTTTCAGAACTGGAAAACCTGACTGGGTGCTTCATGTGCCACATTAGCCCTGCTATATTACAATGTATGGGCACTACAGAGAGGGGAGATGAGGGGTGCAATCCATGCCCATACAAATAGAAAACCAAAGCGCTCTTCCGAAGAACTTTGCTGTAAAGTTAATAGGTTAAAACGTTACCAGAGACTAACAGCGTTACCAGTGACATTGCTAACATTAATACAGATAATACCAACATTATCAGAGATGTTACTAACATTAGCAGAAAGAAAGACAATTTCACAAACTATGTCACATCTTTAACAACCTGCAAGTGGGCAACTTCCTGCAGCTGTTTAAAAAGGTCTGACGATGGGGTTCCAAGTGACCTGTTGGAAAATGGCAGTGTGAACATGGCTCTGTCCTTTCCTCTCCATTATATGCATATTTTTTTAATTTTATTTAACTCCTCACGCATTTGGCAAATATGTACTGTTTATTGAGGTCACAGAGCCAAAAAAATAGGGCTTTATCTTTTCATGTATTTCCTTCTAAGGAAGGGGGGAAAGTTGTTCAGTCGGAGTTTATGGCTTTTCTGGAAACATGGGCACATAAACTACACATGTTTTTTCAGTCTCAGTTCAGTCGCCTGGAAGAAAGGTCGAACTCGATGCAGTCTGAACTGGCGGCTCTGTCAAGCAAGCTAAAAGATATGAAAACAAACCCCTGTTATTGGTCTTAGTGAAGCTAGTGAAGGCTCAGATGCAGTGGTCTTTCTCAATGGATCTCTCACTCAGTGGTTCCCTTCTCTGGTTGACAGAAACTGTGAGATTATGCGATAAAAAATTATCCTCCAGGAAATACCCTCTGACTGTGGATGGAAAGGAGATTCCCTTTTTCATCTGTTCGACTTTCCTGTGGCGGCTACAGAGTTTTTAACTCGCTGCGCCCGGAGTGCCTATCGCTATTTACTTCAATGGACAGTAACAATTGACTGCCCGGCATTGCGAATTCCAGTGTCTTTCATCCGGTTTGCCATTTTTGTACTGTACTGCAGTAATGCTGGTCAGGTGATTATGGTATTGCCAGCTTGTCATGGAAAGGTGTAGCCAGTCTGGATATAACATTAATTGTGTCTTACATTTAGTATTCAAATTAAGGTAGGCTACTACGATTATAAAAGTTAACCTTAGCTACCGGCTAAACTAGCTAATCTCATTGTAAATAGTTTAATACCCAGGTGGATTGTGTTATCCACTACGATACCAGGCCAGCTGCCTTAAGGTTTGTTTCCGTGGGCAACTAGTTACAGGATGGAGGGGGGCTTGTCACGGGGCCGGTAGATGTGGAACCAAATGCGGGTGAGAGAGAAAGAGAGATCCGGAAGCAGTGATGCGATTAAAGCCGATTTTAATGCTAATCGCACAGGACAGAAAACAAAACAGTGTCTGAACAAGACACGTAAAAATATAAATAACCAAACCAAAAGCAACAACGAGAAAAACAAAACACAACTAGCGAAACTGAACAATCCAAAACGTATACTAAACAACACGTAACAAAGCTAAACATAGGCTTACGAATAAACAAACAAGAAAACACGAACACGAACAAGAACAAGAAACACGAAAGCTTTAGCGAGCGAGAGACAATTGGCAACAATAGTACAGAGAACAGAAACACAAATCTAGCAAAATGTCCAAGCACTGAACAACGAGAATCCCGGAGTATAAATGTTCTCACGGTAAATTGTTTCCAGCCGTTGGTAATGACCTGGCTAGATTCTTGGCATTCCTCACGCTTCTCCTAATAGCTTGATTCGTGACAGGGCTAAAATGCTGTTTAATCTAAAATGAAGCTTAATCTGGAAACACTGTCTCAAATTACGGATAAAGAAGGGAGATTCTGCCATGCCGTCCTGCCTCTAAACGCAGTTACGATTTGCGATGCTGTTCTCTATGTACCTAATGTTTTCTGTGTGCATTTCATTGACCGAGTGAGACACTCGCTGTCTGCATTGGGGAACATCCCGATTGTTTTAGCTGGCTCAATATCTCAAAAACATAGAGTTACTGAGGGATTCCACAAATGACCTCTCTATGTGTGACTCTTGGCGAATTGAAAATCCCACCCCTCGGGATTACACATTTTACTCAGATTGTCCAGCAGAATGAATACGATTCTCATTTCTATGAGTAAATTTGTTACTTCCACCGAAATACAAAATATATTGATTTCTGATCACGTGCCTTTAGCTAATTTTTTTAAATTTCACTCCAGATGTGAAGAGAGTTAAACGCTGGAATTTTAACCCTTTTTTGTTGCAGGATGAGAAATGTATTAGTCATGCATGGATGCATTTCTGTTGCATAACTCTTGCTCTGAGGTAACCCCTCACTCCCTTTGGGAGGTAACAAAGTGTTTTATACCCAGCACTACCATATCATATGCATCTTACTTGAATAAATCCAGATTGCGGCAGTTGACACAGACATTAATACTACTAGTCACAATTTAAAAAGATTACAAATGACAAATTTTGCCGACTAAAAGTCTTAAAAGCGAGGCACAAAAAAATATCTAGAAACAACACAGAGTTCCCTTTGCTCAAAACTAAACAATTATACTATGAATATGGTAAGCGGCCAAGCAGGTTGTTAGCTCTTTGCTTAAAACAAATGGAACAGCTTGCTTCTCTTGACATAGAGACTCATCAGGAAAGTTGCGCTACCAGCCAGAAGAGGTAAACGAGGTTCTGAAAAACGACTACGCTCAATTGTATTCATCTGAAATGTATACTAATGCTATGGCTTTAGATTATTTTTTAAAGTAAACTAGATCTGGTTCTCTGTAGCTCAGTTGGTAGAGCATGGCATTGGCAACGCTTAGGTTGTGGGTTCAATCCCCACTGGGGCCACATATACTGAAAATGTATGCATTCACTACTGTAAGTCGCTTTGGATAAAAGCGTCTGCTAAATGGCATATATTATTATCTACCCCAACTGACTCTGCAGCAGCTTGCCCCCTTTTCTTTAGGAGAACTGCTGGAAGCTTTGTGTTTAATTAATAAAGGGTGCGCCCCAGAATTGGACGGTTTGCCATCAGAACTGTTATTACTGTTGGAATGACAAAGTTATGGAAAGAGATTGGCCCCTTCTTTTAAATTATATTCATTATTCGGTAACACTTTCCATTAACTCTATGGTCATAAAGCATTCATAATGTATTCATAAGCATTAAAAAAATGGTACATTACAATTACATAGGGCATTATGAATGCTTTATGACATTTTTCGCTTGTCCATTACATTACATGTAATGATGCTGTTATATAAAGATCAAAAAAGCCAATTTATGAATGCCTACTGAGCTCTTCATGATACATTCATTACAATCAAACAAAACAATATATGTGTATGCATTATATCACAACCTGGGATAGGTCTGACCCAAGAATCACAGACCTAAAAATGGTGCACACATAATGCATTCATAATACATTCATAAGCACTCCCCAAAACATTTACATGTTTCTGAAAAAGTTCTGCCCCCAAATTTTTTTTGAAGTTGCCTGGTGTAGTTTATCCATTTAATCTGGCCCTGATGGCGGGGTTACTTTTCTGATATTATTGTCCTTGAGAAAACTACAGCTCAACTTCACAGAGCTTCCTGAAACACAATCAAAGCTTGGAATGTGGCTGCAGACGAAGTTGCTAACTTCATAAGCACAGAAATGTTGAATTGTATGAATTGTCTCCAAGGTCAAGGGAAGCGGGTTTGGAAAATTAAAATAACAAAATAAAATAATTGTTCATAAAAAAAGGTCTGACAATGCTGAAAATATCCACCCCTATCTCACAGCTGCTGCTCGCCGCCAGGTGGCTGTTATGTTTTGATTGTCTGTTCGGTTTGTTTTTATACTTTGTTTATTCATTATTCATTATTCATCATTCTCGTTCGATTCACGTTCTGTTCCCCTGTTGTCATTCTTTCTGTATTTCGAGATCCACTCCTTGTCTTTTGTTATGCACTTCGGGAAATTCTATGTTTCGGTTTTTCCGTCTTAGCTTATTATCTCGTTTTACTTCCTTCTTACTTTCTATTACACTTTGTATATATTAGTTAAATGTATATAGTACTAACCTACTTAACTGCTAACATTAGGGATTTAGATTAAGTTACTAACACTACTAATCACTAATTATCTCACGTTTCTAACTATCGCTATCATTCTCTCTCTCGTTGTCCTATCCCTGTACGCTTCTCACGTTTCACTTCATTTGCACGCAGATTTCTATATGTGTTCCTCCCCTTCGAACTATGCACGTGTCTGCCTGCTCTTCCAGGTCGTTTATTGTCTATGTGTCTGTGTTATTCCCAGTCCGTGTCTTTCGTTTCCCCTTGTTATTGTATTACACGTTTTCACCTGTGTTCCTACCCCTCTCTCCTCCCAGTCACACCTGATTCCTATTGTGTTTCCCTTCCCTGCTTGTATTTAAGTTCCGTGTTTATGTTCATTCCCCGTCAGAACGTTGATCTTCATTCCCTGTGCCGATTACCAGTAAGCCAAAGTCTGTAGCATTTTCCCGAGACACCCCTTCTGTTTTTCACTTCACGTTTGCCTGCCGATTCTGTTTGTTTGCCTTCTCTGATTTACCGTTTTTTTACTTTTGGATTGTTTGTGACTTCTCTTTGGATTTTGATTTTGTACTTTCGCTACCCTGACTTCTGGTGTTGACCTCTGCCTTCATTAAACGATTATTTGCCTAATCCTGATCTGCGTCTGGGTCCTTATCCCGAACGTCACAGTGGCGGAATTAGACTCTTAGTGTTCCCTGAGTGTGTCATTGTCTAATTGTTTTATTGTTTCATTGGCTTGAGTGATTCCACCTGTGTCTTGTTTCATCTGATTGTCTGAGTGTATTATTGTCTTAGTGATTTTTTTTTTCTTTTTATCTTGTTTCATTCCTTATTTAAGCTGTCTGTTTTCTGTTAACTTTTTATGTAAATCTGTCTTAAAATGGTTGTTCCTAGTATTTGCTTGCTTCTGTGTTTGTCTTGCCATTTCAAGTGTCGGCCTTAGCTTTGTTCTTTGATCATCTCCTGTGTATTATTGAACTTTTAGTTTGTTTTTTTCTTCAGTGTTAATTTATACTTTAAGTTAGTTAGAGTTCTATTGAACTTTTTGTTTGTTTATATCTTCTGTGTTTGTTTGTACTTTAAATTAGTTAGTGTTTTCCAGTATATCTTCAATTCCTTCATTGTTTAATTAAACCTCAAGTTTATTTTGGATTCCTGCCTCCTGCCTCATCTCTGCACTTGGGTCCAATCTCCCTGTCCTCATTTCACCCTAATACAAGATAATGAAAATGACAGAATCCTTTGTAATGAAAGTGTAGAGTTCCCACATCACTGGGGGAGACACAGGGTTTGGGATTAAAGTGGCACCGAAGCAAAGTGTGCATGCAGAGACAGGAGCTAAACCCAGAACACTCACACCTGACCACCACTCGAAGTTCAAAATGTTGGGGGGAGGGGTTAGCTCTAACACTGAGAACTGAGGGCAGCTGTCAACTTTTAACACTGCACATTCCTGTGAGCAGGAGTCATTCCCCCTGTCCAGTTTGAGAAACAAATCAAACACGTGGGCCCTCCTCAATGGACTGAACAAATTATTGGTCACTCTGCAGGCCTGCTGGCCACAGTCGGCACTGGCACAGCCTGGATTCGATACCAGACTGTGGGCTCAACCATACACTAGAACTGTGTCTTAACAGCATGTAGACTATGGTGTTATGAGGTCAGCATCTCATCATGTGACGAAATCAGTGCATGTCTCTCTCAGTATATAATAATACACTTACACGTACAGGTAATAAAAGAAGCACTTGGTAAATGGGGGATACTGGCGGCTCTGTGATGGTGTGGGGTGCATTTTCCTGGCATGGTTTTGGTCCACTCAACCCCTTAAATGACAAGGTAAACAGCAATAAATACAAAGCCATTCTTTTTATAATGAGCATGAAAATGATGTAAACCATATTCCATGGCTGTCTCAGATCTCACCGTAATTGAACACTTATGGGAGATTCTGGAGCTGTGCCTGAGACCACCTATTCCACCACCATCAAAATGCATGGAAAATGCACCCCACACCATCAGAGAGCCGCCAGTATCCCCCATTACGGAATTTATCATGGAAGGATAATGCTGCATCCCTCCAAGGTACAATGGAACTGTTCTGCTGGCCCAATGCCTTGTTAAGACACTTTATTTTGGTTTTTCCTTGATTTTCGGAGTTACCTGTATAATAGAATATACAGGTAATATTATAAATTGTACAATAATAATAATAATAATAATACAATATAATACTTTCTCTTAGTATAATACAGTGAAATGATGTGATGTTATTTGTGCATAGCCATTTTATGTTCCTCTCTTGATAAATGGCAACAAATATTGTCCCTCATTCAATGCATGCCATTTGGGTGGTGAAGACTTCCATGCTCATGTTAAATATTAGCAGAATAATTCCCAGTAGATGGAAGTAGCAGATTAAATAAAACATTAATGCACTACTGTATCCGTTTTATGGAAATATGACTAGGATCATTGATCTAAGGATCATTTTATGAGCTTTGTTAGACAAGCCACTTCACCTTTAACTGACTTATTATTTTACAGATTGAAATTAAATAACATGATAGCTGTCTATGGAGAATCTGGAGTATCCTTCAGTACAGATCAGATTAATGGTTTCAGTTAATGGTGTAAATATGTTGAACAATTTTTTTATTTTTTTTGACAATGGCCTGGGTTCAATCTACAGTATTATTCTCACTTAACATTTAATCAGAATGATCAGACTAATAAAAGTGTTAGTTTACTCCTTCACAAGTTCATTTTGGTGATTGCTGAACTCGCTAAACCGGTTGTGAAAACACAAGAAAAAAACTAAAAGTAACACTTGTATTTAATTGCGTGTGTGAGTGTGTGTTCCATTACTAAATTAATGAGGTTTGATTGAGCTGTACATTAAATACTAACCTTTTATGTGACTATCCACAGTCAATATGTTATAAATTATTTGAAAGAATTATGTTGTCGCAGCTGTTTTTGTGCTGAATTGAGATAAAGATATAGGCTCATAATTCAACTTATTTAGTTCATGTCTGTCCCTTGGAACACATTCCTGGCTCTATCACAATCAACCGTTTTCATCGAATTGTTGATATCCTATCGAACAAGGAATTACACATTTATGCATTTATTACACATGCTTTCCAGAATATATATCTCTTTCAAAAGGATTTAGCAGCAGATACTTGCCAAGATGGATTAAAATTAAAACTCTTTTTTTAAACACTTCTAGATTACTACAGTCCCGTAAGTGCCGTTAACATGATTATTAAGTTTTCCAGGAATTTTGAGTGTACACGGGTCAAGTGAATTAAATATATTGACTTGTGCTTGTATTTCATTGGTTGTTGCAGTGGGAAAATCCCTATTTTCATAATTATCTAAACTAAGCACAACTGACCCTCGATTTGAGATCAGTTGAGCTCAGGGCCAGACTTAATTCAGAATGTGTCCTTAATTTTAGTTTACAATAAATGTTTTTTCTTGTTCTTCACAAACAGTTAGTAATCACCAAAATGTATGTCAAAAATGCATTTATTCATATATAAAAGTTGCATGTGTTCAAGTAAATGAAAGGCAAAAGCTGATTGAATCCAGGCCTTTATTCCCTCTGAGATATGCCTGGTGGGCATTCATTTGACCTCATGATATTCCTACAGTGTGTCTTGAAACATCATGGAGGTGATGCATCTACTGTATATTTCTTTTAATTCTTTTTGGATTTTATTTATGTACAATGTAAGTGCACAGTCATACAGTCTACTAAACAATATGGGAGTCAGGTCTAAACTCGAATGGTGTGTAGATGCCATCAATTTGGTTCCAGTTTGCCAGCTTGTTGAGCAGAGCACACACTTAAAAATGCCAAATATGTCAGTTTAATAATTCAAGTTCCACCCAATAAAATTTCAGTGAACAAAAAACAAACAATAATTAATTTATTTCAATGAAGCGGTCATTCATGGTGGCAGGGACGTCCCTAAATCTGCAAGTAACACACAGTCATGCCACTAAACCATTAAAGAGAGCACAGCGAGAACCATTATGCACACAGCTGCATTTTAGCGATCACAGTGAGCCGAGCGGCATGACGTGAGATTCACATTACGCACAGGGTGGTTTGCGTCTCCCGTGAGCCGATGCAATCTCCAACAGCCCTGTCGGCTATACTTCTCCTCTGATTACTCTCTCGTAAAAGCCAACAAACTACTGCTTCCTCGGGGGCCTGTAAAACAGCATTTCCCCCACCTATGTCCCTTTCCTCCCCTCTGCTGGAGAACGCTGCAGAGCAGGACACTCTCAGTGGCCTGAAACACAGTTATCCTTCAGCCGCATCACAGATTCTTGGGTTACTCAGCACTAAATTAACAAATGAAAGCAGTTGATTACAGTTAACTCCCAAGACCTGGTTTCTTGGGCATATATTGCGACCCCTATTCTTGAGACTAACTCAATGGTCAGTTCCTTTGTCTCAGCACTGAACGTTCTGCCTCTTATACCTTTGAACCTGTTCAGATATGATACATTTGATAAATATACATGAAGTGGGTGTGGTCAATGGCAATCCCGGTGGCAATGAATGTTTTGTCCTTAAGCACACCTGTGGCAATATTGGCTCGATTCATGGATGGGGGCAGAAGGTGAGCTGGCAGTGTACAGTTTTTGTTTTTGAGCTTTGCCGTAGAAAGCAAATACTTTTCATTTTTGTCAGGGATTGCCAAGTCATTGTATATACCTCATTACAGGATTGATGAGTACACCGTCATTGTATTTAGGCTTATAAGGGGCAGGGTCCATAAGGATAAGCTGTGAATGTGTGACAGCATTTAACTCCTGCATTTCCTTCAAGTAAAGGGGTTCCAGACACTGCAGTAGTGGAGTACCCGTTTCTGCATAGTTAGTAGTTAATTAAACAGATGTTGCTTACTATACCTTCAACACATTCAAAGCCCTGGGCGCATCTTAAAAATCACATTTGTCATCTGATCAAACAAACTGATCTGTAGCATTATGCAAAATAATAACAATAATAAGAGTAAAATAAACCAAGGTGTTGAGGACAACAGTGAGAGCGAGTGATAAATAACTCCAAAACAACGTTCCCTTCTGATCCAGGTTGGCTCCCACAGAGGGATAAATATACAGAAAGGAATTTCAGCATCGCTCTGTGCTGGGGAAGCTGGAGATTTGGCACATTTTGTTGAAGATTTTGGATAAACGCTTCCCCGTTCATTTTTTAACGGCAAACTGTTCCCCAAAGAGCTTCCCGATGGTGCAAATAAATCAAAGAAGCAGCAGGCCCAGAACCCACCCCCTGAGCCTGCCATCTGAGAATGCAGAGAACTGACCTACAATTTCCGTAACGACAGATGGACAGGACTCCGCACCTCCCGACTGGGGTTAACTTCCAGGGCACCCGGATCAGGTTGGTGTGAGGTCATTTCTAATAACGCCTCCAGTGCATGACGGCCAGCTCCCCCAGGAGTATGCCCGTTAACAATGACGGATCATCCTTCAGTCCCTGTCAGAGGTTTGTGTAATTGAAAAGCTAGATTAGTGAAGATCTCAGTAAAGCGGCCCCCATCTCTTTGCCTTCTCACTCCGCTTGTAAAAGATTGCGGAGGCACATGCTGGAAACACACAGAAGACGGGGGGCTGTTATTAAGCATTTTATAGTTACCCACAGTTGCAGAGGGCACAGTAACTCAAAATAATTTGATCTGATTTGGGACGCCATTTCAAATGCAGGCGATGCGATAATTTATTGTGTGGTAAAGGAGGCTTGTCCCACCATGAAAGAACAGTCCCAGTGGGCATCTCTGACAAATGAAAGACTTAACTGAGACTATGAAATAAGAAAGAAAAAAAAGATGGACACCCCCCTTCCCCCCAACATATTTCAACATGGTCATAAACCATAAACGCATCATGACTTTGAAGAGAAATCATCAGTTTCTCACACCCACAATATGTTTGGCTTCAAATGAACGGCCTGAAAACAGGATGCACCACAACATTATTATTTTTTCTTGTGTTATGTAAGGACGGAAATGGCATCCTCAGAATTTTGGCTCCTTGGCTAGAAAGGACCAGATTAATTTAACAGATAATATTGCAATGGAAATACTACGCCTGAGGGGCCTAGGACAGTGGGTAAAGTTCACAACACACAGATAATTCAAATAATTATTATTCATATTCTGATACATGATTTTGATGAACATGATTAATTGGCACGACTATACATTTTAAAGAAATGACAAAGTAAAATAAAACATTTTACAAACAGTAATTCCCCAAAATATATGATAATTTATGTTGGTAAAAAATAACATTGGTCATTATAAACATATCACTGTTTTGTGTAGGGACATCTGGTACCTTATTAGCAGTAGAATTTACCCACTCACTGTCCCTCAGGCCATGGCAAGCTGAAAAGTACTGAGTACTGAGTACTTTAACCTACTAAGAGAGACAAGTTTTGTCTGCTTTTTGTCTACTTCATGTTGTTCATTGCTCCCCATCTCTGATCATAGAGCTGTTATGTTTGTAGTCCCCACTTGACCCCACTTGACCCTCCATATCAAAGTTTTCTCTCCACTTTCAATCCAGTCAAAGACATTTCTGTAATCAAAATCATCAGCACATCAAAGTCCTCCCCTGCCCCCTGAATCATTTAACTAACACTCTGGTCAAAGCCACATGTCCTGCGCTCTTCCTACTGCTCTCTCAAACATGACCTCATCTCTGGTATCCAGGTCTGTTTCTCTCTCCCTAAAATTTTCTGCAATCACACCAATACTCAAAAAGCCAGGTGTAGATCCAAATGACTTTAACAACAACTCCAACCTCCCATTCCTCTCCAAAGTTCTTGAATGTGTTATTGCAGCTCAACTCCAATCTCACCTTGACAACAATAACCTTTTTGAGACTTTACAATCTGGATTCCAGCCTAAAGACAGTACAGAGAATGCCCTCATCAAGATCACCAATGACCTCCTCTGTGCTGCTGACTCTGGCCTATTAACCATCCTTAACCTCCTCGACCTCAATGCTGCATTTGATACTGTTTCCCACCCACTGCTCCTGCTCCCACCTGACCTCCCTAGGGGTCACTGGCTCTGCGCTAACCTGGCTATCTCACTGGAACACAACAATGTGTCCAGATAAAACATAATCGGTCCAGGCTAACTGCAGTTACCCAGGGTGTTCCCCAGGGTTCAGTGCTTGGTCCAATTCTCTTCATAATATCTCCTCCTCAGCCAAATCATGCCTCACCATCACATAGATTTCCACTGCTATGCTGATGACACCCAGCTATGAATGTCTTCCAAACCTACTGTCCCCCACCTCCCTCATCAGCTGCCTCCACAACATCAAGACCAGGAAGGTCACCAATTTCCTCAAACTCAATGGCAATGAAAAGAGAGTCATGCTAATCAGTTCAAAATCCACTTTCTCCAATGGACCAAAATGTATTACTCCCATCAATAGTTGCCCGATCCCCCTGTCAACACAAGTGAAAAGCCTCGGCATCACACAGGACAACACCATATCCTTCGAACCCCACATAAAGAATATCACAGGCACTCCATTTCACCTCCATAATATCTCCCGTTTCCACTCATCACTCTCCCACTCCAGTGCAGAAACTCTAATCCACCATGCCTTTGTCACCTCCCTGGATTATTGTAACAGCATCCTCTCAGGATGACTACCCACTCTAACCTCTCACTAAATGCAATAAACTCATCTAAAATGCAGCTACCCGAATCCTTATATGCACCAAATCCAAAGACCACATCACACCAATTCTTATTAAACTGAGTACCAGTCCAATATCGAACAGATTTCAAGATCCTCTTCTTCACATACAAAGCCAGGGGGCTTTGCACCCCCCCTACATCTCTGACCTCCTCCGGGACTACACCCCAACTCGCACACTCCGCTCCTCCTCAGCTGGCCTTCTCAACATTCTTCACACCTGACTTGATGAACCCGAGCTTTCAGCTCTTCAGCTCTGGAACTCTCTTCCCATACACATCAGACGTGCAGAGACACTACCCTCCTTGAAAAAACTGCTAAAAACCCATCTGTTCACTCTGACTTATAACATTATTAGTTCCTTCTCTGCTTAACTGTACCCCACATTGTGCTAACATTTCTGTGTTTTTATGTGCTCCTCTGTTTTTTTGGCTGCTTGTTTTTTGTTTTTTTCTGGTTACCTTCATGTGCCTATTAAATAAAGTGTAATTTTTTTTCTTTTCATTTTTTGAAATTTCAGAAGGGATATATCAAACTTATTAAAA
Source organism: Aldrovandia affinis (assembly GCA_029706075.1). NCBI lineage: Eukaryota > Metazoa > Chordata > Actinopteri > Notacanthiformes > Halosauridae > Aldrovandia > Aldrovandia affinis. The sequence goes on from JAINUG010000100.1 coordinate 1,905,715, forward strand.
CTTTTTTTTAGATTTTAAGTAATTTTTTAGGTTGCCTTTCCCATATCACAACAACTTGCACGATTCCCTTACTCTCACAAATGGCGAGAAAATGTCTGTGCTACTTTGAAAATACATAGCGGGTGAAAGAGTCTAAAACAGATGAGCTGAACAAGCACAAAACCTAAATGAACACACACATTTTAAATGCCAATTGCAGTCAGTGCAGACATTCTGATGTCAAGGAGCATCCAACTGGGAAGAAATGAGGCCGAGCAAAGTTACAGCAGGGCCAGCATGGACGTGCAACATGGGCCAGGCAGATCAGCCAATGTTAGCACGACTAGCACAGAATGTCCTGGAGCAGAGAGTGAGGCTAACGACCCGACATTGGAATGAGTGCACCCTATAATGATGATGGTGAATTGGCGAACATAGAAGAATAAGAAGAACCATCATCAGCAGAATTGGAGGATACAAATCATATAATCGCCAGCCTAGATTCAGAATGCTAGGAGCAATAGCAATTTTTTTCTGAAGCTGAAAAGTTGCTAAATCAGTGCAGATGCCTCTCGAAAACCTTATGCTTACAAACTTTTCAAAATGGCAAGTGTGTTGCGTGGGAATGGCAAGTGGAAATGTGAATATTCGTGTAGAGGAGCATGAGACAAGCATGTCACATCCCAATGGGACACTCACCTGCTTTGCACTAAACAATTCAGCACTAAAAGAGCAATGTCAAGAGAAGAAGGAATACTGGAGAGATGTCCTCACATGTTGTCTGTGTGTCTCCTTTTTTCAGAGCATGGCTATGCTTTCAGAGGAGGTGATGAACTTTTAGGCTCTGCCCATAATAGGAATTATCTAGGAAATTATCATGGAAATGATCTAAGATCCTAACCCTGATATCAAAGGAAAATGACTTGCTTTGTCAGTCGTATTTTACAGATCTCATTGATTAGTTCTCCACAATGAAAAGCACAACAATAAATTCTAACTTTATATGGTGAGACCAATGTGTTTTTACTATTTGAAATGTAAACTGCAGGGTAGGCCTTATAGTATGTAGCCTATTATAGTGGGTGCTGACTACAGACTACTGCGGACTACTACCTCTGCTAGTTAAGAAGAACATAAGGATACATAATGATGAGAACAGGCCATCTAGGCTCATCATGTCCTAGTCCAAACAATATTCAGTACTGCATCAAGCCTGGACTTGAATACCCAAAGTGTGTCTGCTTCAACTACCTGACCTGGCAAACTGTTCCAGTCAATGACAACTCTGTGTAAAAAAGAAGTCCTGATATCAATGTGAAATTTGCCTTTAACTAATTTCCACCTGTGTCCTCTTGTTCATCTAACTTAACTTATCTTAAAAAATCTTTGGAAGTTCACTTTGTTAATTCATTTTAGGAATTTAAAAACTTCAATCAAATCCCTCCCAAATCTCAGTTGACTAAACTTGAATAGATTGCACATCTTAAGTATTTCCTCGTAACCTTTACCTTTTATACCAGTTTTATACCATTATTATATAACATCAATATAACCTTATTTGATTTATATGCAATACTGTTTTATATATATATCCCAGAATTCTGTTGTTCTTTCACTGCTACAGCACAATGCTTAGATGCGGATAGACTGATAACTCCCAAGTCTTTTTCAAATTGATATTTTTTTAATTTAACACATTCTAATTTTTCTCCTCATAAATTACTCCTGTCTCAAATTTTTATTTCCCACATGCATACATTTAGCAATATTGAATGTCATCTGTCATGTTTCTGCCCACTTCTGTATTTTGTTTAAATCATCTTGGATTGCCTAAAGCAATTCCAAACCGTTTAAAAATGTTTTGTATCATCTGCAAATTTAACTGTTTTGCTACTAACATCCCTAGCAAGATAATTTATGCAAATAAGGAAAAGCAGCGGTTCCAGTACTGATCACTGCAGGACTCCTTGCTTCCAGCCATCTGGTATTTCTCCAGTGTTTAAGGATTGCATAAAAATATCTGTCAATGGATTATAAATGATCTCCCCACATTCCTTGTGTATTCTAGGATATATGCCATCAGGTCATGCTGCCTTATTTTTCTTAGATTTTTGTAGTTTTTCTAGTACTTCTCCATCCCTTATCTCAATGTGCTCCAAACCATTCTGGACATTGGCTGTACACATTTTAAGCATTTTAAGCATTTAGCAGATGCTCTTATCCAGAGCGACTTACAACACGTGCATTAATACATGGTATGATCAATCATTGTTCGTGCAGGAGATGGAGTGGACACTGCATACCATACCTGTCACACCGGGAAGGAAAAGGTTAGAATTTTTTTTTTTTTAAGAGGAAGTTTTAAGCAAGTATAGATATACAAAATGCAGTAATAAAAATGTAGGCAGTGGTGATATCAATTGGCTAGATGTACAGAATTCAGTGGTAGTGGAGTCTGAAAAGGTGGGCTTTGAGTTTCTTGTGGAAGGTGATTCTGGCTGCGGAAGATCATTCCACCACCAAGGGGTAAGGACAGAGAAGAGGCAAGACCGCGAGGAGCAGCTGGGCGCCCGGAGGGATGGGACAGTCAGTTTGCCAGAAGAGGCGGAATGGAGGGGACTGGCTGAGGTGGAAGGCATGCTGAGTGTCTGGAGATAAGGGGGAGCAGTTCCTTTAGCCACTTGATAAGCTAGCACCAGTGATTTGAATTTAATGCTTGCTGCAATGGGGAGCCAGTGCAGAGAGGAGAGTAGAGGGGTGATGTGCGTGAACTTTGGTTGATTGAACATCAGACGTGCGTCAGCATTCTGGACCAGTTGCAGTGACTTGATAGCACAGGCCGGTAGGCCTGCCGGAAAGGAATTGCAGTAGTCCAGACATGAGATTACCAGGGTCTGGATCAGCAGTTGTGTGGCCTCTTGAGTGAGGAACAGTCGGATCCTCCGGATGTTATGGAGGGAGAATCGGCACATCCAGGTGATCTTCCATGGATGTGGCCTTCCATGGAGATTGAAGCATCAATCATCGGGGAGCCCTTTGCTGGGAGGAAGAGTAGCTTGATCTTCCCCAGGTTTAGTTTCAGGTGGTGGATGGACATCCAGGCAGAGATGTCTGCCAGGCAAGCAGAGATCTGTGCCGGGAACTAGGTCTCAGAAGGAGAGAAAGAGAGAAAGAGTTGAGTGTCATCAGCATAACAGTGATAAGACAAAAACATGAGCAGAGATGACAGAACCAAGTGATTTGGTGTACAGGGAGAATAGGAGGGGGCCTAGCACCCTGCGGGACTCCGGTGGAGAGGGTGTGGGAGAGGAGAGGGATCCTCTCCAGGCCACCTGGTATGACTTGAACCATGTCAGTGCAGATTCAGAGATTAAAATCTTTATGAGAGATGAGAGCAGGATCTCGTGGTCCACGGTATCAAATGCAGCTAACAGGTTGAGGAGGAGGAGGATGGAGCTAAGAGATTGGGACTTGGCCACTCGTATAGCCTCAGTGATCGCAAGCAGAGCAGTCTCTGTGGAGTAGCCTGCCTTGCCTCCCCCACCCTTGAACCCAGATCGGTTAGACTTAACTCCCCTTTCCTCTTTGATTGTAATGTCCCCGTCTTATCTGTTAGGTTGCTGTGTTTTTTATTTTTATTGATGTGATTCTGTACTCGTGCTGAGAGATGAGCAGACAGTTGGTCATTCTTAGGAGATGATAGACAGCCCGCTGTAGTGTTTTGGAAAGGAATGGGAGGAGAGAGACAGGTAAATAGTTAAAAATGACAGCAGGATTCAGAGAGAGTTTTTTTTGAGTGGGATGACACGGACACTTTTGAGGGGAGGGGACAAAGCCAGAGGAAAGAGAGGAGTTGATAACATTGGAGACAAAGGGGAGGATGTCCATAGCGATGGACTGGAAAAGGGGGGAAGGAATGGGATCAAGAGGGCAGGTGGTAGGATGGTGGGAGTGAACAAGTTGGAAGGATGTCCGAGTCAGAGAGGGGTGAGAAGGAAGACAGGGGGGTGATAGGTTTAGGTAGCAAGATGGGTGAAGGAGGGTTATGTGTGGGAGGGGATGGGGGAGGAGTTGCGAATGTCATCTACCTTCTTGCGAAAGAAGGATGCAAAGTAATCTGCAGTTAGGAGGAGGGGGTGGGGGAGAAGGAGCAGTGAGGAGAGAGGAAAATGTAGAGTACAGTTTGCGAGGATTAGAAGCAGAAGATTGAAATTTGGAGAAGAAGAATGCAGATTTAGCCGAGGAAAAGGTAGCCAGGAGTGTGTGGCAGTCAGGGCCACAAGAGATTTGGATTTTCCATTTCCTTTCTACCGCTCGTAGTTTGAGTCGGTCGGCCCGAATGGAGTCAGTTAGCCAGGGGGTGCGGGTTCGGAGACGAGCAGGTTTAGTGGAGAGGACAGAGTGAATCAAAGGAGGAGGAGAGAGAGGACAGTAGGGTGGATGAGGCTTCCTCAGCAGGTAACTGAGAGAAGGCATCAGTAGGGGAAAGGGACGATATAACAGTAGCTGACCGGGCTGTGGAGGAGAGAGACTGGAGGTTGCGATGGACAGAGACAGTGGGGGCAGGTTGTACTTTTAGGCATACTTATAACCTCTTCTCTGGTAAAGCTCTCAACAAAGTAACTGTAACTGGGTATCAGCAATATCCTTATTATTATAAAACAAATATTCTTCCTTATTCTAATACATATTCACCATATCTCTCCATTTTTATTTTTATCACTTGAACAACAATGGTAATTTTAACAATGAATAATAAAGTGATAGCAAAGCAAAGATCTGGAAATGGGCAGAGATGGGCAAAGATACATCAAAATGTATCTTGTTACAAAATACAAAATACCCTTCAAAAAATGTATCAGATCAAAATACAAAATACTGGTGCCAGAAAATTTATCAGATAAAATACATCTATTTTGTATTTTCAAAATACAGGAAAAAAGAAACTTGTCTCCAATCGTAGGCCAACATATGAATAGGTGGCTACCTTTCTCTATGAATCAAATGCCTTTCTTCCCAAAATCACATAGGCTATCGCCATGTGTTAAGTGTTAGAGGCACAATCACATCTTTAGCATCTCCTAACAATTTCTCAAAACGCCACTTAGAATACTGTGAGTGGGCTTGTGTGAAAACAAGCGCCGAATTCTCAATAGCTGCCTGCAACCAGATACATGCATGCATCCACGTGTGCATGCATTCACTGCCTTGTCCAACCGACAGAGAGTGGGTCTAAAAATCACTGTGTGAGTGTGTCTAAGTGTACTGTTGTTCTTTTTTTATGTTCTTTGAATCATGGATAAAGTATTTTAAGTATTTTGAAAATACAAAATTACTCCACCCTAAAGTATCTTGTTACAAATTACATTAGATTTTTTTCAGCCGTCAAATACAAATTACAAAATACTCAAAAGTAATTGAAATATGTATTTAAAATACAAGTAACAGAAATACTGCCCATCTCTGGAAATGGGTATGCAAAAATGTCAAAGATTGGATTGGCTGAGATTGGGGAAAATTACTGAGCTAACAGTTTTCCAGTCTCTCCACAAACTCTCCTGATCTCTATCCTTGAGTTGTTTTGGAAGCATTTCATTTTTTAATCTTTACCTGACTGAGGGAATTTACAAAAACAGATCTATTTAAAATATTTTTCTGAAATAAATTCAATGAAATACTGTACATTTGTCTTTGTAAATTCCCACAGCCACTTTTTTTATATTTGTAATGATTGATTTATATATACATGCACACAGATTTGCTTTCGGAGTCTGCAGGTGGTTTTATTCCTAAGTGTCATAATTTCAAGATTTGAGGAAACAAAATGTAAAAATTGTGCAAGGGTTGGAATAATTTTGCTACACACTGTATATAGATCCAGATATGGCTGCATTGGGACCATGGTAAAGCCTTGCTGGAAAGCCTTTTTGTGAAAAGCTCCCAGGTAATCACCCCTCTTCCATCCTACATCTTACAGAGGTGAAGCCTCTTAGGCATTAAACAGGGAACACTTAATATCTGTCTTACTGACTACATCTCTCTAGAACAAACTTTTCTCTGTCTTTGTCTCGCCCACACACATTCAAGCTGCTGCAGGATTGATGCTACTTTCAGCCAAGCAATTCACTGCTGTTTTAGTCCTTTTTGTTTGCATGACGCTAACAAGCACACACACTCACAGAGGTTTGCACGCCTACCCACCCACACACAAACACACTTACGGACACACACAAAAATACACATACAAAATCACAAGCCAGAACTTTCTTCTGTCATTTCACATTGGCCAAAGAGGTGCGGTTGTCTTCAAAGCTGGATGTTGATTCATGTATGAGCTGTTCCCTTTGTTAGCTGACTGTACAGGAGCTGTTTGGTAGCCATGTGTATGCAGTGTCCAGTCCATCTGAGTTGTTCAGTCTTCCAAATGATGTACTAGCACAAGAGTATTTCTCTTCCATGGTGAGCTAAACATCCATGCACAAACACATATACAAATACACCTACACACAGGGTTGGGAGGGTTACTTTGTAAATGTAATTAGTGGATGTTGACCATAGTCATGTTATGGAATTAGAAGTCTTCCAAATGATGTAACTCAAACACAGCAGAAACACTTTTGAAACTTTTTTGGCAGATCCTAAGGGATGCTGTGCCATTTCTCTTCCATGGTGACTACCAAATTGGGAGAAAACTGGGAAAAATAAAAGAATAAAATAAAATGTGTAAACATGCATGCCTCAAACACACAGGTAACACAAATTACAGAATGTTCATTAAACACAAACACATATACTTTGAAATATCTTTATTCCTACACATGGACCGACAGACACTTTAAACTGGAAACATAACGCCACAAATAAAAGCTGACTTTTCTTCCATCTTGTCCCACAAACGCTTTTTTAAACATTTTTTTAACACATACACTGTGTGATGAAATCCGTGATAATTTCATGCTGCAACTTTAGTAATGAATATGCATTAATGTTTGTAAGGAAAACATGTCCAAGAAGTAATCCAAAAAACATACACAAACACATGCACAGAAACACACACAGAAACATACACATACCCAAATACATATACACTTATGCACAGAAACACAAACATACATACAAATACCCATGCACAGAAACACAAACATACACACCCATACACACACACTTAAGCATATATAAACAGGCACACTCACAGAAAGAATGCATATACATGCAAATACACAAATGCATTCATACACGCACAAGCACACTCTTGTGTTTTCATCAGTACTTGGATTTGTTGTAGAAGTTTAAATTGGTATGAATAGTCTATACACCCTAATCTGCCATGGCATAATTTTTTGAGCAGTGACAGTTTAGTTCTGATCACTGTGTTATTGTTACAAAATTTGTAGATTCAGTAACTTCTAAAGGTCCTAATTATTGAAAGTTTTTTCAATAATTGCGAGTTGATGATGCTTTTATTTTGAAAACAAAACAATTTATTTCAGAATTATTTTCCTTTAATGTAAATACTGCAAATCCTCATATAGTATGGGATGCGTTCAAGTGTGCATTTAGGAGACATGCATTTAAGTATTAAGTAAGGAGACAAAAAAAAAAAATTGTTCCAAAGAAAGGCAATTGATAGAATAAATAATTTAAATGAATGTACTCCTCAACAATATAAAGTCAGAGGGCCCTATTTTGGGGGATTAGGACAGTGTCGGTAACACAGACAGTGGCGCTTTAGGGCGTGTCTAACGCAATTTCAGTAATTTCGTGATTTAGGATGATGGCGCACCTCCGGCGCAGTTGTAAAAGAGGTTGGATTAACTTTTAAAAAATACATGTGGGTGTGGTGGGGGTTTCATTTCATAATGGCCTATTTTCTATCCCTTTAAATACCAGTACGCTAATGCTATAGCAAACTGGCAATTTCCTCACATGGATGACTGTTTTGCACGGCTGCGCCAGGAGTGCTTCTCAAAAGAGGAGAGCATGGAGGTGCGGAAAAGTTGGCGCGCGAATCAGAGGGGGAAAACAAGGGGCACATTAATTAGTTATTTTCATGATTTGAGTTTATATTTTGAGACCTACATTGTTAAAAGAAAGTGTTTTATTTTACTATTGTTTTTTTCCTTCTTTGTAGGCTTTCCAACTTTAGTTTATTTTCTTCTAACTTAATGTAATTGTTAAATGGAAAGCAATAAATTAAAAAACTCACAACTGCAACCAGGCCTGTTTCATTTATGTTCGTCATGCAGTAGGCCTACGTCCGTCACCCTGGAGTGTGCATCACAAACCACCTGGATATTAATGGAGTGGACCCCCTTCCAATTCACATAAATGATACCGTGATCAGATGGTGTGCGCAACTGCACATGTGTGCAGGGAATCCACGTTGCGTATAAAAATCCTGTCTAGTTCTCTGCTGGCTGTCGGGTGTAGGAAAAGTTATAAACTAATTTGCATGTTGGACAAGACTGGAAGAAACTGCATGTACAGCCGAACTGATAGCCGTCTGGCCAACACCGGCTACCAAACCCAGGGTATCGCTCTTGGTATCGCCTTCGGCGTCCAATTATGTACTCCATTTTCTGCAGTGCAAATGGAAAGAATAAAACCCTTTTACATAAGAAAAACTATGTGCATACAAACATATATTTATTTAACAGGTGTATCTTATTGAACGGTAGCATGGATGGCCTGCTGGCTTCAGTCTTTCATGTCCGTGCATTGAATAACCACAAGCTGTGGTGAAATAGTTTTTAGCTTAATTGATTACGCTTGCAAGTTACCATGGATTGGACAATTTGCCTAAATGTGGGGGGAAATTCACAATATTCACAAAACATTCTCATGTGATTTCAGATAACCTTATGTTCATATGTGCGCATCAATAAAGTCACCAAATTGCACAGAGCGCCAGCGTTTGCGCTAAGAGGTGGTCTAGTTGGACGCTAACGCAAACTCATTATTTGACACCAAACTTGCATAGCGCCCGACTGTTTCCATTGTCACACCCCCTATTGCGCTGCCCAACCCATAGTCGTGCAAACGCCTTCATTGCACACCACAAAATTGCCAAACTAGGCAGAGACGGGAAATATTCTGTTTGCGACAGACAAAACTAGAAATTCGCCTGCGCTAGGGCATAATGCCGCTTAGCGCCGGCACAAAAATAGGGCCCAGAGAATGAAGCAATAACCACTGATTTACATGATGTAAAACAAAGAGAGATAGAGAGACTTTATCAACAAAGAGTTACTGGAATTATACATAGATCAAGAGCAATATAAATGGAGCATGGGGAGAAGTGCACCAAATTATTTACGTGATTAAAAAACAGAAATAATTCTAGAAAGAATGTTACTAAACTTACTACTGATAATGGAATTGTATTGACATCTACTAATGAAATCTTAACATCCCAAATAGACAACTATAGTAGCATCTTTACGTAAGATAATAATTGTTCTTCTGGATCCTCTCTCTTAGAATTTATGATGTCATATCCCCATCCTAGACTTATGCAGGAACAACAGTTGCTATGTGAAGGTCTGATAGAAGAAGATGTAGCTAATCTAGAAACCATATCTCCCTTTAAACATGGTAAGGCACCAGGTTTAGATGACATACCAGTTTGAAGTATATAAAACATTCTTTCCAGAACTATAAGAAACCCTTACTAGCATGCTTTGACTGCTCCTTTTATACTGGACATCAATCTGACTCTCAAAAAGATGGTTCAATTTCATTATTATTGAAACAAGGTCCTGATGGCCAATACAAAGATCCAGTCAAGCAAAATAATTGCAGACATCTTACTCTGTTATGTTGTGATGCATATTAGCAAAATGTATTGCCTTAAGAGTGACAAAAGTGATTCAAAACTGAATTAATTATGATCAAACTGGATTCTTGGAAGGCAGATTCATTGGAGATAACATTCACTGTCTCCTTGAAATAATTGAGTATTATGATTCAGAGGACAAAGCTGGGCTGATATTTATAGCTGATTTTGAGAAAGCGTTTGATAAAGTACCTTGGGATTGTATGTATCATCAGTCCTTGAAATATTTTAATTTAGGTGAATCTCTGATTAAATGAGTTAAATTAATGTCTTGTACCAAGCAGGATTATCAATAATGGTTACATATCTGCAGGCTTTAAACTGTCAAGAGGAGTTACACAAGGGTGTCCCCTATCTGCATATCTGTTTATTATCATCATAGAAATATTAGCCTTACAAATAAGAAATTCTGCAGAAATTAAAGGACTAGAAATGTTTGGTGTTGAGTCTATCTAAATTTCTATCTATGCAGGTGACACCACCTTTCGTATGATCCCGGAGGCATCAACATTAATAGCATTTAATAAGCAGCTAGACAATTTTTCTGGAAACATATCTGGTTTGAAACCAAATTATGAAAAATTTTATATACTTAGACTTAGTTATTTGAAACATACAAATTATGAATTGCCTTGTAAGGCACATATCAAATGGACAGATGGTCCTGTTGATGTATTGGGAATTCACTTCCCAGAAGACAAAAGAGATTTGACAAAGATTAACCTTGAAACTGAACTCAACAAATTGGTTAAGATTTTACAGCCTTGGAAAGGCAATCACCTTTCTCTGTATGGCAAAGTTATGCTTATAAACTCTTTAGTAGTTTCACAATTTACATATGGTCGTCTGTCTCTTCCCTCTCCAGATGATTCTTTTTAAAAATATTATGAGCAGAAAATATTTACATTCATTTGGAACAATAACCCTGAAAAAATAAAAAGGAAATATATGTATATGTAGTGGCCTACAACTGACTCATCTAAAAGCGTTAGATTGGCCTCTTGGATATCATGAATGTATAATAATCCAAATTGGTTTACAGCCAAGCTACTTCGTTAAAACAAACCCTGTGTTAATGAGAAATCCTTTTCCTTTTTTCAACTGAAAAATCTTTCACTATAGCACTATAGAACATATACATTACTTCCAATTTTGTGCAATTATCCCCCTTTATCAAAATGCAATTACTGCATGGGTTTAGTTTCAGTTATTACCCACCTGAAACACTGACAGATGTTCTTCAACAAGTTTTATAGTTTAACTTCAATATTTTAATAGAAGGAAAGCCCCTTCACTGGAAATATTTCATTTCGAGACATATTTATTTTCTTAATGATATTGTTGATATAAATGGAAATATCTATACTTATAACATGTTCAAAGAGAAATATAGAGATATATGTACGAGACACTCTTACAATGATTAAAAACACTAAAGAGCATTTCACTGTGGGTCGTCCTAGTGTGAGTAATCATATGTGGCTTTAGAATTGTAAAATTATTGATATATCAATTTGCCTTACATCATGAAAATCTAGGTTTGGTTCCATACCACTTTCAGACACACTGGGAAGAGATCTTTGAAATGCCTATTCATTGGAAGGGGATTTTTACTACTATGCATACTAGAACATCTGTTGGTACTCACCTGTGGGCCTTTCATTTAAAAATATTCTATTAATAGTTGTAAAAAAAAAAAAAGAAGTATGTTACACATATGGAAAATGGAAAATGATGCTAGTTGTAGATTTTGCCATGAAAAAATGGAGGATATCATACATCTGTTTTGGTATTGTCCTGTAGTGGCCTCCTTTTAGCTGCAAATAGCAGACTGGCTCTCTCTACAGGCCATACAACTTACCTGTAATCCTTTTATGATTATTTGGGTGGATCACTGCACTCACAATACATTGTTGAATACAATGTTGTCTTGCTTGGAAATATTTTTATTTTTAAACCTTCAAAACCAGAATTATTATTTTGTGCTTTTGAATAATTTCTTAAACATTACTACATACTAGAAATAATAATTGGCACTAGAAAAGGAAAGGAGGAAGATTGTATTAGAAAATAGAAGATGCTGTGTAAAGCTCAGAAATGGGACACAGAATAGTGACAGATTTATATTTATCTGTTTTTCTTCAATTTTCTTTTTTGAATGCCTGTGCGCATGAAATTCATGTACATTCATGTAGAGAAGAGAAGAATGAAATGTGTAACAGAGTGAATATTATGATTTATATTTAACACTGTTATAGTGGTGGATATATCCTTATTTGTGTTTTGTACTTTTTTGTTTGTATGTTTTTTGTTTTTAATATTAATTGTCTTGTTCTATCGCTACTATCATTGAAAGCCTAATATATCCAATATGTCAACTTGTAACATGTATTTTGCCAGATGGTTGTAGAACTGGATTGGAATCTTGTGTTTAAATGGGTGCATGTATTTGTATGATATGATTTGCAATACAAATCAATGTCTCAGGTGGCAATAGCTTAACAAGGGAATTCTTATTGTACATTTAGGCTATTTCTTAGATGTTAGTCTACTTAAGTGGAAAAATACATTAATTAATAATATGGGTGGTGGCGTTACTGTACCCTCACTCATAAGGTTATTGAGACACCTTAACAAGTGCCCTTCTCACATGGATGCTCAGTTTTGGAGGACAGTCTGTTCTAGGTAGATTCACAGTTCCATTTTCTCTCTATTTCTTTACGATGGACTTAACGGTGCTCCAGGGGATATTCAAAGTGTTTGAATTATTATATATTTCCCCCCTGATTGGTGCTTTTGAAAAACCTTTTCTCTGATTTGCTTTGAATGTTCTTTGGTTTTCATGATTAAGATCTTGTTTGGAAATGAACTAATCAACTGTGGGTCCTCTCACATACAGGTGAATTTAATTTGAAATAATTTGAAACACCTTAATTGTTCACAGATGGACTCAATCAAATAATCATTTCACCTCTGAAGAAAATTGATTGCACCATTGCACAATTTAATTGTGTATTCGCAAAGAATGCAATCAATTATTGTCTGTTTTTTATTTGCAATTAATTTAAAAAAGCTTTAGAATTGTTTTCTTTTTTTTACATTTTAGAGTATTTTGTGCTAAGTAATCCCTATTAAATCCATTTTTATTCTATTTAGTAAGAAAATAAAATGTGAACAATGGCAAAGGGAGTGAATAAGTACTTTTTTATACCCACTGTATACACACATGATACAGTAGGAATTTCTTTCTAAACCAATTTTTTTGAATAGCATTTTTTTTCAAGTTTCTTTTTTAATGTTCAGGAAATGGTTTGTCACTATGCAGGAGGAGAGAAAAGGCCATTGCTTTGGCAGTCTCCTGATTGCTGGGTGTCTAGTAAATATAAAAGTAGAGCGGTAATAATGAAAGGTCAGCCTGGTAATGGGGGCCGGTACTCTGGTGGTACTTATGAGAGCTTGCACATTAAAACCATATTTAGGATCATCAGCGGTGTGGAGGGTGTAAGAGCCATATAATCAATTTGCGGAAAGGCCAAAATTAACGGCACCTTTCCGTCTCCATATAAATAACTGTAATAACTGCAATAATAATTAATATGCACTCTTAAGTATGGGGTCAGGAAAATAGTTTATTTATTTCATGCTTAATTTATTAATCTTAGCCGAAATAAATGCAGTCATGCCTTTTTATTCTGACAAAGAAAGGCCAGTTATCAGTTATATCATCAGATACTATTGGATATGTGACTATTAATATATGAGTTGACAAAGAGAATTTACTCTACTGGTTTGAAGCCAGGTGTGTCATCTTCCTCAGTATACATCCAGTTATCTGTATATTTTGGGTCACACTCGATATTAAATATACATTTTTGAGACATTAATAGTGTACATCGCCCGTTCATAAGAACCGTTTTCCCGTTTTATTAAAACAGGTAAATGTAATGCTGAAACGGCTGAGAGAATGATATGCTATGATTTCTTATACATCATTCCGTTAAAAAAAATAATGTAATGTAGAAGCACGGAGTAAAACTTGTCAGAAAGAACATTATGCAACCTCAAGATTTCCGAATGAAAAAAACCTAACCCTGAGAAATACGTGACATTAGGTTCTCTTAACAGAATATGAAGGTCGTCGCAAAGCCACGGTCCAAAAAAAAGAATTAGTGGAAGCAAACAACAAAAGGAGGGAATATTCCTAAAAGACAGTAAACCCACAAGCGAAGGCATAGTTCTTCCCAGCAGTTCTTTTGTGTGTCTGTTCCAGCATAACTGCTTTGCAGTTCAAACGTTTGTTATGGCACTCCATGTCCTGGTGTTATCTTCCCTGCACCGGCAGCTCGGTCTGTCTCTGCCCGTTCCCGCTGACAAACACCAACGCAGCTCTGAAGGGGCTGCATCCCACACTCACTGCTTCACCTCAATCGATTAGAGCCGTCTCATAAACTTTGGGTACGCTCACGCACATGCACACACAAACACATGCGCACACGCGCACACACACACTCACACACAAAGGGATGAATACACGTTATCTGCCGGAGAACGTCGTGCATATCGATGCAATGGCATTCATGTTTGTTTTACTACCAGCCATTTGTTTATTTATTTATTTATTTTATGCATCAGGTTTCTATTGCTACAGCAACAAAGGCATATGATTAATGCAACACAGTTACATTTATTTTTAAGATAAAATCTAATTTACAATGTGCAGTGCAGAAGTGAAACTGGGAGTGGTAGCCTTGGCAACCAACATTGTGCAAAAACAAACTGTGAAGTAGACGGGCACAGTTATTGACTTCGGTCCTGTTACTTTGTAGTGTGGCCATTGTGTTAATGGCTAGTGTTTCTCATCCTGTGTGTGATGACCTTGCAATGGTGGCAGCTTTCCCGGGTGAACTGAAGCCTCCTTTGGCAGAGTTCCATGGGCTGATTACACCTGCATTAAGATCCCAAATGGAGTGTGTAGCCACGGCCGGCCATGTCACCAATCAAGAGTTTAAAAGTTCAGTTTTGCAGTTTGGCTCTGGAGTTTAAAAGAGCCCTTGTTTTCCTGGGATGAATTCAGCACAACACAACACACCGCAGCTCACTGCAGAGATGTTTTTCCCTCTACCAGAAACAGGATTTATAAAGGAATTAATTGTAATGAGAATATTAATTGCATAACATATGTTTTTAATTAAAGTTGCCAGATGGTCTTATGTGGGTCATACAACTTGTACATTTCTTCAACAGTGAGAATACACACACACACACACACACACACACACACACACACACACACACACACACACACATATATATATATATATATATATATATATACAATAAAGCTCAGCCCAGATTGTAAAAAAAGTTGCATAAAAACCATCTGTTACCAGAGAGATAAGATGCAGGGAGGACTTTCACTGACACTGCTGCAACTCACAACACGATTTGAAAAAAATGTGGGTAAGAAAGTTGTCAGTTTTTCTGGATATTTGCCAAAAATATGAATGTAAATTTACAAAGCCACAAAATATTTTTTTATGATTGTATTACCACTGTTAAAAGCTTTTCTTGCACATATGGTGTCAACACCTACTGACATAGCAAGCAATAGCCTTTTGGTTGCAGGAACCAGGTGACAGTGCATTGGACAATTCCATAATTTTATACTTCAGCTCCCAAAGACCATTTTAGTCTGCTATGCTAAAGAATCCAGACGCAAGGAAATGTAGTGTGAATAGTAGCCTATGTGCTGGATCACATACTGTTTTTCAACTAAAGGAAGCAAACGGGCACAGCACAGGGTGTACGTCAATAAATGCAAGTATTGTTTTCACCTCTACACTGGTGCATACAGCTGTGTGTGTAGGCAAAAAGACATGCCTTCAATTTCAGAAAACGTACACTGTTCTATCAGATTTTTTATTATTTCCCTGCATGTGTGGAAGGTCGTAAGAAGTTCACCAGTAGCACAAGCAGGGCGCTGTAGCACAGGTTCAACATCACAGGCAGGGTACTGTAGCACAAGTTCAGCAGCACAGACAAGGTACTGTAGCACAAGTTCAGCAGGACAGACAGGGTACTATAGCACAAGTTCAGCAGCACAGGCAGGGCACTGTAGACTGGGCTATGTTTTTGCCCCGCCATGACCAGGAGTCTTCAGTGCCAGGAAATAAATGTAGCTTGTTCCACCAGACAGTAAGTCAGGGCTCCTTGGTTCCCTTCTGCACTACCGTAATGACATGCTAGGTGCCCACAGTTCAGCAGTTCCCAACTCCCAGTTCTCCTACAACAGTGGTTCTCAACCGCAATCCAGGAGCACCCCTGTGAATGCTAGTTTCCGTTCCAACTATAATTTAAATTCCTGAAGTATAACAAGCTGTTAATTGGTTTTAATTAGACACTTTCACTGTCTAATTAGGGATGCTTTAATTTTACCCTCTTAATGTCACACTATGTTAGAAACAGATATTCATGTTACAAAGAATGAATATTCAATATAAGACATTTAATCAGTCAGATAATTTTCTGTAATGTGCTGTTGCAAATGATTCCTTTTGAAAGAGGTTACAGTTTTAATTCATTATTGATAGACCTAAATGCTGAAAGTGTGGACACCTGGTCATTGAAACTAAACCATTTGAGGAAAATGTAGAATTCAAAGGCAAAGCAAATGGAGCCAAACCTGCATTGTGTTAAAATGTGTTTCAGTACGAAATCATGGAACCTTAATTGATTGGTTGGAACGGAAACCAGCATACATGGGGGTGCTCCAGGCCCGAGGGTAAGAGCCACTGTCCTATAGTACTGTGTGGACTTTAGGGTGGAAAATACAGTAGTCTACACCAGGGTTACTCAAATCTGGCCCACAAATCCAAAACTGATCCTGGTTTCCTTTCTCTCAGGTAGTTAATTGAACTAGAATTAGTGTACATGATTGACCAGAGTTTCTTTGCACCTTACTCCCAGATAAAGGAAGTGGAAAAACAGCAGGGTTCAGCCCACAAGGGCTCAAGTGATTTGAGTAACCCTATACTATACTAACTGGCTAACTGTTAGTCAAATTGGGAGATGGGGGTGGGGATTGTTCTAAATAAGATAAATGTTTTATGTGAAGTTCTGATGCAGATCAATTTAATGCTCTGGTATTCAGTGAAAGATAAATGCAAATGTTAACATATCTCTAACCTCACTGAGATTGTCATATCTATTTGCACAGATGTTTCATCTCACATATCGGTCCATGCAAATTTCCTTGGCTCTCTCATTAACCTGCAGAATTTAATCATGTAATATAAACGAGTGCACTTGCAGAATGATATATTTTTTATCCACAGTGTGATTTTAGTGGATCAATTTCCTCTCTTTTCAATAAAATTACACAGCTTTAAAGGCTTAGCATTAAAGAGCCATTCGTTTGCAGAGCTGTCTCCTGGTAGAGGGGCAGAGACACAGTGGATTTGGGGGCTGGGGGGGAGTTGGTTCTGGGTTGAGGCTCTCACCTCCCCCTTAGGTAGGCGGAACACTTCCAGCACAGACAGTCCCTGGCAGGAGGTGAATTTTATTTCTAGCCAGAGCTCTCTATGTTCTAATGAATGTCAGATAAAGGAGAGGCCGTTGGGCAGGGAACTGTCTGTGTTAATTGATGTTTTGGAGGTTGTGGTGGCAAAGAGTAAATCCCTCCCCAAACAACACCTTAATCTGTCCTGGCGGATAGATGCCCTTGTGTACAGAGGAACGCAGGTGAATACAGGAGAAAACAGTGAAGACTTGAAATGTTGTGCATGCAGCCATCTTCTCTTTCTGTCAGGTAGTGATCAGGGAGAGTGAAGCTTCAAAAACCCCAAATGGGCAGAGCTACCATATGCAAACACTGATTTGAACAAATCGTAATAATTTGATGTGGAGAGCAAAGTGTTCGATTGATTCATATGGGCTAAAGGCTGACAATCCCACTGTCGGTTTCAAGAAGCCTCTGGCACTTCCATCGTTCCCCTCTGAGTCATTGAATCATAATTTCTGTTACGTGGAAGAAATGTGCAGTTTCACACACCAGGGTCTGACCGCATATCTGCTTAAGGGAAATTGTAATGTTTCCAGTACAGCTGATATTAGACATTAATGCTGTTACATACAGTACATGCTGTTGGTGAATAGACAGAACAGGACTACAAGAGAAACATGTTTTTAAACTACCCTTGGATTATGAGCTCTTGGGGTAAAGCTGGGTAAACGCCTAAGGACAGAAAAGCCTGAGAATTTAAAATATACAAGCCCCGAGTCTGAGTGGCAGACTTATAATGTATGTTTTCAGGGTGTTCATGGATTGCAAATCTAGCAATGAACATTGTCAATCGCCTGGAGGAAAATTACTTCAGCAACAGCAGTAGTATTTGCACACATTAGTCTGGGCTTTCTAAATGCAATTTGAGGGCACAAAATAAATTGAAAATAATGTAAATGCATTTAGCAAATTCAGTCTTAAACTACTTTAATCAGTGATATGAGCAGCGACCTCATTGTATCCAATGCCTCAAAGCATAATTATTTAATTATGCAGAATCTTAACCCAATTGAACACTTATGGGAGATTCTAGAGTGGTGCCTGAGAGAGGTTTTTGTACCACCGTCAACAAAACACCAAATTAGGGAATTTCCCATGGAAGAATAGTTCCAATAGAGTTCCACACACATGTAGAATCTATACCAAGGCACATTGAATCTGTCGCTTGTCTAGAGGCTTGTGGTGACCCAATACCCTATTAAGACACTTTATGTGGGTGTTTCCTTTATGTTGTTCCTTTATTTCCTTTGCAGTTGCCTGTCACACACACACACACACACACACACACACACACACACACACACACACACACACACACACACACACACACACACACACACACACACACACACACACACACACACATATCTGTTAGCAAGAACAGCCATGTTTGTTGGTCCTCACAATGGCCTGCTTACTTGTGTTTTTCTGTCTGATTTACACTGAACCAATCACTGCGCTATAGCTTGAAAAGGCGAACCATCTTACCCTCTGTCTGCGACTCAAAAAATGTAGCAATCAGTATTTATGCAAAACCTCCATTGCTTTTGCAGTGGTTGACAAAAACATAACTTGCCTGATAAATTACATGTAAGCAGGGATGTAAACCAGATTTCACACTAAGGTTAGCACATGAGGTCACTGTATACTTCACCCTGCGCCACAGGGCTCGCTGGACTAGTGCAAATAAGTCCTTCTGTATTCCTCACTGTTGAATTGCTGTAATATATATCAATGTTTTTATACCCATTATGAGTATGGCATTGCTTGAGATGTGTGGAATCTACTGTGCAAGTGTATTAATATTTTGCGTCTCATGCTTGGTAAACATTGCTTTCTCCACACCTATAGCTAATACCTTGAAATAAAGGTCATGTTTTTGCTGATGTTGTACATGATTTGGGCTATGAGGCTTGCAGACAGGAAAAGAAAATGGTGTTGCAGCTTGGTGCTGCCTGGAAGATGATGCTCAGGGTCATTACTGTTAAGTGCCTTGATAGATTTGGAGAAAAATAAAAGAAAGAAAACTCAGCTACCGCTCCTAATGAGCCAGCCAGGAGACATTATACATCCCTGATTGGCCTGCAGTTATGTCCTCTTAAGATGAACCATTTGTTCCCCCAGCACCCTCCTTTTCCCTCCTCTCACTGTTTGAAGAAAGAATAGTTAAATACCTGCTCTCCATCAGGGAAAACACCTAGCGAAACAACTGGTACCTGCATTCATATTTCATGGAACGTGGAAGGTAGCAGGAAGCCAAAAAAATATCAGGCATATTCTCACTGTACTGTATTGAGCACAGCAACAAAGCAATATGAATATTTTACAACGGTCATTCCAAGATTGTACGTTTGACAACTAGATTGGCCAAGCATAAAGGATGAATTCCCTGTAATATAATGCAGTAATACAATACGAAATCACTCTTCATGCAAGCGTCGCACAGCTCTTTATAAGAAGATTACAAATAAAATAAAGAATCAACCAAAAGTCCAAATACAAGGACAAGTAAGTCTAAAGACCTGATTTAAAAGAGCCAATTGTAGTTGCAATTGTTTGGCATTGAATTCCATAGTTGAGATACAGAACAGCTAAATGCCCCTCTAGCTGTTTTTAAATGACTGTGAGTAGGAGAATTCTTGCTGGTTGGTAGGGGGTGAAATACTTATTTTCCTCAATAAAACACAAATAAATGTTTAAAATTCATATAATGTGATTTTCTGGGATTTTTTTAAATATTCTGTCTCTCACTGTTAATATTAACCTACCATGAAATTATAGACCGTTCCTTTCTTTGTAAGGGGGCAAACTCACAAAATCAGCAGGGGGTGAAATACTTATTTTCCCCACTGTATTCTATATAGCATACATATCATTCACTAGAACTTGAAATAAAAATTACAAGAAAGAATAGAGGATTTCTATTGTACAATTTTTCATCAGCTAGCAGTCAGTATAAAAAAGCAGTTCTGAATTTGAACAATTATCTTATTGTGTGTATGCGGTCAGGAGGGTATAGAAAGAATTGTAAATACAGTTTTACTTTTATACACTCTGTGGCCTTCTCCCATCAGTTTATTTCTTTCTAAACTTTTTATTCTAATATTCTTTCTTCGATTGGACCACCAACTGAGGAAACCTTTCTTCCCACATTATGTTGTAAGAAAGTTTTGGACACCGCCTAACGTGTCTTATTTTCATTACCTCATCATGTTTTCTTTACATAATCTACTGTTAGTTTTGTTATGCCTAATGAATTTATTTATTTCGTGATGTCACTCCACATTTTTTTTCTTCTCCATTGGTGCTGTTTTCCTATGCTGTAATATGGCATTGTTTATTATACTTCATTCTTATTTAATCATTCTACAGATTATATTAGATTTATTTCCCTTACGTTTGTGTATTATGTTCTTAGTTCAGGCAGTAAATAAATAAGAACAATATTCATAATAATCGAAGCGCAAGCTGAGCACAGAAGACATGTGTAACCCAATAGTATATTTAGTACACAAGAAAACATTGACAGATTACCAAGTTTCCATTTAAAAACAACAACAGTAGTCATGTACTACTTTCCCCCCAGGCTGTCGATTTCAAAAATCAAACAGGATGTAAAAGCACTTTTGTCTCTACAGCGACAATACTAAAAAATGTCTGGAGCGTGTGAGCTGCATACCGACTTGGCAGGTAATGCATCATTAAATATGTGCCTCAATGATCAGATTCTGGAATTTGTCAGGGCCATACACCGACTTTAAGGAGGGAAGGTGAAAGAGGGCGCAACCCACCTGCAGGAGAAAAAAAAACGGGAAAAGAAATTGAACACGTGTACACATCCGATCCAATCACAATTATACATTTATTCATAGTAATAATACAGTACTATTTGTTCATCTTTAAGATAACTTTAAACTGAACTTTAAATAAAAGATGCACACTGAGCCAGGGACCATGAAACTACTATCTTACTGGTCTGTCGCACCACTAGGCCAAATATATACTGTTCACTTTCAGTTGGTTCACTCGACATCAAACCGGATGGGAATACGCCCATGCTAGAACGGATAGGCTGAAGTTCTTTTAAAACAGCACCGAAAGGCTGTAACATCTGTCAGTCATACTCTGAGGCTCTGCCCTCCCAATTGTATAAAACAAGGTGACCGGTGGCAAAAACCTCATTAAACTTTACTTCACGGTGGTATAGGTTGCTCTATGAGCATTCAGGCCAAAAAGTTACATTTTTGTCTCATCAGAGCAGAGAATCTTTTTCCTGATGCTCTCAGAGTCCTTTCAGTGCCGTTTGGCAAATCCAAGTGGGCTATCATATACCTTTTACTCAGGAGTGGCTTCCATCTAGCCACTACCATAAAGGTCTGATTGATGGAATGCTGCAGAGATGGTTCTCCCATCACTGCAGAGGAACTCTGATGCTCTCTTGGGTTCTTGGTCACCTTCCTGACCAAGGCCCTTCTTGCCTGGTTACTGAATTTGGCCAGACGGCCAGCTCTAAGGAGAGTTGTGGTGGTTCCAAACGTCTTCCATTTCACAATGATGGAGCCCACTGTGCTCCTGGCAACTTTAAATGCTTTAGCAATGTTTTTAACAAAATTATATCTCTGACGTTTATGGAGAGTTCCTAGGACTTCATGGCTTGGTTTTTGCTCTGACATGCACTGCAAACTGTGGGACCTTATATAGACAGTTGTGTGCCTTTCGAAAGCATGTACAATCAATTGAATTTGCCACAGGTGGACTACAATCAAGTTCTAGAAATATCTCAAGGATGATCAAAGGGAACAGGATGCATTCAACTCAATTTCTAGTGTCATAGCAAAGGGTCTGAATACTTATGTAAATGTAAAGTTATTTTTATGTCACGTGTCAATCCACTTCCCTCGCACTTCGGCGCTCAGACATCGATAGCCACAGGTGTGCCTTTATGCCTTTCCCCCAGCTGTACTCCTCCATGGATTTTGGGAGGAGAGATGTGCATTGATTGAGAGATGTGCTGAGGAATGGCCAGTTACCTTACCATTGTGCAAGGACATGGTATTCCAGGCGAACGACAGCATTTTACATCTTCGACTGGAGGTGTGGCACCTACATATCCTAAGCGGGAGTAAATGCAAGCTGTAGGTCTCTATAATAGCAATGATAGAGGCGATACAGTGTGCGAGAGCCCCGCCTAGTAGGCCGCTTTACACATATAAGTGCTAGAAGTTTGAAAGATGGTCTATTGCTCATAAACACTACCGAATTTGTGTCTTATTGATATTATTCGGTTGTTTCTACAGGAGATGTTGGACCAGGGTAGAGCCCCGTCCACTCTCAAGGTATATTTAGCAGCTATATCTGCTTGTCACATAAACATTGAGGGTGCACCTGTGGGGAGTCACACACTGGCATCTCATTTTCAAAAGTGAGTGAGAAGGCTCTGTGCTCAGAAGCCACGGTTATAGCCTTCTTTGGACCTGGTTCTGGTTCTGGATAGTTTAACTGATCCGCCTTTCTAGCCCTTGGTGTCTGTGGATCTGAAAGTGCTCTTGTTTAAGACATCGCTTCTCCAAAGTATGTGAGTGATTTACAGACTTTGTCGATTCACTGCTCCTGTCTGGTATTTTCTGAAGGTGATGGGAAAGTCAAATTTCATCATAATGTGGTGTATCCTCCAAAAATAATTTCCATTTCGAAATAGGGTTATTGAATTATCTGCCTTCTCTCCCCCACCTTTTCGTTCGGCAGAGGAAGAATGTTTGCATACCCTACTCTATTTTGTGGACAGTAGAGGAGGGATATGTAAATGTGATCAGTTGTTTGTCTGTTTTTGAACTGCAGTCAAGGGTTGTGCATTGTCGAAACAACGCCTCTCACATTGGATTGTGGACACGATCCATCTTGCTTATGAAAGGAAGAGACGAGAGCCTCCGAGAGAGAACTGCGTGCCCATTCAGCCTGTAGTGTGTCCAGCTCCTGGGCTCTTTTTAAAAGAGCTTCAGTTGAGGAAATCTTCCTTTCAAGGCATACAGCATGGCATTGTTGAATACTCATTCCCATACGGTGTGATGTTGAGTGAAACGACTGAAAGGGAACTGGTCTGGTTACATATGTAACCTCGGTTTCCTGAGGGAGGGGAAAGAGACATCACACCGCACTGTATCCCCTCCATGGCGTTCAGTGAGGTTTGAAGAGGTTTTTGCCGCCGGTCACCTCATTTTATTCTCTAGGGAGGGAGGAGCCATGGAGGATGACCAACAGGGGTTACAGCTTGAAGTCAGAATTTTCAAAAGGTAGGGGAATGGTTTGCTTACTGATATCTCAAATAATGACCATTTCTTGTTTAGTTTTTTGGTTGTTGTTATATGTGTGTTTGTATTTGTTCAAAACGCCAGAGTTGCTGAAGCATTGGTGCGCAGAATATTCTGTGTTGTCTGAAAACTCATACAACCTGCATTTCAGTTAGTCCTGGCTCCTTCTGTTTCTTCTACTTTATGCAGTCACACAGATTTTGTGGCACGACATGTCAGTCCTGCAAAGATATTTAAATGATACAAATGTCTTGCTGTGATGGAAATTTGTCCTCATAAGATCTTGATTCAATCAACTTGTGTCTTTAACTTTGACATTTAAATGCAAGCATTTAGTTTACTCTAATGTGTCATGTTTACTGTGACAGTTTATCCATTTTTGCAGTGTATTTATATTATGAACATTTTGGGTTGAGAATCTATTTTAAAGAGAAGTATATTGCCCAATGGGGTTCAATAGCAGTTAATTTACCGCAATGCTACAAGCTGTTAACTCATTTGAATCATTTGATAATAATAATAATAATAATAATAATAATATTATTTCTACAGTTCAAACATTGTACTGGCCACAAGCACATTCCCAAGAATAATAATATAATACATTTGATAAAATAGTAAATTATTATTATTATTTCTATAAACGTGATTGTGCCTGGTAAATGTTTTCATTGATTTCATTTATTATAATAGTATTTGTTTTCACCATTTTATATTTTCTACTTCACAGTAAACTGTGATCCTCTCTATGTTTGCTGACCAAATCATCTGCTGAATATATAAACCAGTGAATAATAATGCATTTTTCTGAAAACAAACAATTAATTATTCTTTACAATGTGGAACTTCAGACCACACTAATAGAGATAAATTAAAGCAGCAGAATATTGGGAATATTGTTTCGATCCGGCCGTCTCAAGACTCCATGACCATATTCTTAAGTGTTCCACATTGTCAATTCCACCCTTTCTTTAGACTAAGCCTAAACATAGCATTCAGAATGCAAGCACCATTTGGCACCAACAAAAATGATGACACATAGTTTACTTTAATTTAACTTAATTTAACTTTAACTCTATGCTTTACAGCATTGTCAAAAAAATAAATAAAGTAATGATCAAAACCTGTAACGCATTTGTATTACAGACTGAATGCAAGTGTTACTCTATAAATGTGAAAGACGTACGAATGGGGTCTCTGTAGCAGCATTAGTTTATTTGAGAATCATCAAATCGATTGCCTCAAGTCAAGCTCCCCAGAGCAAATGTTTAGTAGCAGAGTTGATGAGACGGAGCCGGGGTGCATGCGGGGGTCCATTCATCCTCGTTGTAATTCTACGTGAGCATCTGGCCGATTATGTCTCTGTCATCTGTCAGAAGGACACGGCCGTGCTAATTTGATTAGCTCAAACAAGCAGGAAGGCAGGGGCCTAAGAAAAGTGTGCCATTTTCTGTCGCATCAGAATGAGACAAGTCTGGGGGAAAACGCAGGAAAAAAACAAGCAAAGATCTAAATGAAAACGATGTTGTGAACAGACAGATGAAAACAGAAAGTGAATGGACCCCAAGGCCTGCTATCACCAGGGCAACAAGGGAAGCCAGTGGGCTATCTGAGCCACAAACAGAGCAGCTCATAATACAATGCAATGCTACTGTATATAGAGTACTCCGGATACTGAGTGCCATCCACATTCTACAGTTCTTTTAACATTTATTTTCTTAATCTTAACAGAAGAAGCTCAACGTCCAATCTCACTTTTAAGGCTGATAACTATGACCATTTTATCCACCTGATGTGATATAATTCTGCCAAACTTTCTAATTATCAAATGGTCAGTTACTACATCTGATGAATCCCACTAAGTAGGTTTGTAAGTAAACCACTTAAACCAATTAAATCAACCCTCAAAAATCTCTATCAGAGATTGAGCGCATGGTTACTTGAATTTCCCTGCTTTTGCAGCTTTCTCATCTCTTACAGTGACTTGAATTATTTTTTTGGTCTGGAATATTTTATGTTTGAATGTTTAGAATCCCCCCCCCCCCTCAGTGGCCATGCTCCAGTACCAGTGAGTCGGTTCCTCTTGAGATGGCATTAAAGCAAATTGCAGTGCGCACTGCCAGGAAATCAACAACTTAGAAAGGGGTCGTGACAAATTGACTTAAGTCTTGATCAATGTCTTACATGTGTAAACAAAATCATTAGAGAGTTAATGACTGTTCATTTCAAGTCCCCCCATCCCCTGACATAGATACACACTTACACGGAAACGCGCACAGCGCACACACACACAAACACACATTTTCTGGTTAAAAAAAATACAAATAAGTATAAGGAAGAACAGAAAAAGAAAAAAAGCGTCTTTGTTAGCTACTTGCATGTAAAACGCAACAGATCTGTGTAAGGGCGGGGCTAGCTGGCCAGATGAAACAGGAAACATGACACGTTTTTTCCTGAGGGACGATCACGACGTCTCTCCGCCCTGCTGTGAGATGGAGTGGGAAGAGCTGGAAGATTCTTCACTGGACATATTGAAAAGCAGCAAGGAGCCCAGCAGTAGCAGCTGTTTAATACCCTAATACTGCGTCCCGCACATCTCTTGTGTGGAGACAGAGAGAATGCTAGATCTTTTGGAGGCTAATGTTGCAGCTGTTAAATGCATGGGCCCTGAGGTCTGCAAATGATATCTAAGGGCTGCATTCTTCATTCTAATCATCTCCACTGACATCAGTTTCTCCCAGTAAGGCTGTGGAAATAATGGACATACTGGGATTACAGTTGTCCCAAAATGTTCAGTTCTCTCCTTTTGTTATCCATCAGGGTTGTGGTGGGACATATTCCAGAGGGTAGGCTGCAGTCAGCAGTGGGCAGTCAGTTTGTGGAATGAGATATGCCATTGATTCAAAGGGGATGCTCATTATTTTGTTGTTTTTAAAATATATTTTTTTTCATGATTATTTTTTTTTATTGGCAATTGCATTTGTAGGCCTGTCTAATTGTTGAAATGTCCTCAGTCACTTCAGCAGGGTGCAAACATGTTCTCTTACAAAGAGTGTAATGCTAGTCACCTCTTTTTTCTGTAGAGTCCAACTGCTGAGCTGTGCAGTCACTGCGTAGGAGGAGTGCGCTTCATACACAGCTGGAGCAGGCAGACAGGCTCATACAGTGATACGGCGACAGCCCCGCTGACTGAAACGGTCCCTCATTGGGCGACAGTACGAGGAAGTATTCATTTCCCTGTTAGTCAGCACTGGCACGACGGACATTCTATAGTAGGCCGAGTACCGCTGTTTTTCCACCCTTCCTTTACCTGGGAGTCAGGTATGAAGACACTCTGGCCAATCAATTGCATTCATTGTTCAATTAACTACTTGAGAGAAATGAAAACCAGGACTGAATTTGGATTCATGGGCCAGATTTGATAGATGGTTCCCGACCTTGGTCCTGGGGACCCACTGCGTATGCTGGTTTTGTTTTACAACTCTTGATCAATTAAGTTTGTTGTATGTGTGTAAGGTCTTTCATAATTTTTTCCATGAACTTATTTTAACAAAATGCAGGTTTGGCTCGTAGCCAATTGTACTGTCATTTAACTCTTCATTTTCCACAAATGGTTTAGGTTCACTGACCAGGTTCAGTGACCAAGTGTCCACACTTTCAACAATTAGGCCCCCACTGTTTTAACCTGCCAGTCTATTGATAGGTTTAATATATAATAATATAATATTGAAATAGGTAATCTCTTTCTAAAGGAATCTTGTTTTATATAACACATTACAGTGATTAAACGTCCTGGGATGTGAATATGGCACATTTATGGTCCATGGCATGCATAGATATTCCTTATACTGTATAATATGGCCTTGAGAGTCAATCATGCTTTAATAAAATAAACAAAAAGTGTCTAAGATAAATTACCATCAGTACGAGGTTGCAATTATGACTGGAAGGAAAACCAACATACACAGTGGGTCCCTAGGACCGAGGTTGGGAATCACTGCTGTAGTGCGAGGTTACTCAAATCTGGGAGTGTGGAAAAACAACAGTACTTGACCCACAAGGACCGTAATTTCAGTAACCCTGTTGTAGAGTATGTTGAGTGACCAGATTAAAACCGTTCAAATGCAGAACAAGCAGGATGAATTCACGGGACAGTAAAGGAATAATAAAACAAAGTGTGGGTGCTGATAATATTGTCAAGCTGATATTTAAGTATATCTGTATTGTATATCCATAAAGGTTTTTCAAATGTGGGATAATTAAAATAACGAAGCAAGAGAAATCTGAAACAACGTTTGTTGACATGGGGATGATAACACTTTTGTGACGACCGCGGTAAGGACCCAGACGCAGATCAGGGATAAGGCAAAAGAGTTGTTTATTCACAGGCAGGGGTCAAAACCAAGAATCAGGGAATCAGAGGTACAAAATCGCGAGGCAGAGAGAAGTAGTAATAGGGCAGTCAAAAGGTCGATACTCAGGAATCAGAAGGGCAAAAGGACAAAATCGCTGGGCAGGCTCGGGGTCGTAATCAAAGGGTAGTCTCGGGAAATGCTAATTACTCTGGCTTCGGAAAGGTAGGCTCAGGGAAATAGAATCAACGTACTGACACGGAAGAATGAAAACACTGAACATATATACAGGCAGAGACAGGAAACACAATGGGAAACAGGTGTGACTGGGAGGAGAGAGAGTTAGGAAACACAGGTGAAAACAATGGGAATCGTAATCTAATTACGAGGGGAAACGAAAGACACGGACTGGGAAACATACAAACAAATATACAATAAGCGACCTGGGAGAACAGGCAGACACGTGCATAGTAAAGGGAGGTACGCAAGGAGAAACGTTGCGTGCGTATGAGGAGAGAACGGAAAACTAAGCAGGGATAGGATAATGAGAGAGAGAAATGCCGGTAGTAGGAAGCGTGAGATAATTAGTGATTAGTAGTGTTAGTAACTAAATCTAAATCCCTAACGTTAGTAGATTAGTTAGTTAGTACTGTACACATCTGACTAATATATACAAAGTGCGATCACGAAAGCAGGAAAGAAGAAAACGAGAGAATAAGCGAAGGCGGAGGAAACCCGTAAATTCTAAACACCCGAAGTGCATGACAAGACAAGGAGTGGATCTAGAAATAAACGGAACAGGAACGATAACAGACGGGAGAGCAGAGCGTGACAGAACAATGAGAAAGCAAAGCTGACAACAGAATAAAGAGACATGACAGATAATAAATACACGAAGTACAAAAATGACAGAAACATAAACTCAGAATATAACAACTTTATTAAAATATGGGACAACATCGATCATTGCAGGACACGGGATAACTTTAGGACTGTCCCGCACCAAGCAGGACATCTGGCCACCCCAAAGTCAATGTCTTTACACTGAAAACCAGGGGTGTGTTCAGCAGCAGAAAAACTTTTATAAACCAAAATTTTGATGTTATATTGAACATATGGTTACAGAGTGTGGTTGCTGTGATTGCTGATAGGGTGACTGTGTGACACATGGTTAAATATGTCACTCACTGCTTCAGGATACATCCACAACTGATTACACTCACCAAACTGGAATAAACATGCTTGAGAGTTCATTGCAAAATGGTGTGCGACATTGACAGCAAACAAAGCATTCAATAGCAACCATAACACAAAGTTTTGCTTACGGAATTCTCCCTAGAATTTCAGCAGGACACACAAATCTCCAGGAAAACCAGGCTCTTCATCATAAAAGGGACCCGACCCCAGCACAACATATTGCCTATACTTTGCTTTGAAATGGTATAATCTCTTTCAAACTTTCCCATGGGAAAGTAAATTACCACCTGGTGTATGATTGGCTAACAGCTGTGGACATACAGTGCCATCTAGAATTATTGGCACCCTTGGTAAAGATGAGCAAAAAAGGCTATGAAAAAATGTCTTTGTTGTTCATCAGCTTGATCTTTCACTCAAAATATGAGAGAAATCTAACCTTTAATTGAAGTCAAATTATTGAAAGAAAATAATCCATATCAAAAACTAAACATTGTTCTCAAAAACACATGAGTCACAATTATCGGCACCCTTAGAAATTCTTGAACAAAATCTAAATTAAGTATATTCCCATTTATATATATATATTTTTTTAAAGTTCACCTGAGTCTTTATTAACTCTATTAACTTTATTAACTGGTCATCAATGACTTCCTGGTTCATTGTGGTATAAATATGAGGTGACACACAGGCCAAACTCCCTTAGTCATCCATCAACATGGGGAAGATCAGAGAATACACAAATTAAATGAGACAAAAGACTGTTGACCTTCATAAATCAGGCAATGGCTGTAAAAATAATAGCTGAAAATACCCATCTCCACTATTAGGGCAATAACTAAGAAGTTGAAAACAACTGGAGCTATGATGAACCTGCCTGGAAGGGGATGCAAGTGTATTTTGCCCCCATGCACAGTGAGGAGGATAGTTAGAAAATGTATCCAATGATCACAATTGGAGAATTGCAGAAGTTTGTTGCATTTTGGGTTCACCAAAACTACAATTAAATGCCACCTCCATGCCAACAAGCTATTTGGAAAGCTTGCCAGAAGAAAGCCTCTGCTGTCATCAAACCACAAACATAAGCGCTTTGAGTTTGCTAAACGTCACTGGAACTTTGAGTGGAACCAGGTTCTATGGTCAGGTGAGACAAAAATAGAGCTTTTGGCAACAAACATCAGAGATGGGTTTGATGTAAAAAGAGGGATGGTGATGCAGAAAATAACCTAACCCCAACTATGAAGTATGGTGGTGGATCTGTGATTTGCGGGGCTGTTTTGCTTCCAAAGGCCCTGGGAACCGTGTTAGGATACATGGCATCATGGAATCCATGAAGTCCCAGGGGATTTTAGATCACAATCTGCCTGCCTCTGTCAGGAGGCTAAAACTGGTTCATGGTTGGATCTTCCACCAGGACAATGATCCAAAGCATACCTCCAAATCCAACAATGGTTCACTGACTACAAAATCAAGCTTTTTCAATGGCCATCCCAGTCCCCTGACCTAAACCCCATTGAAAACCTGTGGGGTGAGTTGAAGAGGAGAGTCCACAAGCGAGGACCAAGGATTCTGAAGGATCTGGAGAGATTCTGTAAGGAGGAATGGTCTCAGATCCCTTGCTATGTGTTGTCCCACCTAATCAGGTATTATAGAAGAAGACTCCTTAGTCTGTTATCTTGTCAAGGGGAAGGTGCACAAAGTACTAAATGCAGGGGTTGCAATAATTGTGACACATGTTTTTGAGAAAAATGTTTATTTTTGATATAAGGATTTTTTTTCTTTTAATAATTTAACTTCAATTAAAGGTTAGATTTCTCTCATAATTTGAGTGTAACATCAAACAACAAACACATTTTTTCACATCTTTACCAAGGGTACCAATAATTCTGGACGGCACTGTATAACACATAACAATGGCATTACAAACAGACAATTAACAGTTTAAGGTGGATCTGATAAGATGCTAGCTCAACCAAAATTGTTTGGTAAATGAATAAATTTGGGTATACATAATGGAGGAGGCCAGCAACTTCACATGGCAACATTATCAACCACAAGGTTGGTAATGTTGCCATGGTGGTTTGTGCCCTTTTTACAATGGTAAAAATGTATAGACAGGGCAGGTACAGAGTAAAACATATCTCTTGGTGCCCTGAAGACAATTGTAATGATATTACTAGGCTTTGCTTGACAGTACTGAAGCATGCTGGAATATGGTCTGGTGTAATGTAAATCCTCATAATTATCATTCTCATATCTCACAAAAATGGTATTGTCTAAGGGCCTAATTCTGACTGGCGAATCAAGGCACCTTTAAGATACACAGGACTTATGTGCATCAGGGTTACACATATTCTGACTTGAGATTCGCACCCACATAAGTCTGAAACAGATGATATGTCCACAGATGGAAAATGTGAATTTGCCCAGAGTTCCCATTCCATTTTGCATTTTTTTATAAAACCCAATATCCAATGCTACATTGTATGGGTGATTTTAATTATTAAATAGTCTGCAATATATAGATTTATAGGGGTTTTGTTGCTGTATCTCAGTACCTCAAATGCCCAAATGAAAATACAACTTGAACACGTGCATGCACATGCATGTACAAACACGCACACATCATAATCAATAATATTTCTAAAACCAGCAGTGGCTCATTTGCTGGAAATAGCACCAGCTACAAGTCTGTACAGTTAACAGTGCAATCTATCGCTTTGAGTTGAAAGTGTTGTCTTTCTCTTGATTGCATTGGTTTTAATCAATTGAATTTAACAGAAAACAAGTTATTGTTTATTTGACTTAAACAAAGAGAACGCTCTTTGTTTTTTGTGAGACAAAAATGGATTACGCTACCTGCCATTTACTGACCTTTACTAATTTAACAGTCTGCACATTAGATGCTGGCAGAACCATTACACAATAAATCCCACCCTCACTAAATTTGAATATTTCCCTATAAAAACACATACCATTGTTAATTCTGTGGTAAGCGAAATATCTTGAAATATGAATGGAAAAACTCAAGTATCCAAAAACAACTTGATATTCCTTCTATGTGCAAGGGGAATCACAAAGAGTGGATACAGACCTTCTATTAACACCATCCAATGATAGATGGGAGGGTGTTGTAGAATGATTGATATCGTTTTGTACAGATAATTAACCGGGGCCCTGTTCTTATTGGAGTTAACTGGATAACTTAACAGAAATATGGCTTTTCTGTTTCTCAAAGCAAGCTAAAATCTAGTTGATTTAGTGACCATGGCAACACATCCTTAATTTTAAATCTGTCCATCGCGGGCTAACTTTAAATTAGCTGGATCTGTGTATAAAGGCTCACACCCCTACCCAAAGAAAGCACTTGACACACCCCTCTACAATGGTGGAATCCTTCTTTAGAGACCCTGTCGATGAAGGATCAATCTTAATACTGTATTAATGTTAATAAGACTTGCCAAATACAATATTCAACACAAAAGCCCTCTTTCAGGTCTTTTATTATGAAGGACTGCAATACTTCAATACAATTAGATCTTCCCATGACAAAAAAATACATTTAAAGCTCTTAACTTATGTACTGCTTTAAATATATTTATGTAAACTGAAACTTTGTACCCCCCTGGCTTAAATGTGAAAATGGTTGACATTTTGCAATTTAAAAAATCTGTGTTCCTTAAATTAGATTTGAGAGATCGTCACGATCCTTTACGTCATTCAGACAACTGTTTGAGCAATACAGATTAAGCAAGGTATAATTTACCTTAAAAGCATAAGAGCCACACATGGCTTGGCCATGCTTTAACAGTGACACACAGAACCCATGCATAGGGCTGCGCTTTTTCACCTGTACTCAGTTGTTGATGCACGGCGTACAACATAGCATACAATACAATACTGTCGAAAAATAGTCAAAGTATGATCAAATAAAATATTTTCATGAAGCCAATACCCTGTATCATGCAGTCTGTGTCACCTTACATTACTGCACTTATGCAGAATGAAATGTTAAAACTTGTAAAAAACATTTTTTTGTGAGCTTATGCTGTACATTGATGTGGGCAGCATGAAAGGAAAAAAGTCATTTGCAGTAGCTTTCCGATATTTATCCCACATGATTGCATAACCGGTGCTTCTCATAGACATTCGGACAAATATTCTTTGCTATTATGCATATTATACCTATGACAACAGAAAGAGGTCTGTTTTCATGAAGTGGCTTTGTATTGTATTTAAACCTTTAGCTGCCTCTCATTGTTGTGCTGCTTCTCATTTCAGCACTAACCTGACCTTGCTGATGCACATGTCTTGTAAATATGTTTATGTAATTGCACAATGGATTGCATAATTGTTGTGCTGTGATGTAACATGTGGTGTAACATGGGCTTACAAAGAAGTTAAATGCAATGTATTTATAGTACATTAGGTCAGGTCCAGAATTTTGGCCCCCTTGATGAAGATGACCAAAAAAGACTGTAGAAAACTAATAATTTGTCACGTCTCGTGTTCCCCGTAATTAGGTGTTTGTAGTTTATTCCATGTTTTCCATGGTTGTCCGGTCCATGTTTTTACTTTCGCTTACCTGTTTCCAGTCTCGTCATTGTATTATCGTTTTCACCTGTTCCTCATGTGTCTGATTGCAGTTAGCTGCATTCGTGTTAATTCCTGATTGTTTCTCGTTATGTCTGATGTAGTTAAGCTGTTCGTTTCCCATGTTCATTACCAGATTGTCTCATCATTGTATTATCGTTTTCACTTATTCCTCATGTGTCTGATTGCAGTCTGCTGCATTCGTGTTAATTCCTGATTGTTTCTCGTTATGTCTAAATCAGTGGTGGGCCGTCAGGGCCTGCAAGGCCTTCTCTGCTGGCCTAAAAAATATCTGAATCACAGACTGATGTTAATTATATTTTGTCCATGAATACTTATTAAATAATTCCAAATGGTCTGTTCGCTTCCTTTCATAGCTGTTCCCCTGGTTACGCTGCATCCAGACGTGTATTTTCATATTAAAGCATTTAACCAATCACATTTCAGCCATCATTTGTTGCCAGGGTCAAATAAATCTGCCTGGAGGCCTTCACAATCAATTCTGCAGGCCCTGTAGCATAAAATAAGTGTTGATCAAACTGTTGCTTCAACCAATCAGATTTTGACACGAAGGCCTTCTAGAAGGCCTAGGTAACGTCAGCGTATTCACACCCTTTGATTGGATAGTCAGAGAGTGTCTGACTATGATGTAATGTGATTGGTTAAATGCTTTAATATGAACATACACGTCTGGATGGAGCGCAACCAGGGGAACAGCTAAGAAAGGAAGCGAACAGACCATTTGGAATTATTTAATAAGTATTCATGGACAAAATATAATTAACATCAGTCTGTGATTCAGACATTTGAGCGGACATTTTCAGCCCTAAAACGAATTAAAACTTATGCCAGAAATACGACAGGGCAGGCTCGACTTTCAGCATTAGCTTCGATGGCGATAGAAAAGGACTTCTTGATGGAACTGAAACACACGGATAATCTGTACGACAGAGTAATTTAACTCTTTTGAGGAAAGAAAGGAGGATGGATTTTGTGTACAAATAATAAGGATTTTTGGTGAGTAAAATGTTGCTATTTTCCTAAATAATATAGCAATTTTATGAGGTTATTATTATTGATGCTTTTTTATGTGTGTCGCAGCTGTAGCACCCCGGGTTTGTTTCTTCAGTAAAGGCATTTATTCTGGATACACGAGTTATCTATCTGCGATGCAACGGCAACGGGTGTCTGTTCGGTTTGTTTTTGCACTTTGTTTATTTATCTTTCTTCAGTCATGTTTCATGAGAGAGAATGACAGCGATAGAGACGAGAGAGAATGACAGCGATAGTTAGAAGCGTGAGATAATTCGTGATTAGTAGTGTTAGTAACTTAATCTAAATCCCTAATGTTATTAGATTAGTTGGTTAGTACTATATACATCTAACTAATATATACAAAGTGTAATTAGAAAGTAAGAAGGAAGTAAAACGAGATTAGAAACGAAGACGGAAAAACCGAAACATAGAATTTCCCGAAGTGCATGACAGAACGAGAATGAAACATGACTGAAGAAAGATAAATAAACAAAGTGCAAAAACAAACCGAACAGACACTCAAACATAACAATAAGATGGCTTTTATAGCCATAAAATACTTATTGAGGGGTGGATTGATTCAGACGGAGCACTACTGAATGCCTAGGTGTGAAATGCACGGCCCGCCACTGGTCTAAATGTATATAAACTGTGCGTTTTCCCATGTCCGTTGCCAGATTGTCTTGTGCTTTGCTTATGCCTACACAGCTCTCCAGCATTTTCTCTGTTTACCCGTGTTTTGTTTCATTGTGTTTTTGTTTCATCGTGTTTTTGTTTCATCGTG
The DNA here is from genome assembly GCA_029706075.1 of Aldrovandia affinis. Taxonomy (NCBI): domain Eukaryota; kingdom Metazoa; phylum Chordata; class Actinopteri; order Notacanthiformes; family Halosauridae; genus Aldrovandia; species Aldrovandia affinis. The sequence continues at coordinate 1,941,356 of JAINUG010000100.1, forward strand.
TTTTTGTTTCATCGTGTTTCTGTTCCATCGTGTTTTTGTTTCATCGTGTTTTTGTTTCATCGTGTTTTTGTTCATGCTCCCGTATTCGTCTGTGTCCCAGTCTCGTTCCCGACCCACCTGTTTGTGCTCCTTGTGGTTCCAGTCCCGCTCCTCTCTGTGTTCCCTGGACTGATTTCCCGTTATCAACCTCCGCCTGCCCATTGACTACGCCTTGCCTGCCTCTGACACAACTGAAGCCTGGAACGAACTTTGCCTGTCCCCGACCACTCTTTGGATCCCTGTATTGCCCTGATTGCTCCTGTGTGACCATTGCCTGTTTATGCAATAAAATACATTATTGCATTTCTGGATCTGCGACTGGTTTTCCGACACCTTTCCTGATATAATTGTTAAATAATATGATAACGTCAAATAATTGTAAAAATAATAAACAAATAAATACAAAGCCATTCTGAGTGACCACCTTCCTCCTACAGGTGAAGCATTTCTATCCTGATGGGAGGAGTCCAGGATAACAATTCCCCCTTTCATAGGGCACGAGTGGCCACTGAATGGTTTGATAAGCATGACAATGATGTAGACCAGGGGTCACTAACAGGCGGACCGGACCCAGAAGCCGTCCTATCCGGACCGCGTCCAAAAACCGATAAATTCAAACAACCTTTTTTGCACCACGGACCGGTTCCGAGGGGTGCATTATCTCCTCGCGCACCCCCCGTGCAGCTTTTTTTCGCGTAGCACCCCCCCGTCGACAGAAAATGGGGCGCCGTTACGTGCCTCGCACCACCGGACCTTGGCTTGAGGCCATTTTATCTAACTGGACCTCTTTGAATTTTACTTGAAGACCCCTGATGTAGACCATATGCCATGGCCATATCAGCCACCCGATCTCAACCCAATGGAACACACTAGGTTTTATAGCCTACATTAACAAAAATGTAATAAACATTTACAGGAATACTGTATGTAACCTACAATATTTGAACATTACATTTAGCAAAACCATTTAAACTTGGTGAATTTGCAAATAAACTCATGGACCGAGTCACATTATTATAATCTTTTAAAAGTAAAATAAGTTAAAAACTTAAAATAAAGCATAGCCCATTAACAACACCAGACGTATTTAACTGCAGATGCAATGCAGAACGGTTACATTAATGGAGGTTCTGGCTCTCTGTTGCTTCTTGTGAACAAAGTGCAGTTCAATGACTGCTGCATATCATTGTTCCCAGTAAAGTTATTGCTCATTATTTTCCTCTGTCTTGTTTTCTTGACCTGAATGGTTCAACTAAGTTGCATCATATTGCAGATGGTAAACAACCCATTAGTACACAGCTTTGTCAATGTAGCAGTAAGCTGATGATGTTGTGGTCTTTCTTTTCAAGTCCTCCTCTGTCTACTGTGTTCATTAAGGAGCTTTTTCCCCCTCAACTTCTAGTCATCCCCATACAGTGACATTGTACATTGAGTACTTGTTTCACCCATTTTTAATCATTTCAATTGCGTTTAATAATCTTGAATAAAAACAATTTTTTTATTTCTTTACTTTGAGTGTGAACAACAATAATAATAATAATAATAAACTTTATTTGTATAGCACCTTTCATACAAAATTGCAGCCCAAAGTGCTTTACAGCAGAGAAATGACATGTACAGAGAACTTCACATAAAATACAGTAAATAGACATAAAATAAACATAAAATAGAAATAAAATGAACATAAAAACAATGAAGATAAAACCCACGTGATAATAACAATAAAAGTACATAAATTAAGATAGAAATAGGGTACATTAAATGCATAATTAGCAAAAGGCTAAAGTGAAGAGATACATTTTTAGCTTACTTTTGAAAATAGTATTGTCTGACACTGGTGAGGTGATCAAAAAGGAAACAGTAAGATTTGTGAATTTAAAACTGGATTTTATTTCATTAAAAAAGCAGATTTAAGTATTTTATTCCAAATACAGTGAGACACAGCAGGCAAAAATGCAGTTTTTGACACTTCAGTAAGATTTGTGAATTTAAAACACTTTATTTGTTATTTTGTTTCTATAACATGTCTTCTTTAACACTGATATAATTTAAATGGCCAAACTGCCATAAATATGTTTATTTTACTATATCTGTTCTACTTATGACCACACATTTATCCTAACTTTAGCAAATGTTAGCATTTTTGAGCGAGGCATGGCTCTGCAATATTTGAAAAAACCATACAGTGTAATACATTGTTGTAAAGCTTGTTCCCTGTAGCGTAATGTTAGCAGATCAATATGGTCATCTTCCTTGTAGTCATGACATTTAGTGAAAGAACAAATGCTACTTTCATAAATCTTATTGGCTAATGAAGCTTTAAGGCCATTTCTGATGATCTGATTAGCTGATGTATTCAACACTTCCGCATTGGTGTTCTGCAAATTGAAAGACGAGAAACAAAAATTGGAAAAACAACCCAAATTTGTGTAAAAGCTACTCAAAAGAGATGTGATCAGTTAGCTACTGCCAGAAGAAGAATATCTAATGGTGGATATCTAACTGTCATCCTAAATCTGATGATCTGATAATCAGGATGACAGACCAGCCACAGAATTGTGCCTTATAATGCATGTGTCGCATTTGAGTGAGCTGCTGGATGAATTGCTATGTCCAAATTGCATGGGAATTGGTCTACATATAAATATAGAAACCTGAAAACCCTTGGTTTTGTAGAAGTCTGTTAAAATGTAACAAATGCAAACAGCAAGAGAATAGGTACAGAAAATAATGTTTCCATAATCACATCTTCAGGAGTCAACCAGGAGCGATGTAGTGTTTGATGTTAACGTCAGAATGGTCCTGTTAGCACATAAGTTAGGACGGAGATATGCTGCCCTAAAGAAGATTAGTAAAGTGTTAGCTATTCCACTATAACACTGCTATTTAGTGTATGTATGTTTGTAATTAACTCCCAGTCCCATAACACAGAATAATAAAGTGTGCAATTAGTGCTTCTTAGCTGTACTTAATATAATCCAATAACTATTTATACAGTTTAGATATGTTCAGTAGTGTAATAGGGAACTGGAGGATGTGCAAGTCGGGCTTTATCCAATATCTAGATCTTTGGTTTTTAAATATATGCAAATGTATGCATGAAAACTTGTAATACAAAAACAAAATTGTAATTATGTAAGTAAACTGGCAAAGTTTCATTTTTTACTGTTCTTAAGATACATTTTCTGCTAAAGTTTTGAGGATGCAGTTCTAAAAAGGCAACTTGCAAGGAGCCTCAAATCTCACATTGGGCCATAAACCATTCCATCCAATGAATTCCAAATTCATCTCTCTCTCTCTATCTCTGAACAGCTGACATACAATGCATGCTGATGCTTCATTGCAAAGTGAGTTTGCGGAAGGGAGAGGGGACAGGTGAGATTTGTACTGTATTTGTAAATGCATTGATCATTCCCTTTCACCTTCTCAGCAGGCTTCTCCACATGTACAGAGCCCTATTACTGTGAATACATATTCTATCACTGCAAATGCATTTTCTATTACTGCGTATTCATATTCTGTTACCACAAATACATATTATATTATCACAAACACACATTATATTACTGCCACAAATATCCTATTGCCACAAACCCATATTCTGTTCATGCTTATAAACCTTATAACTTTTGCCTTATATAAAGGGAAAGAAAATTAAAAGTATAACCGCTAAAAGTACGTGTGTAAAATATATAATATATATATATATATACAGTATATGTAGAATAATTATTAGAAATGTAATGTAAAGTATTTTATGATTGCCTAAGAATCTGGTGTTGTCAAGAACAGAGGAAGAGTTGCAGAGCTCAAAACTCTATATCCATCTAATAAATTAGTGCTGATTGGCTCGGTATAAACTTTTGGTGTCTGACAGATGACCACGAAAATAAAACAACAAAATAAAATATCACTCGGGTGACTGTTTTTGATACGTATATATTATTTGTTTCTGGTTTACCAGGTATTTGTGGTGTGGGTAAGTTATAATAATAATGCATTTTATTTGATTGGCGCCTTTCTGGACACCCAAGGTCACCTTACATAAAAGTCAATAAAAGCAACACAGGAATTACAATCAGGGTACAAAAAAATAATAATTTAAAAATAATAAAAAATACATGCAAATAGATCAAACACAAAGATGACATCAACATCAACATAAAACATTGTACCATGGGAGACAGTTAACAGTGGGAAACAGGGGAGAAGTGTCAGTGGTAGGCCATGGTGAATAGGTGGGTTTTGAGCAGTGTTTTGAAGGAGGATAGTGTCTCTGCTTGTCTGATATGTGTGGGGAGTTCCAGAGTCTGGGGGCGGCGGAGCTGAATAAAGTTTCATATTTCATTTTAAATATGGTTGAAATTCTATTACAAGGGATTTGAACAGATCTGGAATTAAGAGACTGGATGAAGAGAACAAGAAAAATAAAAAGAGAAAAGGAATTTTATTGGTATTATCATGTGAGTAAAATTCTGTGATGCTGTGGTGTTTTGAATGGGTTACATTCATACAGCTGAAAAGAAGAGTCATTGTTTTCGCACTGGCTCTTTAACACGGCAACTCCCTTTGTGTAAAATGTGGCCCTCCTCCCAAACAAAAGATGATTCAAAGGTAGCTGGGGGCTATGATCCCTAAACAACCTAGCTTTATTTGGAGAGCAGTACATTCTTAATTGAGGAATTGCTATATTGTCTATGAGAAAACAGACAGTCACTTCTTTCCACAAATGCTCAGAGAAGGAGTCTGCACAAAGATTTAGCATCATTGATGTGAAAAACATTTAAATAAATAGATGGAACAATACCAGTACACGGAGCAGCGGGGAGCCTGGCTTGTAACCAGAGTTGCAAGTTTGAATCCTTGGGGCACAGCTATTTTACCCTTCAGAAGAGTACTCAACCAGAACCACTTCAGCAAATATCTGGCTGCATAAATTGATGACTTGTAAGTGATGTGATCTGACCTGGAGTAGAAAAAATTAATGAAATTATGCAATGAAACCCATATCTGTGTTACTGTGTGAGCAATGGAAACCTGAAAGCTGGGGCACACCTTTGCCGCTGCTAAATGTGCGCTATATATAAAGTTGCTATTTGACTCAATTTTGGTGTGCCATTGTTACATCATGTTGTTGAAGTCATATCCAAGAAAGGTCCTTCAAGGACACGCTTTGCTGCCATTTTAGAAAGTTTATCTTTCCCTTTCAGATTAACCATGTGACTATTACTTTTCAATGAGCCTGCTGTCTTATTATCTAGTTTGGAATTGTGCAAGATGTTTTGCACCTGTTGAGACTGAATGAAGCCAGTCTAACTATGTGGGAGTGCAAAGAACTGAACCACTGCCCAGAAAACTTCCTGTCATAAATATTTCCTCTGAACATCCTCTGTTCAGAGCTCCTATATTGCTTGCAATGTACTTGCTCTCCATGCCGCATGAATAAATAACCTTGCATTTACCAGTCCTAAACCGAGAGTGGTTGCATTTTTAAATTTCATTTCTACGACAATGTACATAATTAATACAAGGTAAGAACAATTGGTACTACAAGAAGCAGTAAAAAAATACAAATCAGAAAATGCTGTTCGAGATACACTACATTCTGTAAAACTTGACAAAACTAGTATTACTACTGCTACTACTACTACTACTACTAATAATAATAAATATATGCCATTAACGGGGTCCAAGATATGTGAGCACAATAGTTTTGTGGTGACCAGTCATATTCCAAATTATGTCAGTGTATACACACAATTGATGAATGATGAATTTGAACAGGTATAATATGCAATGAAAGCAGGGGATATAATCTCCATGTGATGGATTTCCTTCATCAATCGCTTAGTCTTGAAACAGTATCTACATTCTCAAAACAGTAAATGCAAACCCCACAACAGCAATGCATTTCTCCAAAACACTATATAATTTATAATTGCTTTCACACAAAATGCAAATGTAAAATACATTTTTTCAAAAGAATAAACACCAATCTCTACAATTGACACAAAAAATATTGATTTTATTGTTCTCATATGAATGCATTTCTCCCTAATTAATGCATTCATATGCTCATTGTGCAAATACTCACTTGCAAAATAGCTCATTCAACAATCAATACATCAAAACACTCACACATCAATACATCAACACACATATATGAGGTTATAGTGATTTTGCTGTTGAAACATTGACAATAGTTGTTGCCTTTTGGCTTTTTTGGAGGCTCTGTACAATACATTTCTATCCAATTAGGAAAGAGAGTTGGGGAGGGACAATGTCAGGTTTCACCACTCTGCTCTCGTCAGAGAATAGTTTGCTGCCCACCAAAGGATTTTGATGGAATTCTTCCCACCCTATTCCCCCTTCCTCAACCCAAATGAGGGCTTCTTCTCAGTGTGGCGGTGGAATGTCTTTGACTACCAGCCTCAAGACCAAATGGTTCTGCTGGATGCTCGCTGTTAGAACATAAAATCAGAATGTTGTAGGGGGTTTTTCCCTTGATTCATTGCAAGGGACAAGATGTGCTATGATGTGAGTGAGAATATGTGGCCTAACAGAGAGGACAGACTGGATGACTAGTGAGATAAATGGAATATAAAATGCACCTTTTACACCTCTACCACCTGCTTCTGTTGATTTATGGTATGTGTATACTGGAACAATACTGTTTACAATATGACATTGTTTTGCTTATTTGAATTTATTTCATTTTACTGAAAAAAACATTTGTTCCTTGAACAACCGGTTCTTGAATTTTATTTATTTTTGTCATTTTTGGTTTTGTAACATCGCTATTGACAGCAACACTATTTTCAGGCCCTCCATAAAATGTGATTGCAGATATTTACAAAAAAATCAAGAAACCTTTGCATGAAACAAAGCATACACTATTACATTTCACTGTCAATGAAAAATATGCTGTGCTTGCATAAATATGCAGAGATTTGTTGTTTTTTGTTTGTTTGGTTTTTTTTGTTGGTAAATGTCTGTGATTGTGCAAACACTTTTGGGGGGGCTGAATTTATGTATACCTCACATAATTACAGTAATCTCTAAGTTAAAGGAACATGCACTCTGGGTTGACTGTCATATTAATGCTATTAATTAGTAAATTGAGTGCATTCTCCTAAAAATCCACTGGACTGATCAGCACCAAATCTTCTAGGGACCTTAAATATCCCAGATAATAAAAGAATGACTCCAGCTTAAACAAAATGGCTGCTATAAATCAATGAAATTATATAATGTCAAATTTTGTTTGGCCAACATGTGGCCAAACATAATGATACAGTATAGGATAGTTATTCACATCACCCTGAACATGTGTACTTAATTTCAGGACTCCCAAGTCAATTGTTTTAAGAGATATAAATATTCTATGGTTTGTGGTTTTCTAGGGTCTTTATGGTTTTCTATAAACATTTCTATGTTTTTTGACCCTTGGCATATATTTGAACCTACAGTACCAGTCAAAAGTTTGAGTACACCTTCCATCTGGACTACGGCTAAGCGGGTACTCCTTCATTCTTGAGCAAGATAACGACCCCAAACACACCTTGAAGTTGTGCAAGAACTATCTGGTGAAGGGGTAACGTGAAGGACAACTCAAACTAAGGACCTGGCCTGCCCAGTGTCCAGACCTCAATCCCATAGAACATAGTATGGGATGAACTGGACAGAACAGTCAAAGCAAAGCAACCCACAAGTGCCTCTGGGAATTGCTGCAGGAGAGCTGGGAAGACATATCGGGTGATTTCCTGCTGAAACGTATTAACCGAATAGCCTGTGTTTGTGAGGCTGTTATCACAGCAAAGGGTGGTTATTTTGAGGAATCCAAGATTCAATTTTCAATTAAATTAAATTTAACATTGCTTTGATGTTCCTTTTGTTTATCGTTACATGTGTTTTTTGTAATTTTGAAGTATTTAAAGAAACTTATATGGTGTAAAACATTGTCAATTATGAGATAAACCTTGTTTCCAGTACTCAAACTTTTGGTGTAAACTCAAACTATTTTTGACTGGTACTGTATATAGCAACTTTAATTTAAATGTTGTTATAGGTGATGTCCAAGCATATCTACCAAACCCAGCATTTTATAAGCATGGTCCATCCATCCATCCATGATATTCCTGGTCACCTACTTTCAACTTCATAGCAATCATGTTTTGTGAGATAAATTTCTGAATTATGTTGTTATAGGTGATGTCCATAGCCATGCAAACTGCACAGAAACCGAAAACCCAGCACTTCATGATAAGACATTTAAGTGTTTTGCACAAAATTCTAAATGGTGGAAAAACGATCATGGCAGAAGCCATAGATCCTTCTGTCATGGTAGACGTCATAGGGGCAAATGTAGGGTCCTTTACCCATGAGGAAAGGGACCTACCCATCACATTTTGTGACTCTAGGTTATGTGGGGTGAAGAGCGTGGACTCTCAAAGATTGTATTTTTAACCAGTTGATATAGAGCCACCATGTGGCCAATTGACATAATATTGTAGGATAAGGTGTGACAAGCTATAGCCATTTTATAGTAATAGCGGTGTGAGGAACAATATTGAATAATACTAAGGAAAACTGACAAAAATAATAAGGTTCCAGCATGACATGCTTGGACCACTATTAATAAGAAGAAGAATGAAAGCAGTGTGTAAGTGTTTCTATGTATTAGTGTATATAGTGCCACTTTAGCAAGAGTTACAGTCTATGCATATCTCCTATGCGAACATGGCGGCACCAAGCAAACTCTCTGTTTACCCATGATAAACTGCATATGCATTCACAATTAATCTGTGTTAAACCCATTATGGAGCGCATGCAATTTATTGGGAGAGCGTTTGCGAGGCTGGGCTATAAATCATAGTGCAGTAATCAAGTAATTGTGAATGCATCTGTTCAAGGCAGTCTCTGCCGGGAGTCTTTACCCAGACTGCTGACCACAGGTCTTCCCAGAATGCACTAGTGTTTGGCTATGAGCAATATGCTTACCAGAGACAATCCCTTTTGTGCTGGCTGGGAGGTGTGACGTGTGTGATAAGCGTAAAAATGACCATCACCACACAATAAGGCTTGGATTCAATCCACATTGGTCTTTAACTTTGGCTCACAATTCAATGCAAGGCTTCAGGGGTTTTTTTCTTCACAAACACAGTTTGTCATGTACAGAGATTTTTTTATCAGTAACATTGTATTTAATAGTGGGTGAAAGAAAAGGTCAAACATTTATTGAATCCATGTGTAACACTTTCATCCAGTTCAGGAGAGGGCTTTCTCCATCAACAAACCAGCATGTACAGCTATTTTATATATCGTTTTTTTAAATTATTTAATTTAAAAAAATAATATTTAAAAAGTAACAATAATAATAGTGGATGCAAGTAAAGGACAAACATTGATTGAATCAACACCTTCACCCAGTTCAGGAAAGGGATTTCTCCATTTAAAAAAAACAGCAAAGGTCAGGATGCAGTGAGCAACGCGAAGCAGACCTTATTCATTATTAGACAATATTACTGTAATACCCTTTTGCATGCGGCCATCCCTTTTGAGTATGCATTTCTTCAGCTCTGTACATGAGCCAATATGCAGATTAATCATAATAATTTGAGATAATTTAATCAGAATCATATTAATCTGTATTACATCATACCACACCAACAGGGCTTTCAGGGACTAACATAAATGTTTTTTTATTAACTTTACAATAAAAGAAGGCAGTAAAGATGGATGGGTGGATATAGATGGGTGTAGATTTTTTAAATAAACTTGAACATTAATCTGGCATACTATAACATAATTCTTACAACTATGTTGCACATGCATATCAAGCCCTGGACAAATTATTAATGAAAATATGCAGAGGCTGGCTATGAGTGCTATGAGTGATGTAATTGGATAGTGACCATATCTTATTAATTGTCTTGTTATCAATATGTTTTTTTTTTCTTTATGCATTTTCTACTGTACATACCAAATACATTTCCTACTTCTGTCATCCAAGTCATACCACCTGCTAGCACATTTTCCCCAGTATCCAGCTGGGCTGTTATTTTATCTTTTTCTACATCCTCTCATTATTCTGCTGCTTCCGACTCTCAAATTTCCCTTACTGTCACTTCTGGTTTCATCCTGAGTGAGTTACAGGGGGTAGACAAAATAATGGAAGCACCAAACAATGTATGAATATTTATGAAAGAATAAGGAGTTGGGCAACCTTTTGCCTTCAGAACAGTTCTATGCTACTTGGAATGCTGTTATACAAGTTTTGACCGGTTTCTAGTGGGATATTGGACCATTAAAGAAGGAAAGCCTCCAGTTCTTTGAGAGATGAAGGCGGTGGAAATCTAATCCGCACTCTACGTTCCAGAACTTCTCAGACAGGTTCAATGACTTTTAGATCTGGCTATCGGGGAGGCCAAGGAAGGTGTTTGACTTCATCCTGGTGTTCATGAAACCACTATTGAGTCAATTTAGCAGTGTGCATGGGGGTTTTATTGTATTTTCTTATGGGAACATCTTGAGGAAAGAAGGTTTGCCCCATAGCCTGTCTTCGATACTACTAATAATAATCGGACCCAATGATTCCCACAAGATGTCTGCCCATACCATAACAGATCCACGGCCATTGATAACAGTTGGGAACAGGCAATGTGGGTTGATGGCATCCTTTGGCTTTCTCCAAACATAAATCTGTTTAGATGTAGGAAAAAGAGTAAAAGACAAGTCATCAGAGATATTACTTTCTTTCACTGCTCTTAAGTTTATGTTTTGTGCTCATTACACCAGGTTATGTGCTGTTGCACATTGAGCCTTGTTTCAAGCGGTTTCAAAATGGCAGCCCTACTATAAATATCAGCTCCATGAAGCTCACAACATACAGTTTTTGTTGAGACAAACAGTCACAGAGGTGTAGATTCAGTTTTGTGGTAATTTTTGAGGCCCTTATTTTGTGAACAGCTATACTGTAAAGTGTCCATCTATCCCTGTCAGTGGGCTTTGACTTGTAACCACTGTTCCACTTTTCTAATGCAGTTTTTTGTTTGACTTATGCCACCATGATTTTTGACACTGTTCCCCTGGACACATTCAATCATTTCTATGACTGACACACCTGCAATTCTGGCATTAACTATTTTACCTCTTTCAAAATCTGTTAGATCTCTCATATTGTTTTAGGAACTCACATATTAAGGTATTGATTTTATAGCAGAAACATATTGACATTAATATCAAACATGTGTAGACTCTTTTTTAATTGTGATTTAGTTACTTCAAAAGTCCTTTCTTTTGATGTTTACATTATTTTGTCTACCCCCTGTATATCTATAACTGATTGATGGAAATATGTAAGTATTTTATGTCCAGCTTCTGTATATTGTGGTTGAGCAGCGCAGAGAAATTGACTTATTTCCTGGAGAAGGGAGAATGGACTGCAAGGGAAATGGAAGTTATTTCCTGGAGAGGGGAGGACGGAGAGCCAGGGAAATTAGTGTTATTTCCTGGCTTGTAGAGAAAAGGACTGAGACCTTGGGAAACCATTATTCTGCAGAGAGGAGTATAGAGAGTGCAGGAAAACAACGTTATTTCCTGCAGAGAGGAGTATAGAGAGTGTGGGAAACCAATGTTATTTCCTGGAGAGAAGAGGATGGAAGGCAAGGGAAAACAAGTGTTATTTTCTGCAGAGAAGGAGCTGGAGAGCAAGGGAAAATAAGTGCTATTTCTGCAGAGAGCGAGGGAAACCATCGTTATTTCCTGGAGTGCTTCACTGCCAGATGTGGAGCAGGAAGACAGCAGCTCTCACAGGGGCTTGCCATGAGAGAGGGGCTTTCAGAGGGAACGAGGAGGAGGAGGGAACAACAGGGAGAAAGAAACAGAGACAAAGCACAATTAACTCTGCAAATGAACCGCAACCAGCCCTGTGACAACTGAATTTGGCAAGACTTTGCTGCCATTTCCATTAATAACGGAATGGGTAGTAACATGCATGGCATCACATGAAACGTATTACCGCAACGTAGCCCAGATATCCATTAAGCTGCAACTTAATGAGAGTGAATTTGTTTTGTCTTGCAGGGTAGATAAGCCAACAAATGACAGAGGAGGGAAATGTCGTACAAAAGGAAGTAAAGGCAGTCATAGGTAGCTCTGTCACCCTCTATATCACAACTAACATTCCCATAACATTGTGCGTCAAAATGTCGCAGCAATGCCACTTGCAGTTCTTATGGAGGTGCTGTGTAGGGCATATGATGGCCTTATGTCACCCTTCTGTAACCCATTCACAGTCAGTGATACCAAAATAAGAGTCTGGTCTGGTAAACATTCACTAGAACTCTCTGCTTTGTATTTATAAACGTGAATGATCAAATTAATTGTTCACACAAAACACCACTAAAATACAGGTGGTGAAAAATGAAAACGCAACAGTTTTCCAACAGTGAAGGGTTTGAGGGGTGTTCCATAATGGTGCGGCATGGTTTGGGTTCACTCATACTCTTAGAAGGCAAAGGTAATTGATCATCATTCCTTGCCACAGCACAAGCAGGCCATACTGGCCACATTCAGTGGGCCAGCATCATCTTAACTGGCTTTACCGTTTTTTTGTTTACTACTTGTACATGTAGCTTAATATCAACAATTGCATCATGAGCATCTAAGTTTCACTGCAGTAAATAACTTGCTTTATTGCCAAAATAGAATTCACCCATCTGGGAGCAAACTTGCTTCTCTTCTTATTTTTGTATGGATACAACATCCTAAAATAACTCAATAATAAATAACAAATTTTTTCCCTTAAAATAACTAGTGAAGTCGAGTCTGCTGGTTGTCTCCCTCACCGTAACTGTGTTCTTTCATAGCGGAAGACGGGGTCGGTGGACCTTGTGGTTTGAAAGGCATTCACACTGGTCAAGCAATTTTCCCATCAAGTAGGAAAGTGAAATATTTCTCAAATTGCATTTGGAGGGGAACGCTACCATGTCTGGCGCAGACGCTCTTGGCCCACATTCAGTCTCTCACGGGTGGCTGATTCCCAACAGGCAGTGACCTTGCGGGTCGGCAGTCATGTCAACGACTCCAATGACTCATGCTAATCCAGTCTTTCTGACACCCAGCGGACTTGCCCTGTCAAACCACTCTTGCTCTGTCTAAAGGGCCCACACTGTGCAGGCTAAAGAGTGTCCACACTTTTTTATTTATTTTTGCCTTCACCCCTAGCAGTACTCCAGATGTGTGTGGTACCAAAGCTTACCAGCGCAGTCAACAATGCTAAAGCAAACATAATATATGTACAGTGTTGAGTCCTGTCCCATTCCCAGGGAGGAAATGCGGAATAAAGTGGGTCATGGTGTATTAAAACCGCACAAGCAGCACTGAAAGTCACTTTCCGGTTCAGTTTCAAAAGGTTGTCCCCAAAAGTCAAAGCAAACTTCCAGGACCTTCAGAGTAAAAAGCAAGCACTGCAAGTGCTTTTTTCTTTTTTTTTATGTTTTAGAGATTACCTTTTGCACAGCATTTGATGAATCTTAATAAATCACATCTTGCAATGTTGCTTGTGTGGTGTATTGAAATTAATATTGCAGCTTTTATGCATGTCTAGCTGAGAAACTGCATTTTGCACAGATTAAATGCTTAATGACTCGGGAATTGGTGGCAATTTACTGTGCCGATTGGTAATAGAGAATTTGTAATAAACTTTGTTATTGCTTTGATACAACTTGTCTCGTTCCTCAGAGATGGTAGTAGAAAGTATCTGTATTGTGCATTTTTCCTCTGCATAGAAGAGAAAAAGGAGATTAAAAAAGAGGTTTTTGTAGAACAGACACTGATTGGACAATCAAACTCACCCATCTTCAGTTGACTTCCATAAACATTTTTAAAACTCCCCCCTTTCATTTTTCAACAGCCCTACATTTGGAGGAAAATCGCTCAGGATCAGGAGACTGGAACAGGAGCTTAATCCCCCCCCTGCCAAACCCTTCATCCTCATTGGCCTCTGTGCAGAGGACAGACAGTCAGAGGACAGTCACGCAGGACAGGAGTAGTTTGGAAAATTTGTCTCACCTGCAAGGGACTGAACTGCACTGAGCACATTAATAATCCGTGACTGGCGGACTAGTCCTTCCGCAATGGCACAACCTCCCATGGAAATGCAGCAGTGTGCAGATTTGATGTGTGAATGTGTATTTGTGTGTGTGGGTGTGGGGGGTGGGGGCAGGGTTGTCTTTGTGGGTGGGTTTGTGCTTGTGTGTGTTTTTTAGTGCTTTAATGTTTGCTTATGAGTTTGTGCACCTGCATGTTTGTATGTGTGCAACAGAAATTGAGTTAAAAATTCAATCAGGAAAGCCTGAGGGCCAATTCTCTTGCATTCTCAGTTCTGGTCTTTTTGACTTTTGCTTTATGCTGGATGGCGGAGAGACAAACAATCAATTATTAATAGCAGTGAAGGTCAGATGGAGAAAAGGGGGCTTTTAAAATATCGAAGAGGTGGCATAGCCTCAAGCCTCAATCCATAGACCAGAGGAAGGCCTGCAATTTTCTTTTCTTTTTAATCTCAAGCAGCTGCAAACAGGTGCTTAACTGCCTTGAGATTCAACAGGCTTCTATCAAGAGCTCCTCTGTTTGCATGCTAATGTGGCATCCGTGGGGAAACGTGGCATGCAAAATCAACTTGTTTATCTGGGTCCCAGCTGGCAAAGTGATTGGAACACTCTCAGTGAGAGGTTCAGAGATGGTCTAAACACTCCATTCCTCCTGGAGAGTGGGCTTATGAACCGTTTGTTCCAGATCCTAGTTGAACTTTTTCACAATTTAACATTAAAATCATAGCATGTTATTTAGACTACCCTGCATTTGTGTGAGTCACTTATTAAAACATATCTAGTAAGGGCTTATACTGATGAAAACCCTGAGAGAAACATACGTATGCATACTCAACATGCTCACACATGAATGGAATACTTTACAACCTTAGTTTATAGAACATCATGGGGTGTGGAGATGCATGGATGAAATATAAATAATAAATAAAGTTATAAATAAACTTGAATGAACAATATTTTATATATGGCATATTTTATAACCTGATCACCATTTGACATAGATCTTTTGTTAGTGTGCAAGCATCATATTTTATATTTTTCATATTTCCATTGTTATTATTGTCTGTATTGTATTTCTAAACATGGCTCATAGCCCAAATTGAATGTTCTACAGGGCTATGCCCTGTAATATTGTCTCATATTTTAGCTTTGTGTGTTAATCACATGATGTGGTGAGAATAATTATTTCCTGTTACTTAATATTTTGAAAATATCGGATAATTAAAAATGAGTAATAGCCAGGGCCTGGGGGAATGTGGGTCCTGCAGAGCAATGTGGCTCTTCTACCTTTCTGATGACAGCAGCATAAGTGTCATCCCTACCTCGCTAAAGACTGTGAGACACTCGAGATGAGTACAGCTCTCCTTGGTGCCTTGGTGAAAGCAAAAAAAAAAAAAAAAAAAAAAAAAAAGTTTGTGCAGATTCATTTGAGCAAATTCTTTGAAAATGGCATCGTCGACAGTTTGAGGGGAAGAAAGTATGCCAAAAAATATACTATAATAAAACTCTTGAAACATTACCAAACTGGAATATTTTGATGAAGTCAGTGGCAGTGACAGTAGGAGAATATGAGCTTTTATGGAGCAGCTACTGTATATACATTTTCTTATTAGACCTACGTAAGTGGAGCATTTGATACTGTGGATCATTAAATTATTTTACATCATCTTGAAAATTGGGTTGGCTTTTCTGGTAGGGTACTAAAGTGCTTTCCGACTTATCTGACAGGCAGAAAATTTTTTGTTTCCTCAGGACACTATTCCTCAGAAAAAGCAAACATTGAGGGGTGCCACAAGGCTTAATTCTGGTCCCTTTCCTCTTCTGATGCTCCCCCTTGGCATCAGAGTCACCAGAAAGCATGGCATTGATTGTTGCAGTAATGTTGATGATACACAATTATATATCTCTATATCACCTCAGGATGTAAGCTCAATCAATGCCTTAGATAGATTTGTTACTGAAATAAAAATTTGGATGTCACTAATTCAAGATAAAACAGAGGTCATAGTTAAGGGCATGCATTTTTCACCACATATCTGAAGAAGTCTCAAGAACTCCCTCAAGAAGAGAGACTATCTCTCTCCTTCCTTTCTGATCCTCTAGGATAGTCACTGTAGGCACTCTATTTTCAGTAAATAGTGCCAATTACTCAAATAACCACTGCCAATTATACAATTAAGTGCTAATTTGTGTGCTGGTGCAAGGGCGCAAGTCTACAAATTTGCATTGTTTCAGAGAGAGGAGTTTCCATAAAACTGAACATGGAGGCTACAATCAGATCGAAGAGAAATTTGAGGAAACCTCAAAGAGTAGAACAATATCTGCCAGCCACATTGCACACTGATAGCCACAATTTATTTTGCACAACCTGCAATGTTTCATTGCAACACACTAAAAAAGCAACAATAGACCATTATTTGAAGTCAATGAAACCCAAAAATGTTCCAAAGATCACATTTGATAGGGGCGAGGGGACATCCGCCTGTCAAAAAACAAGAAAGAAATAATAGTCTGGAGAGGAGGCATGATGCCATTTACAATTTGACAGAGGCTTTTGTCAGTGCAAATATTCCCCTTGAGGAAATGAACAACCCCGAAATATGCACTTTTTAAAACTTTTAAAAAGCATGTAGTGAATGGTGGGGCAATTCGAACTTCTGGTCATTTGAAAAGGGAATATTTACTGCGTATTGCAAAAATACACAAAAGTGAAATAAAACATCTGGTTAAAAAATCTGACAGCATATCTGCTGTTACAGATGAATCAACAGATGCGAAAGATCATTATGTTCTACACATTTTGTATGTTTTACAAGGAGCAGCAGATGATTTGAAAGTGGTACTGGCAGATACTGTGTACTCACTATCTGCCAATCACTCCACAGTGGCAGAAGGCGTTGTTAACAGCTTTATATGCATATGAAGTGGATTTAAACAATATCACAGGCTTTGTATTGGATAATGCCAGCTACATGGTTAAGGTATACAATGACATTCTGTGAGGCCTATTTCCAAATTCTGTTCATTTGACATGCAATGCTCATATTTTTGCACTTGCTTGTAATATATGGGCAGACAAATTCCCAAAGATCAACTAACTTGTTGCAACAATGAAGAAGGTTATTGGAACATCTTAAACATGCAACTACCCAGACAGCAATAAAACTGCCACCTGAGCCATGTAAGCATTGGGGTACTTGGTATGCATCCATAGCCTACCATGCTCAGTACATTGACTTTTACAGCAGCTTTGTCAAATATTATTTAGACATCTCACCTAATACAGCTGCGCTGACAGAAATGATGGCATTGCTGAGGGACAGAAAAGGTTTGAAGGAACAGCTGTCTCTTATTTCTAAACACAGCAAAAATCCAAATGACCTGATTAAATGGTTTGAGTCCAAAAATTTGAATTCACCAAACTTACAATAAAATGGAGGATTTGGTCAATGAATACCAAACATTGGCACAACAAAAATGAATCAATAAACAAACAATGCACAAAAACATTCAGTCAAGTCTGCGTAAAGTCTGTCATGACTGTAAATCACAATTGATAGAATGCGTTCGACACGCAAAGAATAGTGGCAGTCATGAGATGTCTGTACTTGATTTCTGGAACAGTTCTGAAATAAGCCAATGACTTCTCAATCTGACACGAATAGTAAATCAATATTTATCAGCTGTAAACAATTCTGTTGAGGCGGAGGAATATTTCCTGTTATGGACAAGTTTGTACACCTCCACAACAAGTCATGAAAGAGGAAACAACACATTTTCTGACAATGATTAATTTCAACACTAAAATATCAAATATTGTGCTCCTTTAACTGAATTTAAAAATCCATCAATAACAATTTTGTTCTTTGTATTTTCCTTTTGCTTTCAGTTGTTTGTGCAGTTTAGAAATATCTACCCACTCATTTCAACATATCAGTTTCTTTGCTCCAGGACAGGCATGATATGTCCTACAGAAGTGTCAACAGACATATTTTCACAATTGAAAGCAGTAGCGTACTTACAAATCAATCAGTATGATTACGTGTGGGTGTGTGCAGTATCCAACTGCTGACCGGTCAACTACACTCAATACACACCTCATTTGTGGTAATTGAATGAATACTTGAGATCATAATGCTTGATTGCTTAACAAGTAGCTTCAGAAAGTATGTAACCAAAGCTGTTTTTCATCATCTTTGAACCATTGTCCAAGTACATCCCTTTCTCATATGGACAGATGTAGAAAGATCAATGAACACTTTTATTATGAGTTGACTTATATGTGTCTGCTGCACTTTTTCAGAGATGTACCGCTGAATCTTACTTGTTTTAAAGTACTTGTGACCTTGACTTGTGACCTTTTTATAGCATAAAATGACATCAAATCTGAATGGGTTTTTTTTTCTTCATTGAAAGCCACTACAAATTCATTATTTTATTGAAATAGATTTTTTCCAGTTGAAGTCAATGGAGCAGTAACCCGTTTGTCTTTTGATGCTAGGGGAGTTCCATGACACCTGTCGTCATGCTGTCCAATAGGGCAGCTTCTCCTGATATCACAATTATACCGAAAGATATCAGGCTTGTTCATCTGCCAAATGGATGTTGGTTGTTCTTATAGTTAGGTTTAATGGTCTTGAAATAAGTTTAAATATGTTTTGACAATGACTTTCTGTTCAGGGTAGGTGCAGCTGCAGGGAAGTAAGCTGGTGGACTACTGCTCAGCTGGATTTACAGATTCCCTGTGGGAAATATACATATTCCCTGTTGCACTGGTGAATCCTCAGATCCAAGCAGATCAGACATATTAAAAACCATCTAAAAATATAGCAATTAATGAATACCTATTTATGAATGCTTTTGATTAACTTTTTTGTTTTTTTGTTCATTCCATTTTTTGCACTTTGGGTTGCAAAAAGGGGCATGAAATGCGCTGTATTAATTAAGTTTGTTATAATGAGGTTTATTATCCAAGGAACAGGTCCAGCAATAAATGTATTGTATTAATATATTAAAGTATTTACAAAGAGTTCATGACTGGGACCACATAAGCGTTATGCAGACATTAAATATTTTATTCCGCACCCTCTACTAAATGAGCAGCGCGTGTAAAAGAGAGTGTTTCATCTGAATGCATGCTTCACTAATGTGCTGGTTTACTCGGCAGCCAAACATCATTAACTATCTCCTCAATAAAAATTTGTCAATTCAAGTAACTGTAATTGTATACATAACAAATGGCTTTCATGTTCCCTATTGTTGTTAAAAATGCACAGGTCAAATGTTATATCTATAATTAGAAAGCCAATTTAAGGAAATGTAAGTCACTGTTTTATCATGGTTACATTTAAAATCATCCAGTTTAATATAGTTCATATATCATGGCTCATTTAAATTATTTAGTGATAATAAGACTTTTAAGCTTAAGGTGCTACAATCTGAGCTTGGTGATATTAAAGCATAGAGTATATACTTGTACACAGTTACCTGCATATATAGTATACTGTATGTACAGGTAACGCCACAAGTATCTGCCAAAATAAAGGAAAAACTTTAAATGAGGTAAATAAGGGATGGAAAGTATACTGAAAGTAGGTGCTTCCACACAGGTGTGATTCCTGAGTTAATTAAGCAATTGATATCCCATCATGCTTCGGGTCATGTCGAAAAATGATGGGCAGGCCTAGTTGCCTGTTATCAGTGACTTTGAAAGAGGAATGATTGTTGGGGCATGTTTGGCAGAGGTTTCAGTAACGAAGTCTGATCAACTTGTTGATGTTTCATGAAGAACAGTGGCTAAGGTGATGATTGCATGAAAGTCTGAAGGAAAGACATCATCAACTCGGGGTAACTGTGGTTTAAAGCACATACTCCTTGATTGTGATGTCAGTGCATTGGTTCAAGATGCAAGGCAAAACAAACAAGCAACTTTGAATCAATTGCCTGCAAATATCAATCTTGGGCATGAGCAAGCAATTTCATTGAGAACAGTCCATCACAAACTTCACAGAAAGGGATATTATGGTCAGGTTGCAGTGCATAAACCCCTTATTAGACCTAAAAATGCACGTTTGCGAGTATGTTACAAAACGTACCCCAAAGGGTATGTGGTCTTGAAATTCTGGTGGTCTGGTGGTCTGGTTTGGTGGTCTTGAAGTAAAAGTAAAGCCTAAATATCAAGCCAAACACATGTATCTGTAGACCAATAAATCATAGTCTAACAATATGGTTTGTTTTGTTAATACATAATCAATTTTAGGATTATCGTCTCTATTTTGTGGAAAATTGCATTAGTGAATAACACAGCATTCGGTTCAAGAAACATTTCATATAATTTAGTAATACAATCAGAGGGCAGTTTTTCTTAGCAGGGTGTAATTTGTGCTTTAAAGAATGAACACTCGTGTCTAATTGTTTGCATTTACAATGACACTCCAGAGAGCATTAAAGATTCATTGGAGGGCACCACTGTAATTGCAGTGCCTTATCCACAGCTTGGTAAATAAACACTCTCAAGCTCCCAATCATCTAAAATTGTTTCAGTTTGAGGCCCTGCTGGAAACAATAATACAAAAATGTTCTGCTGTGGATTATGACACCCAGCCAAAGATCCTCTAATGTGTTTGAGATGGGGGCATGTACTGTGAAACCAAAACAAAGGTCCCCCCCAAAAAGGTTGGGATGGTGGCATGTACTGTGAAACTCACACAAAGGTCCTCTAGTAAGGTTGAGATGGTGGCATAGGGTTGAGATGGTGGCAATGAAACTAACTCTAGTAAGGTTGAGATGGTGGCAAAGGTCCAAAGGTCCTCTAGTAGGGTTGAGATGGTGGCATGTACTTTGAAACCCAGACAAAGGTCCTCTAGTAAGGTTGAGATGGTGGCATGTACTGTGAAACCCAGACAAAGGCTCTCTATTAAGGTTGAGATGGTGGCATGTACTGTGAAACCCAGACAAAGGTCCTCTAGTACAGCTGAGATGTACATGGTGGCATGTACTGTGGAACCTCAATTGTGAGACCCCCCACAGCCACCCCAACATGTTTCATGTGATGTCTGGTGTGGATTACCCCATTGTTGCTAGAGAAGGTGTACAGGTGAATGCATCATCTTTTTTCCCCTTTAATATCTTTGCCATAGCAAACTGGCAATTGTGTCATGTCTAATGAAGAACAAGCGCCCTGGTTTGTGAAGAGCATTTCGCAAGACTTGCTTTCACTACAATAAAATATCAAAGGCCGACTGCTTTGTGTAATTTGGGGTTTGAAAGTCAACCCCAAACTATAGCCCTAATAATAAAAAAAATACAAAAAGCTGTGAATTCTTCTGCCATACATTTAGCATCTTGTGTTATTTGACTTTATGATTAAAAAACACTAAAGGGCGGCAGATAGCATAGCGGTCTAATGCACCCGTATCTTGGCTGGTCCGATACCAGTGTGCACTGCCTATCAGGGATGTGATTCAAAACACGTCTATGCCAAACGGGCCCTGGCTGTTAGCCCCAATCGGGGGCGGCATTTGGCTGTCCGCCACAGGGGGAAGGGTGAGGGTGAGCCGGCTTGAGTTCGCCGTGAAGCACGTAAGGGTGTCTCCAGAATGTGGGTGGGCGAATTCCGTCTCGAAGTTCAGTAGAGTTTGCTGCCCTCTGAGAATTAGCTTGCCTCTTCTGCATGTGAGGGCAAATTTAAATAAATAGAGGGTATAATTGGCCACTAAATTGAGAAAAAAACTGGAAAAATCTGAAACAAATTTAAAAAAAAAAAACCAAAAAACCAAAAGCATCCAACTTCTTTCATTTAGCATCTAAAATAAATGTAAAATGTAATTATACATATTCACGTACATTTTCTGTGATTATGCAGGTGAACAGAAACATTAATACTTAATTCATATGTAATCACAAGTAGTACAATCATTGACTTTTTTTTTTTTTATAATTTTTGTTTCTGATTTTTCTCCCATTTTCTCCCAATTTGGTAGCCAATTAGATCCGCTATTTAAGTCAATCCCCCGTAGTAATGTGAGTTTGCTGCCGTAGTCCTGCAACCGGTAGCGGCACGTGACCTGATGCCTCTTCCGAGACGGCACTCGCCCAAGTATCAACCGTAACGCGGTATACTGCAGGGCCACTGCAGCGAATCTCATGTCGGCTTCCCTTCCCCCTCCCTGGAGCGGACAGCCAATTGCCGCCCCCGGTGGCGCTCCTGGCGAGACAGGCAATTGAACCCCGGTCTCTGTGGCCAGTGTCGGACGTTGTAACCACTGGGCCACGCAGGAGGCCCCAATCATTGACATTTAAAAAAAAATACAAATGACAAACACATTATGGAAGTAGTTAAGTGAAAATGGCAGGAATTATATTTTTTCCCAAATAAACAATGCAAAGCCTATCAATATAAACTAATTAACTGGCTCACTGATATTTGTTTTTCTTTCATTTTAATCATTTAATACATTCAAGGCCTCACAAAAATAAAATAGTCTGTCTCAGTTTATCATACTATCTCTCTCACACACACACACACACAAACACATTCTTGCTGTGGCTCCAGTGGTGGTCCACCTCCCCCTTCATAGCCATAGCAACAGGCTGCCAGGACTGCAGGGCATCAGAGCTCTGTGTGTGCAGCCAAAATGGTAACAAAGAAGCTTGATAATTACACTTTAAAGTGCATCTTTACAGACACATTTTGAAATGCCTGCATTTCAATCTGATCTCTTCAACAATTCCTAAAGGTCAGTGCCTAGTATCATTTCTGAAACTAACGGTTGGAAGAGACACGGGTAGGATTTAAAAACTAAAAGAATCTGTGTACAAATGGAGCTTAACTAGTCACAAAATGTTTGTGACTGTGATTTCAATGAATTGACAGATGTGGTGGCCAATTTACATTTATTTACAGGCAGAGCATCTATGAATGTCAAAAACAGTTTGGCTATGTAAATAGCAGTCTATTCACTTTTAGTCTATGTATTTTATGTCTCTAGTTTACATGGTTTAAATGTACTTTCTGAGATGCCTATATTTCATTTATCTGCATGTGACACTTTATCAAGGGTGCCTCACATCCCCTAAAGACAAGAAGCAGCACATCTACAGAGATTTCATGTTTAATTCTTAATACAAATTTAAATGGGTTTTTTTCATGTGCATTTCAATCCCAATTTATGTGCCATGTATAACCTGTTGGACAGAATTGTTGGTGGTCAGAGTTCCACTTGCGATGGAGTGAAGAGAGAGTTCCATCTTTCAGAAGATCACCACACGAAGAGCAGCAAATAAAAATGTCAAGAGAAAAATTAAAAAGTTATGTATGACCCAATGTGTTTCCATAATCTGTGCCCCAACCCCTGAGTTCATTACTGAAAAAGTCTATGGGTGCTTATAGTGTATAAACGTGCTATTAGGTTGTCACAATACGAGAGTCATAAAATATGATAACATTTTCTCAAACACCTTTATACATTTCAGTAATGTACTGCACTTTTGGGTCATTTACTCAGAGATGAAATTTCCAACTGGACCATCCGTCATTTTGAGCTGGAACATACACGGCAATAATTCACCTAAAAGACTAAATTAAATGTCAGCTGTGACATTTGCATTACCAATCGGCTGCAACTGTTGATTCCACACACATACTTTGCACATGCTTTCTATTGGCTTTAGGGACTACATCCATTTTAGGTCAATGTTTTAGTATTCTGCTCTGATAATCACACCTTTTCACCAAATATGGTACTTTACAAACAGCGTGTTGCTGTGGCATAGAGGGCTTTGAAAAGCAATTCAAATGGTTGCAGCTTCAAATACAAGTTGTACCCTAAAACGATATATTTAATCTGCATTAGGCTACCTCACCAGAATATCCTAAAATATAATTTCTCTGCAAGGAAATATAAAAAATAAAATAGATTCAGTCAAATCTACAAGCAATCCCTCCTTCCACCACTGTGAAACTTTCTCCATCTTATAAATCCAGAGCACTGCACCACACACAAAGTATTGTAGAAAACCCGCAATCATGGGCTGAATAACCCCCCAGACTCTTGCTGAAATTATCTCCTTAAACTTTGCTATGGTGCATTCTGTAAGGGATGGGTGGAGGGATTAGATTCATGTGTAGCCTCTTCAACCACCCAACTACATTTTGGTGATGAGAAGTTGGAATGTTTACACAGCGCTCCATATCCTGTGATATCTTGCTTACTGCCTATCAGAAATTATTTCTTTATGTATTTACATTCTTTCCCATAAACAATGGTAAGTACTTATTCCTCATGATTTTAATGTGGTAAAACCTTTCATATTTCACATTTTTAAATGTATCAGTTGTGACCAACTGTTGGTGCCCTGCTGTGAGCTGCTATTTCAGTTAATGGTGCAATTTGGTAACCTGTTAGTTGAAAACCTAATTTATGTAATGAAACGTAATCTAACAGGAGATATTTGCTATAAGTAATGCAATTAGAGAAAAATAATGAAAAGGCTTACGACCATAACTATGCAATTATGGACATCATTCTACAACACTGTCTTTCCTACTCTGAACACCGTCTCTTACTGAAAACTGCCAAAATAAATAAATAATGGAATTATGAAATGTACACTGAACAAATGACAACAAGTTCCAGGGAAAAAATATTGAGGAGCACTGACATTCTTTGTGAAAGTACCATCAGTAAATTAAATTGTATTCATTAAATGAATACAGACAAATGAGGACACAATCCAAGAAGAAACTATTAATAACAATGCACATGGTTAATTAATGCTTTTGAACACACAATGTATCAGAGGTGGTCATTTCAGTTATTTAAGCGAATATGAAAAACAATACACTTCACCAGAGAGTTTTACAGAGCCTCATTTGTGTAACTTTGAAGTAAGGTTTAGGGCTTAGCATGGCAGTAGAGGGCTTGGCATAGCAGAGGATAGACGTGGCAGAGGAGGTCTTGACGTGGCAGTTTAGGGTAGAGCCTGACATTGCGGTGTATCGCTCGACATAGTAGATGATTGCTTGACAAGGCAGTGGAGGACTTCAGCTGTCAGTGGAGGGCTTGATATGGTACAGGATGACTTGCCATAGCAGGGAGTTTGTGTCATGGCAGTGGACGGCAATAGTCAATGGCTGAAAGGGCAGTGGGTGGCTTGATCTTCCCGTGGAGCGTTTGTCTTGGCAGTTTAGGGCAGAGCCTGACATTACAGGGTATGGCTTGAAATAGAGTAGGCTCTGTTTTTATTCAAACCCTTGATAAAGATTAACAAAAGGCATCATATAAAATAAACTATATAAGTAATGAGGTATATTTTATGATTAAAAAAATCAGAACATTCCAAACCTACTTTGAAAACAGAAAACATCAAGAAACAATAAAACATCTTGATGACAATTATTCACACTCCTAACTATTCTTTTAAATGTAATCCAACAAAAACAAATCTTCATAAATATACAACTTATTTGAAGTTAATTGGAAGGTTATGGAACTATGCAGTGGCCTACCATGATATCCTGTTTCCTAAGGGGTTATGGAACTTTCAGCCTTACAGTGGGAAAATAAATAATAAGTATCCAATTGAAAAAAATTGGTGCGGCTCCCAGTGTTTTCTTTTCCGTGAAACCGGGTCCAAATGGCTCCTGTTTGCCCTAGGGTATAAAAAGAAGGGAACATGAAAGAAATACTTGAAATACTGTGGTCAGCCATCATCATGGTGAAATCAGATCAGGAGATAGCTACAAAAAAGTAAAAAGTTAACAGATACCACTTTCCACTGTTGAACAAATACAAAGTAAATTATTAGGAAGTTTAAGGTCACTGGAACAGTGGCTAACCTGCCAGGTAAAGGACGCAATTCTATTTGACCCCACGTGTATGGTTCAAGAGGCAAAAAGAAGTCCAAGGGGCACAAAACAAAAGTTCAAGATCTCCAAAACAACCTGGCATCTTGGGGTTACAAGTTGTCGAAAGCTACCATTTGACGACACCTACATGACAATGGCCAGAGTTGCAAGAAGGAAGCCTCTTTTGAAGACAATTCACAGAAAAAGTCATCTTTAATTCATCAAACTACATCTGAACTACAATTGTAACCGTGTATTGTGGCTGAATAAAGCTATTTGGACATGCACATCAGCGTTATGTTTGCCATCCAAAGAATGCAAGTAATGTTGAAAAGCACGGCATGCCAACGGTGAAACATGGTGGTGGATCTTTAATCCTTTAATGCCTGGGGCTCTTATTAAAATAGATTGAACCGGGGTTCCGATTATGGCGCTGAACTAACAACACGTGTGTTTGTGAGCTCCTGACAAACTTCGGTCAAAGTCCTGTACAATCTTATAAATTAGACAGAAAACGAACCAAAATGTCAGAAAGACAAAGCACACTCAATAATTTAGCACAATTAACATGTTATAAAAATGTTAAAGGGATAGTTCACTTACAACACTTTTGCACTAGATTAATACGTCTATCCTTCTAATTAATGTGTTAACATTTCAAGAGTTCATTTGCATAAACATATATCTCAGCTTTTATCTGTTTTTGCAAATGGACTCTTAATTTCTTCCTCATTAATTGTTTCATTAAGTTAAAAAATAGTGTTGGGATCTATTTCCTGGAACACATCTCTGTAGGTTATCCTTCCATTTTTGCTCTGATTAAAAACCTCAGATCCCTACATGTTGCATCTTGGTCCACTTCAGCTGGCTCTGCATCTTGGTCAACTTCATCTGGACTCTCATCTTAAACTAAACAAAACTAAATAATCTATTCTATTTATGAATGAACAAGAGAGGAGAATCACCCATTCCGAAACGCCGCGGAAGGTTTTGAATACTTGGGCATTCGAATAACATCAGAAATAAATTATGAACCTATGTTGACTAAAACCACAGAAGATGGGCAACATTGCCATTATCCATTATTGGAAGAATAAATATAATTAAAATGAATATCTTTCCTACATTTGTATATCTACCATATTCTTTTTCTCCCAAAGGTTAGAAAGATGCTATCAAATTTCATTTGGAATGATAGGAAGCCAAGACTGAGACTTTCACTTTTGTATCTACCTTATGATAGAGGGGGGTTACAGTTACCATATCTACACTGGTATTATTGGGCTGCTCAATTAAGATCCTCAATGTTCTGGTTTTCTAAAGAATCAACATTGCCCTGGTTACAAATTGAACTTTTAGCCTCAAAGGGTCTAGCCCTGGATAGTTTCTTATATTCTGCTCCCCCTAAGAAATTAAAAAGAACTACAGATAACCCTTTTGTGAGAAATGCAGTTAGTCTGGCATGAAGTACAGAAATATTTGGGTGACTCTCCTATGTTGTCTTGCCTCTCACCAATCTGGGGGAATGAATATTTCAAACCAGCTAAGAATGGCATGGACTTTAAAACTTGGTTAACAAAAGGTATTGTAAGATTACGTGATCTTTACAATAATAAAACTCATGTCATTTGATGAGCTCAAGCATAAATGACTTACATCAGCAACATTGTTTTAAATATTTACAGATTAGAAGCTTTATTCTGACAAACCTAAAGAATTATGTAATATTGCCCCAAATGTCCATACAATTTACAATGAAGAATTGTGAAGGGAGAGGTTTAATTACACAATTGTACAATATGTTGGTGGAACACCATAAGGACAACACTGAAAGGCAGAGACAGGCGTGGACAGGGGATTTACAAGAGGACATCCGAGAGGATGAATGGAGTACTATTTGCTCAAAAGCTCAAACACAAACGATTAATACTAGACTTCGATTAACACAATATAACTGGATAATGAGAACTTATATTTCTCCGGAAAAGTTGAACAAATTTGATCCTAATATCCCAGACCAGTGCTATAAGTGTAACACTCACTTAGGTACTTTACACCATTGTATGTGGGAATGTGATTAAATTTAAAAGTTTTGGAACTCAATAGTACGGTATATCTCACGGCTCATGTCTACTTTTTCCGGTTTGAGAGGACGCTGGCGTGCTTTTCGCCGCTTCTCAATCGGTGCTTTTTCGTGTCTTTTCGCTGTCCCTACTCTCCTGATCTAAAGCTACTAACACCGTTTGTAGACTGGAAGAATGTACAACCTCATGTTTATGTACTTACCATCTCCGCTGTGCAGTTGCTAGCTGCTAGCCGTCGTCCAGCTATTATCCACCAGCAAGCTACCAACCTAGCTAGCGTTAGCAACGACCCGCCGGCAGTTTCAATCGGCTCTGCCTTGGTTACTACCGAATGCCACGCTACTAGGAACACGACACCAGAATTATCCAGGACTATCCTCCCTTCTGGACCCGTCATCGTGCCCTGGTTTCACTCCATCACCGTTGTCGTGGTCCGAGGCTCGGCGTCTCTGCCCCTGCTCGCGGTGCTGGAAGCTAGCTGGCTCGCCTCTTCAACGATGGTGTTCCTGAATTACTCCGCCCGGGAACTCATCAACCTCTTCAGCTGCACCACTTCTAACTGCCTCGCTGTTATCGCATCCCTTGGACTCTTGCGTCGACCGCGTTATATACACCGAGCCTCTCGGCGCAAGTTTGTTTATTCGGACACAGCTATTCCCTCCATACTGTCGGACAGGCGCCCAGACGCACAGCTACGACGTCATCACAACAAAACCCACGTGCGCACTTGCGGATCTGAGGTCCCTGGTCTGTGTTGACAGTGTCGTTCCTCCTGCATCTCTGAACAACACTCCAGTATTCATGCTGCAGAATACTCGCTCTCTAAACAATAAAGCACTTTTCATCTATGACATCATCACCGACAGAAGAATTGACATCTTATGCCTAACTGAGACATGGCAGAACCAGCAGGACTTTCTGACGCTCAATCAAGCCACACCCCCAGGCTATGTCTACATCCAGAAGCCTCGCTCCGTGGGTCATGGTGGTGGGCTGGCGGTTATACATCGAGCTGACATCCTGGTAAAAGAGCTCCCAGTACCCAATACCACCACGTTTGAGTGTGTTGCTTTCACACTGGCTGGGTCTGCTCCGCTCCAGGTTGTCCTCATCTACCGCCCTCCTAAAGCCTCCGCTACCTTCATGTCGGAGCTATCTGAGCTACTCACCTCTGTCTGCTTCATGTCTCCATCAACACTTCTGCTCGGTGACTTCAATATCCATGTGGACTCTAGCAGCTGCAAGTTTGCTGCTGAATTCCTGTCGCTGCTGGACTGCTTCAACATCACGCAGCACGTCCAAGGTCCCACCCACAACAAAGGTCATACGCTGGATCTGGTATGCTCCACTGGCATACCCCCCTCCCATCTACAGTGCCTGGATCTAGCTGTGTCCGACCACCATGCCATTCTCTTCTCCGTTCCTGTCTCCATGCCCAGGCAGCGCCCCCAATGTACCATCACGTTCAGAAACATCAAGTCAGTGAGTGCACCAGCTCTATCCGACCTGATAGCGACCCACATGACCTCGGTTCCCACCGACTCCATGGCGGACGGCCTGGTGGCCCACTGCAACACTGCCCTATCCCTCAGCCTTGACTTTCTCGCCCCTCTTAAAACCCGGTCTGTCTCCTTCGCCCATCCTGCCCCCTGGTTCACCACCGAACTCCGCACCATGAAGGCCACTGGATGCCAGCTGGAGAGGCTCTATAAAAGAACTGGTCTCACGGTCCACCTTCTGGCCTTCAAAGATCATGTGAGGTCCTACAAGGACCAAGACCCAATATTACTCCACTCTCATTGACTCCCAGCAAAATCATCCTAGAACATTGTTCAGCACCATCAACCGCCTACTCCGCCCCCCCGACGCCCCTCACCCCGCAGGTGCCACCGACCTCTGCTCCAAGTTCCTGGACTTCTTCCAGACGAAAGTGGACTCCATCCATCAGCAGCTTCTGGCGCCTGCACCTCCCCCCCCCACACACAGCTCAGCCGCAGGGTAGCGCCCCCTCAGCGGCACACCTGCCTCAATGCTGCCTCTCCTCCTTCTCCCTGGTAGATGCTCTCCAAGTCGCCGAGTTGACCACCAAGGCTAAGGCCTCCACCTGTTCTCTGGACCCCATGCCCACAGCTCTGGTCAAGGCCTGCCTACCGACCCTCTGCCCCCTCATGGTGGACATCATCAACTCCTCACTACAATCTGGCACAGTCCCCACCAGCTTCAAAACCGCCTCAGTTACCCCTATCCTCAAAAAGTCTGGTTTGGACCCTGATGACCTTAACAACTACCGGCCAATCTCCAACCTTCCTTTCCTCAGCAAAATCCTGGAAAGAGCAGTTGCCGCCCAACTCCATCAGCATATGTCCAACCATGAGCTCTATGAGACCCTCCAATCTGGCTTCAGAACACACCACAGCACGGAGACCGCCCTCATTAAGATCACCAACGATCTCCTCATCGCTGCTGACTCTGGCCACATCAGTTTACTCATCCTCCTGGACCTCTCAGCAGCCTTTGACACAGTCTCCCACTCTATCCTCCTCAACCGCCTATCCGACCACCTAGGCCTCACCAGTACAGCCCTCTCCTGGTTCCAGTCATATCTCTCCAACAGGAAACAGTTTGTCACCATCAATGGCTCCAGTTCCTCCCCGGCCCCAGTCAACCATGGTGTTCCTCAAGGCTCGGTGCTTGACCCCTCCTCTTCACCATTTACATGCTCCCCCTCGGCCAGATCATCTGCCACCATGGTCTCAACTTTCACTGCTACGCTGATGACACTCAACTGTATCTCAGCACTTCACCATCCACTCAGCTCCCCCCCACAGTCTCTTATCAACTGCCTACATGAAATAAAAATATGGATGTCATCCAACCTACTCAAACTCAACAGCAAAAAACGGAGCTCATGGTTGTGGCACCCAAGGCACTGCTCCGGAAGGTTGGAGATTTCCTTCTCCAGGTTGACGGCTGCTCCATCTCACCATCTCCCGAAGTCCGCAACCTGGGTGTCATTCTGGACTCCACCCTCTCTTTTCAGTCACACATCAAATCCATGACCAAATCTGCCTTCTTCCACCTCAAGAACATCTCCAGACTCCGGCCGTCACTCTCAGACTCCGTCACGGAGACCCTCATCCATGCCTTCATTACCTCCCGTCTGGACTATTGCAATGGAGTCCTGTTCGGGGTACCCAGCAAAGCCCTGGACAGGCTCCAGTACGTGCAGAACTCAGCTGCCCGGGTTCTCACCCGCACCAAGCCCTGGCAGCACATCACCCCCACTCTCATCCGACTCCACTGGCTTCCGGTCAAGTCTCGTATCTCCTATAAACTCCTCCTTCTCACCTACAAATCCCTCCATGCCCTTGCCCCCCAGTACCTGTCTGACCTTCTCCACCATCATACCCCATCTCGGAGATTGCGGTCCTCGGACACGGGTCTGCTCTCCACCCCCCGCACCAGCCGACGAGACCTTTGGGGACAGAGCCTACAGTGTGGCAGCACCCACCCTCTGGAACTCTCTCCCCATAGAGATTCGCCAAGCCCCAACCCTGGACAGTTTCAAAGCCGCCCTCAAAACCCATCTGTTCACTAAAACCTTTGTTTAGTTTCTGTGGTTTCTGTGTTGTCTCCGTTCTGTGTCCTGTGTCTGTGTCCTCTACTGTAAAGCGTCCTTGGGTTTTTCTTGAAAGGCGCTATATAAATTGAAGTTATTATTATTTATTATTACTCCAATAACATTGAATCCTAAATTGTGCATTTTGGGCCTTTATCCATCTAACCTCTCTTTGTCTAAAACAGAGCGAAAAATGGTTGACCTCTGCTTACTGCAAGCTAGACGCTTGATTGCTCTATATTGGAATAATACTAGCCCCCCCTCTCTTGCTCATTGGCTGAAAGAACTATCATGTAACTTGGCCCTTGAGAAACTCACTTACTCAGGGAAAGGTAAATCATCTGAATTTTATAACATTTGGGAGATGTTTTGGGATTTTGTAAGAAATGATAACATTGATGAAGCATTAGAATCTGCTAGAGAGCTGCTAGGATTGTATCATTCAATATTCAATGCAACAATGTATAGTGGGCTATTTAATGCTTTACTGTACTGTATTTAATTTATAATTATTTGTCTTTTTTTTTTTTTTATTTTTTGGGGGAAGGGTTTAATTACTGTGGTGTTGTGCAGCTGTTATACACTTATTTTGTTCCTAAGCTTGTGTTTTGTATACTGTATAAAACCAATAAAAATATGTTTAAAAAAAAATAGATGGAACCATGAACTCCAGCATATACCAAGACATTTTGTTCAAAAACCTTGTTCCCTCTGCCAGGAAGCTACACCTTAGCCACAGATGGACCTTCCAACAAGACAATGATCCCAAACATACATACAAAGCAACTAAAAATCGTTGACAGAGCGCAAGATCAATATCCTGATGTGGCCAAAAAAGCAGTCCACAAATGTTAACCTAAGAATCTGAAGGAACTAGAACAATTCTGCATGGAGGAATGGTTGATGAGCCCCCAAAGAAGTTCCATAACCTCGTACAACACTACAGAAAGTGACTACTTGCTGTTATAATGGCGAAGGAAGGAGCCACAAAGTACTGGTAACAGGGGTGTGAATATTTGTGATTCTTGATTTTTCTGGTGAAAAATATAACAATTTGTGAACCGTTCGATTTTGGTTTGTGTCAATGCATTATTATTAAAGAATATAATTTTCGGAATGTTTTGAGAATAAAATATTCCTCATTACTTATACAGTTTATTTTATACAATCTCTTTTGTTCATCCTTATCAAGGCTATGAATAAAAATGGTAGAAGGGAGCTTGACAGCAGAGGAGAGCTTGAGCTTCACATTTTAAAGGAACGCTTGACATGGCAGAGTTCGGTTCAATATAGCAAGGGGCAGCTTGACAATGCAGTGGATGGCTTTTCAAGGCAGTGGAGGGATTGACACTTTATACAATGGCTTGACTTGTTAAAGGAGGACAGAGACTGACATTTCAGTGGAGGGCTTCACATGACAGATCAAGGCTTGAAATAGTTGTGCTTAACATGGTAGAGGAGTTTTTGTTATGGCATGCAGTAAAACACTTGACATTGTAAAAGAGTGCAGAGCTTGATATTCCAGAGGAGTGCTTGAAATGGTACTGGATGGTTTAACAGAGCAGTGTAGGCAGAGACTGACGGCCTAACATGGCAGAGTCTGATATTGCAGTGAAGGCACTGAGGATGGCAGAGTTCCACTTAAGATGTCAAGTGGCAGCTTTACAAAGCAGTGGATAGCTTGACAAGGTAGTGGAGGTATTTACGCATTATTGGATGACTTGACTTGTTAGAGGAGGGCAGAGACTGACATTGCATCCGAAGGCTTGACATGGTGGAACAAGGCTTGAAATAGCAGATTACGGCTTGATTTTGTAGAGGACAGCTTGACGAGGCAGAAGAGGGCTTGACATACTAGTGTAGAGTAGTCTTACATTGCAGTTACGCGTTTGACATAGTAGAGGAGGCAATGACTTGACAACCAAGGTCTTGACATGATAGAGGATTACTCAACATAGGTTTAGTCAGTTTGATATGGCAACAGAGTTCTTGTTATGGTAGAAGACGTCTTACCATGTTAGTGTACAGCTTGACCTAGCAATGCATTTTACATTTTACATTTTATTGCAGTTGAGTGCTTGACCAGAGCGACTTACAAGTACTGCAATGGAGAGATTTAGGATTGCAGGAGATGGCTTGAATTGGTGGTGAATCAGTATTGAGATGAAGAGCTTGAGGATGGGAGATGGCTTGACATTGTGGTCTATCACTTGAGATAGCATCGGAGATGTCATAGTATGGTGGAGGACGGCTTGACAGGAAGTGGAAGGCTTGACATCAGAGGGTTTGACATAGTATCGGTTTTAAGTTGTGTTTTAGCAGGAGAAATTCCTCTGTTGAAGGCTGGTACTGGCAGGGAACACTGTTACTTTGTAGAAGAGCGCTCAACGTAGCAGAGAATGGCTTGAGGTTGTAGAAGTGGCCTTGACTTGGCAAACGAGGGCTTGATATGATAGAGGAATCCTTCACACCACAGAGTTCTGCTTAAGATGTCAAGTGGCAGCTTTACAAAGCAGTGGATAGCTTGACAAGGTAGTGGAGGTATTTACGCATTATTGGATGACTTGACTTGTTAGAGGAGGGCAGAGACTGACATTGCATCCGAAGGCTTGACATGGTGGAACAAGGCTTGAAATAGCAGATTACGACTTGATTTTGTAGAGGACAGCTTGACGAGGCAGAAGAGGGCTTGACATACTAGTGTAGAGCAGTCTTACATTGTAGTTATGCGTTTGACATCGTAGAGGAGGCAATGACTTGACAAACGAGGGCTTGACATGATAGAGGATTACTCAACATAGGTTTGGTGAGTTTGATGGAGCAACAGAGTTCTTGTTATGGTAGAAGACGTCTTACCATGTTAGTGTACAGCTTGACCTAGCAATGCAGGGCAGAGATTTACATTGCAGTTGAGTGCTTGACTTGACAGAGTCCAGTATTGCAATGAAGAGCTTGAGGATGGCAGGAGATGGCTTGAATTGGTGGTGGATCACTTGAGATGAGAGAGCAGGGGAGAGCTTGACATTGTGGTCTAGGGCTTGACATAGCATAGGAGCTCGTAGCATGGTGGAGGACAGCTTGACAGGAAGTGGAAGGCTTGACGTAAGAGGGTTTGACATAGTATCGGTTTTAAGTTGTGTTTTAGCAAGAGAAATTCCTCTATTGAAGGCTGGAACTGGCAGGGAACACTGTTACTTTGCAGAAGAGCGCTCAACGTAGCAGAGAATGGCTTGAGGTTGTAGAAGTGGCCTTGACTTAGCAAACGAGGGCTTGATATGATAGAGGAATCCTTCACACCACAGAGTTCCGCTTAAGATGTCAAGTGTCAGCTTTACAAAGCAGTGGATAGCTTGACAAGGTAGTGGAGGTATTTACGCATTATTGGATGACTTGACTTGTTAGAGGAGGGCAGAGACTGACATTGCATCCGAAGGCTTGACATGGTGGAACAAGGCTTGAAATAGCAGATTACGGCTTGATTTTGTAGAGGACAGCTTGACGAGGCAGAAGAGGGCTTGACATACTAGTGTAGAGCAGTCTTACATTGCAGTTACGCGTTTGACATCGTAGAGGAGGCAATGACTTGACAAACGAGGGCTTGACATGATAGAGGATTACTCAACATAGGTTTAGTCAGTTTGATATGGCAACAGAGTTCTTGTTATGGTAGAAGACGTCTTACCATGTTAGTGTACAGCTTGACCTAGCAATGCAGGGCAGATCTTTACATTGCAGTTGAGTGCTTGACTTGACAGAGTCCAGTATTGCAATGAAGAGCTTGAGGATGGCAGGAGATGGCTTGAATTGGTGGCGGATCACTTGAGATGAGAGAGCAGGGGAGATGTCATAGTATGGTGGAGGACGGCTTGACAGGAAGTGGAAGGCTTGACATCAGAGGGTTTGACATAGTATCGGTTTTAAGTTATGTTTTAGCAGGAGAAATTCCTCTATTGAAGGCTGGAACTGGCAGGGAACACTGTTACTCTGCAGAAGAGCGCTCAACGTAGCAGAGAATGGCTTGAGGTTGTAGAAGTGGCCTTGACTTAGCAAACGAGGGCTTGACATGATAGAGGATTACTCAACATAGGTTTAGTCAGTTTGATATGGCAACAGAGTTCTTGTTATGGTAGAAGACGTCTTACCATGTTAGTGTACAGCTTGACCTAGCAATGCAGGGTAGAGATTTACATTGCAGTTGAGTGCTTGACTTGACAGAGTCCAGTATTGCAATGAAGAGCTTGAGGATGGCAGGAGATGGCTTGAATTGGTGGCGGATCACTTGAGATGAGAGAGCAGGGGAGAGCTTGACATTGTGGTCTAGGGCTTGACATAGCATAGAAGCTCATAGCATGGTGGAGGACAGCTTGACAGGAAGTGGAAGGCTTGACATGAGAGGGTTTGACATAGTCTCAGTTTTAAGTTGTGTTTTAGCAGGAGAAATTCCTCTATTGAAGGCTGGAACAGGTAGGGAACACTGTTACTTTGCAGAAGAGCGCTCAACTTAGCAGAGAATGGCTTGAGGTTGTAGAAGTGGCCTTGAATTGGCAAACGAGGGCTTGATATGATAGAAGAATCCTTCACACCACAGAGTTCCGCTGAAGATGTCAAGTGGCAGCTTTACAAAGCAGTGGATAGCTTGACGAGGTAGTGGAGTTATTTACGCATTATTGGATGATTTGACTTGTTAGAGGAGGGCAGAGACTGACATTGCATCCGAAGGCTTGACATGGTGGAACAAGGCTTGAAATAGCAGATTACGGCTTGATTTTGTAGAGGACAGCTTGACCAGGCAGAAGAGGGCTTGACATACTAGTGTAGAGTAGTCTTACATTGCAGTTGTGTGTTTCACATCGTAGAGGCTATTACCTGACAAACGAGGGCTTGACATGATAGAGGATTACTCAACATAGGTTTAGTCAGTTTGATATGGCAACAGAGTTCTTGTTATGGTAGAAGACGTCTTACCATGTTAGTGTACAGCTTGACATAGCAATGCAGGGCAGAGATTTACATTGCAGTTCAGTGCTTGACTTGACAGATTCCAGTATTGCAATGAAGAGCTTGAGGATGGCAGGAGATGGCTTGAATTTGTGGCGGATCACTTGAAATGAGAGAGCAGGGGAGAGCTTGACATTGTGGTCTAGGGCTTGACATAGCATAGGAGCTTGTAGCATGGTAGAGGACAGCTTGACAGGAAGTGGAAGGCTTGACATGAAACGGTTTGACATAGTATCGATTTTAAGTTTTGTTTTTAGGAGGAGCAACTCCTCTATGAAAGCATGGAACTGGCAGGGAACACTGTTACTTTGCAGAAGAGCGCTCAACTTAGCAGAGAATGGCTTGAGGTTGTAGAAGTGGCCTTGACTTGGTAAACGAGGGCTTGACATGATAGAGGAATGCTTCACACCACAGAGTTCCGCTTCAGATGTCAAGTGGAAGCTTTACAAAGCAATGGACTGCTTGGCATTGCAGAGAATTGCTTAATATAAAAGCAGACGTCTTGACATAGCAGAGGAGGAAGAGGACAGCTTGACATACCAATGCAGGGCAGAGTCTTACCTTGCAGTTGAGGGCTTGACATAATAGAGGATGGCTGACATTGCATAGCAGAGGATGGTTTGACATATTTGTGGTTAGCTTAACATGGCAGTGGAGGTATTGATATGGTATGCAGTAAAGCACTTTAGACAAAGACTATCGTAAAAACATTGTAGAAGAGTGCTTGATATTGCAGAGGAGTGCTTGACATAGTAGTGGATGGCTTGACATAGGGCAGAGTCTTGCATTGCAGTTGAGGACTTGAAATGGCTGAAAAGTCTGATATTAGTTAGTAACTAGCAGTAGGCTGAATCCAAAGCCTAGCGACAGCTAGGTAGGTACTGGAACTAACTTATGTGGCGGAATATTGTGCATTGTGTACATTCTGATTTTAATTTGGAACTTCAGTCAAACATTTTTTTAAATAGTTTTTTTTTTTTTAAGTCCATGTATTTTAATTGTAGCCATAGCATAACAGATAAACCACTCCATGCCAGTGCATATACAATATATGGCACTCTTATATACAGTATATGCACAGCATGTCATGGTTTATATCTGACATTGACTTTATATATTTTTTACTTGCTGTCAATATGCTGCTAGCGTGCAGTCCAGTCATCTTTTCAAAGGTCTGGAGCTGGCCATCAGGTCAGTGTTCGGGGGCACAGTACCTCCTGGGAAAGAACAGTATCCCTCTAATTAGATAACACCCCTGAAATCAAACTGCAAAGACTAACATTGCTCTCCAACTGTAAACACAAGCAAACTGCATACGTCAGTACCTCTAAGGTTAGATCTACTGCACTGGCAGGTCTACAAAAAACTAAACTAATGGTCTATTATGCATTATATTGTCCTGGACAATTTGTCCATTGTGTGGATGATATAATCAGGGATGTGATATTTTCCTGGTTAATCAGGAAATGTTTATTTCCAGACCATAGATATCTTGTGGACATGTGTATGTCACAAGAAATGTTGCACTCTTTGACAGCGGATAGCAGGAGAGAATGTTTAGCAAATAAAGCCAAATAGCCAGAGATATTTAGCACCAGAAAATCAGCATCCAGCAATCAGCAATCAGCAAATCACATCCCTGTATAATGCAGAATAGACTGTTCGTTTTTTTCCAGACAAATTATCATGAACCAGTCGTGACAAAACAAGTTAGTTATAGTAGCATAGTTACATTAAAATGTCATATTTTTACTTTCATAACAAATATTGTAGCGGTGGATGCCACGGAATCAAGAGTCATGAGACTTTGCTTTTCAATTTCAGTACTACTTCTTTATTAGAATAAAGCATAGCACATGGGAAGTACCAGTACAAGCACAGAATCACACGGCGGCCACTCGCAACACATGCACCCAAAATGATGGTCGTCGACACATACACATTCAAACCTCATTCGCATCAGGGGAAAAGGGGCTTTCATTCTAGTCATATGTGGTTCTCTTTACATTAGAACATTTAAACATTTATAATAATCTTACGCCTAACTGGCTGCAAGGGCCTCTTGGACATGTTAGTTTCCTAGGTTATTGTTAGCCACCTAGCATGCTACACATGAAATACAATGGAGTTAAGCTAGCATTTCTGTAGCTTGGCTAGCTGACCCCCAGTTAAAAAAAAATAAATAGCAGCGTCCTCACTGCATCTAACCATTCTTTTTAATGCATTTTTAAAATGTTTGATGTTTGTCTTTTGTCCCAGTGTCTGTCTGAGGATGATGTTTGAACACAACCCTCGCCTATTTAATTACTTGAAATATAAAACCAAATAATAACAGGTTTTTCTATAAATTTGTGGTGGTGTCCTCAGTCCTCCAATCCCGGACCTAACGGTTGAAACAAAGGTGGTGGCAGCTATGCAACTGTCAATCCAATATCCTTACCTCCCTTTACCGGTTAAAGGTTTGTTACAATACTAACATACCAGCCTGGTGAATACAGTAGTACATTAGCCAGAAATCATGCAACTATAGTCAAATCCATACGCTACCCTCCTACAGCCTAAAGGTGGTGTAAACAAGGAGTTGCCAAATTGCGGTTCATGAATGTACAGAAGTGTACTTGCCTGTATGGGGGGAAAGAAATGTTCTCTTATTTTGTTGGCATTTAGAATCTATTTTAAAGTTATTTTACTTCTGTTTAAAGCTCTAAAGTGGATCAGCACCTGAATGCATTTCCAATCTTAATTTATTTTCAGCCAATTATAACTTTGGAATCTGCTGAAGCGAAGCCCTTTTGTGTTCCAAATGTGAATTATGCACCACAACCATGGAACAGTTTATAACGGTGCTCCACAAATAAAGTTAAGTTCCATATTATTATTTATTATAATTATATATTCCCACCTTACCCTCTCTGACTTTCTTGATTCTGTGTATGCAGTGTCAACCATATATATATAATGAAGCCATGCAAAATATTAAGCCCTAGTGTGAACATTTTCTGACTTATGTCCCTCTGAACACATCACACACCTCTATGAAATGTACAGCCATGATTGAACCCTAATAACTTTTTTTTGCAAATTGGCATTAACCCCCCAGAATTTTTCAGCACTGGAACTTTGGTTTAGGTTGTTTTAAATGTGATTGAAGAAACTGCATACAAAAACAATTCAATGTGTGAAGCCAGTCACAAGTGTCAATTTTTTTGCACTCCCAACTACCATTTTTTGCTTTTCAAAATCAGAAGGCTCGTCAGTTTTCATACATAAATGTACCAAAATTAGAGGTACCCCCCTGATGAATGAATCAAAAAAATCAGAAGGAGATCAGGTTTTACGCGTTTTAAATCCGGACTAAAAACCTTGCTCCTCTCACACGCTTTTGAGTAAAACTCGATTTGATTTACTGAAATTCACCTAAAAATCATATTACTGACCAGTAGCCAACACAAATGTCCTACTGTATCCAGTAGGTAACGTCTCTGTAATCTTGACAATCATTACATTGCCTGCTGCCCCCTCAAGTTGCCCTTACCCCACCTACCCTGCCCCCCCCAACCCTTATCCTAGCCCAGGTCCGTATCCTATGTATCCCATGTCTCTGTATCCCATGTCTCTGTATGTTGTATCTAGCCCACGCCCAGTGCTGTATGATGTATCTATGTATCTGCTGTATGATGTATCTAGCCCATGTCCAATGCTCTGTAAATGTTCTGACCAAATAGACCAGCATTTTCCAGGAGCTTGCTCGATCGTCTCATTGAGAGAGGTCAGGGAAGAATTTTTTGCAGCTCACTTTTCTGGCCCCCGGGTGAGCCTGTGTTTTTTTTTTTTTTTTCCCTCTGGAAAATACGTAATACTTAATATTTAAAATGTAATATTGATACTGATAAATGTGCATACTATGTAAATTGCTTCATGTTCAATGTGTGCATATTTGTTGTCTATTTGCATTCAATGTGTGTGTATACGCTGTAAAGCACCTTGAATTGCATTCATTTGTATGATAAGGCGCTATATAAATAAATAAATAAATAAATAAAAATAACCAGGTCCAGTGGGACAAAGTCACTGAAGCATGCTGTTGTTGTTGGGGTTTTTTTTTTTTGGGGGTTCCATTTCGGTACTACTTCTTTATAATAATAAAGCATTCTAGTCATATGTGGTGCTTCACATTAGAACATTTACACATTTATCAACATAGCTAGCTACTAATCTTACGTCTAGCTGACTGCAAGGCCCTCTGGGACAGTTGGTTTCCTAGGTTACTGTTAGCCACCTACCATGCTACACACGTAGTAGCATTTCTGTGGCTAGGCTAGCTGCCCACAGCTACACTATCATGCAGTTTTATAAAGCAGTCATCAAGGATGAAAGAAACAACGGATGTGCGTTCATATTGGCGAGTAAAGGCGAACGTTTGCAAACAATTTCAAATATATATTTTTGTCTGTTAACATTGTGTTCGCCATGAACATTTGAAAATATAGTTCGTGGTTAACAAAAATGTCGTTGGATGGTGCTGGCCTACGGGAGATATGTTCCCAGAGGAGTATTTCAAATAAAACAATAACTTCAGATGCCAAATGATGAAGTGTTACTTTGCTAACAAAGAAGTACAATTAGCCAGCTGGAACCTGTTGTTCTATGTCACTATCTAGGGTATTTTATCATTAGCATAACCGTACAGTTTCATTGTATGTCATTGTTAGTTTCTAGACGACATCGACTAGGACAGTATTTCACAGAAACGAACTCAAACGTGAAGGCTTGAACAAAGTCTCCATAAAGCCGTTCAGGTTTCACCGTTGAAACAAAATAGTTCGCCAAGAACATTTTGAGCTGTTCGCGGAATTTGAACACACCTCTGAATACATATATTCAATCAATAATTAAAATAGCAACACTTACCGTTATATTCTTCGTCGGAAAATGGATTGAACTCAAATTCCACGTATGATTAAATTAAGTAACGGAATTAGGAACCACCAAAGGTTATGGTATAGCGTTCTGTATAAATGTGCACAAACTATCTAGGTTGCAGTAAATTCACAGAGCTGTGCAATCAGGACGTTAACGAGCGAAGTAATGCAACAACTGATGTAAACAGTGTTAAAATATAAAGACCATACAAAATTCGAATTCGGAATTATGACATGACAGGGGGCATCGTGAGCTGCCATGGTTTCAAAGAAGGCTTCGCACTTTGCGGAGAAACATTATTATCCAAGTTTTCTGGAGAGGGTAAAATTGCATATTTGAATTTGCTGAGGGAGAATTAACCTGTACACTTTTTTAAAGGCAACCACATTCTAAGAATACTTACTTTGCCACCATTTCAGGAATACACCATTTCAGGAATATATATATTCCTGAAATGGTGGCAAGGTAAGTATTCTTAGAATGGATGCCTTTACAAAAAGTGTACATATGTGTGTATATATATATAGGAATATTTGGGGGGAATGTAAATTACAGAGGGCAATTCAATCCAAGTTATTTAGTTGTTAATGATTAACATTGGCATGTCACAATGTAATATTACAATGGAATCCAGTAATTGGTATAAAAGTAATTTCTGATAAACATGTAGGCTTATAGGCAACAAATACGTATGTATTGTAGTGATCCTGGGAGGATCGCCCATTTAAATGTGTTACAGAGCATCATGGGAGCACACAGTTCTGTGTTTGTGTGCTCCCCCCTGTGTTAAATGCCTAAATCTTCGGTTTACTTTTATGTGTGTGAACTTGTTATTATGTGTTTGTGTTAGCTAGCTGGTCGCAGTGAGTAATGTTAGAACCACCGCGACCAGTATGCCTGGTCAAGACTTATTTTTGTTTTGTTTACCATTATAGAAATGGTAATATTGTTTTGGTAATTGTCCAATGAAAAAGAAATAGCACTATACTCAGACATTTCTGCTGAAAACCTCCCAGAGCTGCTGTAACAATATGTATGCTGCCAGGCACTGACTGTAGACACAGATACATACAGTTCAGAACAAACAAGAATGCAACCATTGCCTTTATTCTAATTATATTGCAATGTCAATTTCAAAACTCAGCCTTGGTTCATGTAGGTGCACTGTATATGGTTGCGCTGGCTGGAGAGTGACATGCTCAGCTGGAGAGCGCATCCCATCATTACTGTGTTAAAGTGTTAATGTATTAATGATTCATGAACGCTGGTTGTAGATGTATTGGGACAAAGCTGTACTTTGCTAATTCAAGGTGAGACTTCTGGGATGCCTTTCAGCTGGCTCAGTTTGAGCCCTTGAACTAAAAGTCAGAGCTGAACTCAGTCAGGTAAGAGACAGGGGCGACCTCCCCCCTCCCCTGCTACCTTCCTCTTACCTGCGTGTGTGCCATGTCAGCCCAGGAGATAGAGAAAGCAATGTCTGCAATCTAATTAGGGCTCAGTCTTATCAGAGCTAGAGAATTTCCTCTGCCTTTCCACCCCAGGGCAAGAATATTCAATTAAACATAATGGTAGAATACCTGGAAATAGCAAGAGAGAAAGGAGAAAGAGAAAGAGACCTTCTTCCTTTCTTTTGGAGCTCAGCTCCCTTTGTCATTGAGAGCTCATTCAGGTATGCGGTCCCAGTGTTTTTTCATGGTTCGGCTACACAAAGCAATTGAAGCAGAGAGAGTTATCCTTCCCCAACCTTTCACTGAAAACTTGAGATTGTTTATCTTAATGTCAGACAGGTGGAAGAATAAAAAAAAAAACAGATTAAACAGGTGACTGGACACTGTCGGCTGGGGGAAAAGCCCATGGAATTTAAGGATATGGAGACACCCGGGATGATATATTATCATCCATCCAGAGCTTCTCATAGTTTAGGACAGCAGCATTTCTCCCACCAGAATCCCCGGCACCCAGTAGACATCTCTCTAAACGTCAAGTTCCTCAAAGGGAATTCGTTTTTTAAAAAGTTATAGTTCTAATTCACAGTGTTCTATTCTGGATTTTTACAGTTATTTGAGGATGCAATTGCCAGAATGTTACGGTATGTTCTAGAATAAACATCATAGTGCAACAGTACTCCTCAAATGCAGAGACATGTGGAAGGAGCCTCTCAGTGGTGTAAGCTGCACATCGACAATGCAGAGACATACAGAACAACAGTGCAGAGAACACAAAAGCCAGGACAGTTCCACCTGCAGAGCTGAGACTATGGAGATGCTGTTGAGAAAAGCTGGGGGTGTGGTGTTTGGAATTTGGGGGTATAGTAGT
Organism: Aldrovandia affinis; assembly: GCA_029706075.1. Taxonomy (NCBI): domain Eukaryota; kingdom Metazoa; phylum Chordata; class Actinopteri; order Notacanthiformes; family Halosauridae; genus Aldrovandia; species Aldrovandia affinis. Next base: position 1,985,294 of record JAINUG010000100.1, read on the forward strand.
TGGAAATTTGGAGTCTTGAATCTTGACTGTACCAGTGCCAGCTATTGCTGGCAGCCCCACACTGTTAGCTGGGGTGGTACATGATTGGCCCTAGTATCGCCCGTGAACGGGAGGGATTTCAGTTGGCGGTACATCCGTGGCTCATTATGCATCAGCACCAGTGTCTTCCTCCAACTCAATGTCTGTCTGAGCTTAGCTGGTTGACTGTGGAGTGAACAGAAGCAGAGGCTTGACATCACATGCTTTGGAGGAGAGTGTATGCTTGTTTGAGCTCTCCCAAATTGAGAGAGGAGGTTGCAACAAATTCCTAACTGGAAGAAAATAGGGGTACATTTTATTGAAAAAATAATTATATATTAACCAGGATTGTGTGGATGCCAAGTATTCCTGACTGTGGCTATGCATCCTGGAGTCATTTTCAAAAGCTTAGTTGAGAAACAAAGTCTCACCAATCTAAAAACCCTTTAGATACAGGACAAACATTGTGCCGCATTCAGGTATTTATGGATCTCCGCATTTCTGCATGCAGATTTCTGCATGGCAACCTTTTCCCAGATGCTGGTGCGAAGTGAGAAGCTCGCTGAGCTGAGGATGTGATTGGGGTTTGCTTTGTGTGAACAGGACTCGTCCCGCAGTAAAAACCTGTGTCAGCACTTCTGCTGCCAAAAATAGGCCAAACGGATCCTCTTCCACAGGCTCAGCATCTGGCTCTGAGGCGGAAATCATAGCGTCCTCTTTCACACTTGTACACATATTGACACTGTTATTTTTATTGTATTTTTTATTTTTCCCTTTAACTCTCTCTGTCTCTCACTCACATTTCCTTCCCCTCTCTCAGGTTGTCCAGTCTCCTCTCGTTCTCCCTCCCTCGTTCCCCTCCTCAGGGCTCTTGAGAGGAGAGGGACGGAGAAGGATACAGTGATCAATGAGTCTGCCTGTCAGAGTGACCTTCAGCAGGCCCTGGCCTCCTCCATCTTCCTCATTACCCTCACGTAGAAGACGATCGGCTGCCTGCATGTGTCAAACAAGTCTTGTGGATCTATCCGGTGAAGCATTGTTTTGGTGAGATGATTGGCAGATCAAGGCTGCTGCCCAAATGAAATTCTACATTCTACAGCTGTGTAAGCAGGAACAGAATCAACTAGAATGCATCATCAGAAAAACACTTTCCTGGGAGGGTAAATATTGTACAAGAACAGCCTCGAATCACAAGGGGGGGGAAATATGTGTCGTAACGTATTGTGACCAGTTGTGCTGATGCAGGCTTTTTCCTGTGATACCTGGAAAGTATGTACATTAACAGAGCACATTGGAGACAGACATTCATTGTATGCATTTGTGTAATAGCTGGAAACCACTAAAATCACAGCACAACACAATTCGCTCATACAATGTAATTGGACATCAACAGGCAGTTTATGATGCTTCAATCATTTTCAAGAACTTTTGTCTTGAGAGGGACTTTAATGAAGGTGGTTCTGGCTGTGTGAAAATGAATGTCAAACTTCAGTGTATTGTCTAATCCAAACCAAGGCATTGCTAGAACATGTGTATTACTTTAAAAATAAATGTGATGTTAATGTGGTAGTTAGTGACCCAACAATCTTACACAGGATCAGTTGAAATTTTGTACGCACCGAATGGAGTTGAGATGACAATGGGATTACCTGATCTTGGAACAACACCTGGGACAGTATCTTCACACAGGCTGTTAAATGTATCGAGTCCGATAGCGTAGCGGCCTAATGGACCCGTATTGGCTGCCTATCACGGTTCAATACCCGACTGTAGTAGACTAGCCCTGTTGGGGAGCTGTGACCGGGGACGGCGTTTGGCTGTCTGCCCCAGGGGGAGAGGGGAGGGAGAGCTGGCACGAGCTCGCCAAGAAGCGGTAGGGTGACCTCGTAAACAGGGTTGGGTGAGTTCCGAGATGAATATTGCCTCAAGGTATTAGCTTGTCCTGTGGAGGCGGGCAGGGAGTTCGTGGGGGAGGGTAAATCAAAAATAAATAGAGGGTATAATTGGCTACCAAATTGGGGAAAAAATCTGAAACTAAAAAAATGTATTCAGTCAGTGTTTTTTACAAGATAGTCACGCATCAAGCATGTTGCCTTCAGAGACAGTTCTTCTCTTAAAATGTACAATATTTAGAAACTTCCATATTAATTTAAATATGGACTGAAACTGTACAGACACTATTGCAATTACAGTAATAACTGGAATAATTCCTGGAATCCTGCCTGTTTGCACAGTCCTGTATGTCATGAGTAAAATGCTAATACAAATAAATTAAAATATTTCAGAATAACCCATTCCACTTAGTGACACTGCACCAGATCAATAATAATAATAATAATAATAATACAGGTGAGCTGGTGAAGTGGCACTGAGTGGAACCTTGGATTAGTCCTACACACTTTCAGAAACACTGCAGTGGACAGCTCCCATAATCTCAACCAAGCATTAGATTCCACACTTAAATTTTGTCTGTCTTCCACACACATCTTGCTCTACTTCTCCAGCTAGATGCACGCTAATCATAATTTCACCAATTAGCGGTAAGTGGAGAAACTGCAGCTTTTACACACAGCTCCTAATGGATGATTTATTTATTAATGTATTCATATATTTATTTAAATAACATTGTTTCAATCCAAAGGCCAATGCTTTAGGTTTAACAGCAAAAGGCACATCCCCTCTTAATGCATTACACTCGGAAGCAATGATTCAATTATAGTTAAATATGAAAAATTGTTTTCCCATGTGAATATATTCATGCATCCCCACAGAGCTGTATGCAGCACTAATTATAAATGAGCCATTAGATGGGAGAGTGAATCACAAGAGTTGTCTTCTGCCAATGAGTTCTTGATAGAATGGTGTCTCTAATGTGCAGAAAACAATCTCCAGGAAGTCGTATGCATACAAGCACAGTTGCAATCACACATTTAAATGCACAATTATGTTCTTGGCCCTTCTGAGGTAGCAGTTGCAGATATTTAATTAATCGATTCTGACACGGTGGTGCAGTGGAAATGCCTCACAGCAAGAAGGTCTCGGGTTTCCATGCGGAGTTGCATGTTCTGGCCGTGGGTTTCCTGTAGTTTCCTCCCACAGTCCAAAGACATGCGTTAGGCTAATTGGAGAGTCTAAAATAGGTATGAGTGTTGAGTGAATGGTGTGTGTGCCCTCCGACCTGTCCAGGGTGTACGAACGCATGCTGGGATAGGCTCCAGATGACCAGGAATTTATGGATGGATGGATGGATGGATTCTGATTGGTTCTGCTCAAGGGTGAAACTGTAGTGTCATGCCTTGAATTTGGCCAACAGCTTCCTGGGGCAAACGTTCTGCACCCTAACCATTACTCCTCTCTGCCACCCAGGCACCGGAAAAATAATTACCTAAAGGAAGCGATGAGGGGGTTTATAAATCAGATCCGTGAGGAACTCAGTCTGACACTTGCGCTTCATAAGATGAAGAACTGCACAAGAGTTGAAAAAAATCACAGCATTGCAATATTTTAGATTCCGAGATTACTATTTTGAGATCTCATAACTCGTGCTGGATGAAAGAACAGGCCAGGCATTGTCAGGCTGTTCTTCAGTCTCTGATTTGTATTTTTCCGTGCTGGAAAATGCACAAGTGAGCTGAAGCGTCTTTAGTGCATTCCTGCATTCTCTCTGTGCCTCATTGTTTTCTCACCGAGTGGATTGTATGATGGGATAGATACGTACGTAGATACGTAGATACAGTCTCTTTCTCTCATGCCTGCTATCCTATATTTCTCTGCCTTTCTCTCACAGTTTTTCCCCTTCAGTCCTACTGCCCTCTCTCTCGCGAAGTAAGCATTGTACTGACCTTCCAACTGTGCCATAACCGTGCAATAGAGAGACTGGATTAGACATGAGGAACACTGCACGGGGTGAAAACCATAAATATAAAGTACCCAAAATGTTACACAGAGGAAGAAATGTATGTCACTGCCTAGTCTGTATTTTCCACATATTGGACATTATGAAGCTGACATGTTCATGTTTGCAGTTGAATTGCAAGGGTGTAATCTGGTTACATAACTCTCTTATATATGTTGACGGCTCACACAGTCATTGCATCGGAGGAGTATGTGCAGCTAGTGCATGCAGACTCCAGGCTCCTGCTTGACCAGAAGGGGTCGCTGGTTCAGGGTGAGGTCATCACATCAACTTAATCCCTCCCTCCCTGGGCAACACCCCACCCTGTGTGCCTGTGGGCCACATCCGTCACTGGTAAGGCCTGGATTCAGTTCTAGAGTGAGGGGTCCATTCACACAGTGGAACACTGTCTGAACAGGGTGAGTAATCCAGCAGTGCATAATGTCATGCTCTTGAAGCTGTTATCTATGCTTTATGAAGGCCTTATGAAGCTACACTTAAAATAAAATGTTATAGCTACATCATATTTTGAAGTAGTTTATTGCCTGCTATAAGTAGGGGCAATAAAGTCCGTAATGTTATAAACTGGAGTGGCCAGTAAAGTTCCCATGACATTGGGTGCATCCCTGGTGTCCTGGCAACAATCCCAATCGGCTCCTCTATTCATCATTCAGTTTAATTTCCAAAATAAATACCATCTACTCCATTAAAATTTTATGCATAGTGTTCTGGTGCAAAAAGTCTGATTTCCAATCATGTCAAAGTAGAAATCACTTTGTGATAAATGCAAGGTGCTATATTAATGCATTTAATTATATTAATAATAATAATAATTTGAATACATTTATTATTATTATTATTATAATCATCATCACGTTTTTCTTTTGCGTGGTATTGTAAGTCAATGCACATCAGCAGTGAAATACTGTATGTTCCTTTTAATTGTGTTTGCACTTTCATACGCTTTGAGAAGTACTGAAAACATAAAGGCATTGCCAATGCCACAGCCCTTAATGATATGAAAAACAAATTTCTTGAGGCAATGAAGACAAAAACCCTCCTATTGTTTAAAGCTATGAGGCTGACTCTTGCCTTATGCGATGGAGTTTACAAATGAGTCAACGTTTAACAAAATATCTTTTGACCCTCCCCACCAACAATAAATGTAAGGCTAATCATTTTAGATTTATGCGTTGCTATAAGCATGGCCCAGCTTGCTTCTGCTTTAATGAGACTGTCCACATTTTTAAACCAAACCCACTTGACAAGCGCAGAGCAATTCTTGCCTATGCCTAGAGAACACGTATAATGTAATTGCTTTATATATCTGAGCAGAACAGTAATCTAGAATATTCTGGTACGGGAGGTAATTTAATTTAGGGCCTTAGAGCATGCCCTGGATTTCTCTCCAACATCAATACATGTCCCACTGCATTTCCCAGTATCGAGGACATTTTTTAATCTAAGTGTTCAGGTTAAAATGTGCTTGCGTGTTCTTTGTGTCATAACAGAGGAATACTCACAATCTATCTCTCTCTCTCTCTCCTCTCTCTCAATTAAATTAAATGGTGCTTTATTGGCAGGACAACAAGAGCAGTATTGCCAAAGCATGTAAAGAACATATTGACATATTGTTGTACACACAAGTATATTTCGATTAATATTTAACAACAATTATAATAGTATAATAAAAATCTATAATAATAATACAACATAAGAAACATACTATTTATTTATAACTATTTAACTATTATATAAATGTATCTATTATCTCTTCTCTCTCTCTCTTCTCTCTCTCTCTCTCTCTCTCTCTCTCAGTAGTCCGCAGTTCCTCCAGATTGTTTCCTTTCCATCACTGAATACTGAGAGGCTCCAGGCTTTCCCTGTGACATCTGGACATGTTGAAATCTGTCTTCTGTTGCACATTCAGGTCTCTTCTCCTGGAGAAAGCCCAGAAACAGTGCATCGTGTTATGTCTGCTAGAACAGTTTTTTTTTTTTTCTCCCAATGTGTCAATGCGTATGCCATGCGTGTGCCGTGTGTGTGCGCGTACGCGTGTATTTTGTGTGTGTGTATGTGTGTATTTCTGTGTGTGTGTCTATGTGTGTTTCTGTGTGAGCTGGTCTTAGGCCAATCTGTGATAGCTCAGAGGAAATGGAATTTGTTCCCTCTCTCATGGCAGAACTGCTAACCCCCCTCCTTCCCTTCATTTAGAGCAATACGAGGAGACACTTTCATTATTCACCACAATTATGGGGCCACTAAGGAAGCCCTGCTCTCAAATGGGGGGCAATTTGTTTCCTGTCCTGGACAGTGAGAGCCCATTCAACCCAAATCCATCTTCATTTTGACCTTGGAGATAGCAAATTCAGCACACAGGGTCTCATCCCCCAGCCTCAAAGTGGCTCGCAAACTCCGCTGGAGACAAGGGGGTCATCGGAGCTCGGCGAACCTGTGCGGACGGCGGTGAGGACAAATGTTCATCTTTCTCCACTGGTCACATGATTGTGCTGCAGTTCTTTTAATTTACAACACAGAGCAGCAATTAGGAAGCCCTAAACTGAGGCATATTAAGCATTGTTCAGTATGAAATGTGGTCATTTCCAATGGTAGAATGCTACTGATGTTACCCAAAAATTGGTGGAGCTGCCATATTCTACCAAGAACTCACTTTCTTGAACCAATCATTGTAATTTTATGTGAAGAGAAAAACCCTTTGATTGTTTCAAACAAGTCAGTGATTGACATCTCATTGTAGCTCCACCCATGTTTTGTATCATGATACTTCATTCTCCTACATTCATCACTAGTCATCGCAGATTATTAAGGAAATTATACCTCAACCACCCTCCGAGGAAGATGTTATTCAAATTGAATTGAATGTTGGTTCTTTCTGTTCTTACTACTTAAGCACTAACACCGATCCTTGCTAAATAAATGTGCTCCTGCTTAGGTCCTGTGTGGAATCATTCTTGAGTAAGTGACACATTTAAATGTATCCTCCATGAGTTCATATGTGTCATTGTCTCCTTTTGAAATCCCTTGGTGAGGTCAAAGCTAATTCCCTTTCCCGCACACAGTGTGAGCTGGACTGCACGGCAAAAGTATGTTACCAAACACACACACACATAAACACCAGCGTGCGCATGTGACAAGCCCACTAACAGAGACGGGCTCTGTTTGAGGGATGTGAGTGACAGGTCAGATCAGAACCTGACTTTCACAAACACAAGCAAGAAAAACTTTGCCATCCCACCATCTACATCACTATATTGTGCATCTACTACATCTACTAATTGTGCACAACCTCAGCATTCCACACAAAAATCATTCTTACAGAAAACAAGCGACAGAAAGAGTATTCTCATACAATAACTTGATGATGGTTGATCATCACTGTTTTTTTCTGACTGGTGGACCCTCCATCATGTGTGTGGAACCTTTAATTGTGCACCACAGGGGAAGAGAGAGAGAGAGAGAGAGAGTGAGTGAGTGTGTGGGAATGGGTCTTGTGAATTGCTCTGCATAGCATGAGAGCTGGACACAAATAAACAAAAACAAAAGAGGGTGCTGTTGTACTACATACACCCAACATGCTCTGTCATGTGCTTGGCAGAAAACACCACACCACAAAATGTATTAGGCTCATAAATTGGGTTGTGGGCTCAAAACGTTTGGAAAACACTGGTATAGATAAGACAAGGTCTTTCATCCCTGAACGTTAGCAAAACATTTAAACAGCTGGGTGGTGCAGTGGTCATGGAATTCAACATGCATCCAGAATGCTGTAGGTTTCAATCCAAGTTCAGTTGCTTATGTTTTTTTCCCCTTGATTGGTGGCACTATACCTGAACAGGATGACATGTAAACTGTGTGCTACGCCTAAGGAACCGTAGTAAAGGACATCTGCTAAGCGCAGAGATAATGCAATGCAGCTGTAATAATGGAAACGTTTAAAATGTACTTTGGTATTTCATTACATTTTCATGTGAGTCTCCATGTGTTAACTCTGAGATAAAATGTCAGAGCTCTACAAAGACAGTGATGGTACAGTACTGACTTCCTTTCCTGCATCCATATTTGCCTAATGACTCCTTTTATCTGTCATGCTGACCGGTGTACACTGTTTGAGGCAGAGATGGTATTAATTATTGAAAAGGGCCTCTGTTGCCACATTTCAGAAAAAGCAAAATCTTCATCCACTTCATGGGAGGGCTGCAATAAAGATAACAGTCATTTGAATCCAGGGAGGGGAACACAATAAGACTAGGTGACCTCATCCTGCAATTTTGGATTTGCGACAACATTAAAGGGGAAGACTCCCAGATTTCTATAATTTAATGGTGTTCCTTACCTTAAAAAAAAGTTGTTACATTTTTCCGGCGGTCGCTTAGCTTCTGCAGTAGCCAGAGCTGCAATGCAGTACCAAGCACTATATATGACACTCATATCAGTTGTGAATAAGGAGACATATACATTGTACAAAATACTATAGATGTTTCAGAAATATTGTTCATTTCAGACAACTATTGGAAGCAGAGAAAGTCTCGACAGAGCACAGGCACATAAACTAGAGGGGAATCTCAGAAGATCAGGGCTTGTTATTTGCGCATCACAAAAAAGGCTTGTTGTGACAAAGACAATTGTGCGTAGTGACTGTATCGCCCCGTTTTTGCTCTCACTGTACCTGGGGAGATATCTCCCACCCCTAAATTTCACTAAAGCGACAAAGCAGTTCTGGCTACTGGAATAGACAAAGTAAGGAAAAATCTAATGATAGAAATCTGGGAGTGTTCCCCATTAACTCTGGGGTTATTAGACATGTTGGATATCAACTGTCAAGGTGTTGATTACTGAAACTGTCTGAAACTAAATAGTTTTGCTATTCATGCAGTGTATTACAAAACTGGCTCATGATGTGCCTAACTACAGATCACATAACTTCTGAGAGCTTATATTTTAGATGGATTTAATGTGGGATTTAAATATTAATTACTATTTAATGAGCCCATGTCTGTTTTTTCTTAATGCTGAATTATTAAAATGAAATAGACTGACAGATGTAAAGGCATAAACCAAGTCCCATGGTGAGCAGTCAGGGCTTTCATAAGGAGACGTGATCCTTTCCAAGCCCACCTTATCTGTTAAAACAACAAAAAGACCTGTCATCACAGCTGGCTGCTTTCATTTCATGCTCAACTTCCTCTGTTTGAAAAGTTAAATCCATACTCTCTTAGGGGAAGGATGTCATCAAAGAAAAACACTTGGAAGACTTATTGGGATCTCGCTACAGTATCCACTCCTGCCAACCCTAAAACAATTCTAGTCTTCAAGATGGCAAAAAGGTTTCAGCTTTTTTGAGCTAAATTCATTATTTATTTTTTAAAACCTTGATTCACACAATACAATTTTTGCAGTAGATGGAGTACATACAAGACTGTTCTCTACCGATACACACACGGCAGCACTCTTTTACCTTTAGACAGAGGGGAGGTAAGAGACATGAATTAGCACATGAACGTTTGCTACATACTTTGACGTCATCGCTGAAGATGCAATACCAGTATCCTCCTGTCACAATATCTTAAACCTCGTACTTGGGCAATTTTGAGGATGTGACTCTGGGAAATTGACCCCTAATGTTTTAGGGCTTGAGTGAAAATCTCTTTTAAATTGTGCTCTTTAGGGACAGACTAATAAACGCAAAAGTTTCATGGAACTGTTGGAAGCAGAGGGGAAATCTGTTTGATTGAATCCTCCGCAGCCTGCCCAGTGGTGAGTAGATTGTTTTAAGTAGTAGACCAACGTAGTTACGGTACTGTATCAAAGCATAGTGTGTTGGAAGACTTGTCACTACATAGGTCAAGATAATATGGTCAAGGTGCTCATGTGAACTTCCTGTCTTTGCCAACCATTGTCTCTCACTTAAAACATAGTTTTTTGGGTTTAATCAATAATAACCACAGCGGATAAAAGATGTAAGAAAACATAAGGAGAAAGCAGAGCTACGCAAGGTTAACAGTAATACATGTGACATTCTCAGTCAGCACCAGGGACTTTTCCTCTGGGAAGATAGCCCATGTTTCCTGCTTTTCACACCATTGTCCACTTAAAAAAATCCACCAATGATTCAGCACGTCACAGATAGGGAGGAAGATAATTGCTGAGTTATGACGTTAGGGCACAAGCACTGAACCGAATCCCTTGGGCAGTTTTTAGAATCTTTGTGTGAAGGAGCAGCCATTTGAGGAAAAGTAATCTCTTATCTCTTCTGAATTAATGCCTTTGGGGAGCTGGAAAGGTCAACAAAATGAAAGTAGTTTATACAAGAAAGTCAATTACGGCTGATATACATAACGGGCACTGTTTTCACACACACACATACACACAAATATGCACTCACTGTATCACACACACTAACGCATTCACAAGTGTAAAGCCAAAACCATGTGCACAAAAAAATATATATACTGTATATATATCACACAATCAACATATCTATCAACATGTAACCAAGGCATCATTTGTTTGGTTACATGTTTGCCATGGTTGCTGTGTGTATGTGTTTGAGTGCATGTTTCTGCATGTTTTTTGTGTTTCTTTCTGACGGGAGCGTTTTAAGAGCTGTTTTCGCTGGCATCCTCCCCATTGCCTGCATTAATCACTGTGTGATCATTTGATATGTTTGTTTTTCTCACCATGGTGTACCTGCTGTCACAATGTAAACAGACTTCCAACAAAGGTCATTGTTTGTTGCCCCTGGTTTGGATTTCCTGATTTCATTAAGGAGATATAGTACCAGTCAAAAGTTTGAGTACACCTGCTGGAAACTAAGTTTATCTCATAATTGACAATGTTTTACACCATATACATTTCTGTAAAAACTTGACAATGATAAAAAACACATGTAACAATAAACAAAAGGAACATCAATGCAATGTTCAAGAAAATTGAATTGAAAATTGAATCTTGGATTCCTCAAAATAGCCACAACGGTCAAAATGGTTTGAGTTCTCCTTCACATTCCTCCTTCACCAGATAGTTATTGCACAACTTCAGGTCGTTATCTTGCTGAAGAATGAAGGAGTGCCCGATTAGTCATAATCCAGATGGACGGTGTACTCAAACCTTTGACTGGTACTGTACATTTATATACTTTTTTCCCTTGTATTATCTTTAGCTTACTGCCCAGCCATTACGTAGGTGTCAGCTTCTTTGCTGAAAGAAAAGATGAAAAATAAAAATGTAATAAATTGGATGGATCAAAAACACACCATCAAAGAAACACCCCCCTATTAGCCTGTCATATGCATCAAATGTCTATCAAGATAATTACGGTTTGAATACATTTTCTTTCACCATGAGCACGTGTGCTGATAAGATTACTTTAAGAAAATGAAAGCCAGAGCAAGAAAGTCACGCGTTGCTGCCTAATTATATTTGACGAATGTTTTGCTTCTCTCTAACATGCCGTGAAACATAACTGCTGAAGGTCATGTCATGGCCTTGAAAAGTACAGTTAAGGTTTTTATGTTTCAAAAACTCAGTAGGAACTTGATTTATAATTGGCCAAAAAACACTAAATGGGTACTGTTGAGGTTTTCTCAAAGGTATATTGTGAACCCCCCAAAAAAAATTATAATAATATCCCTCTCAAAACTTTCTTATAACTTCCCACAAAAAAGTTTGTTTTCAGCACTGACTTTGGAGTTTTTATCTTTCCTCATGTAAATGCGAGATCTGCAGCACCTCTGTAGAAGGAAATATCTCTGGGACTCACCTATGATTGATGGCCGAAAGGGGGACTCACTTCATAACTGGGTATTTTTACCCTGAACACCAGACACAAACAGCGGAGAGGTATTTGCGCCATTGTAGCCGTCTCACTATCAAACAAGCGTAAATGATGGCTCTGCCTCGCTCAGAAATTGCAGGCAACGCGACGCTCCGTGCTACTCGGCCCCGCCGGCTCTATGGGACAGGCAGGGCTTTGAAGCAGATGTCAGCATTTGTGCTTAATGCACAGGTAGCCGTGGCGGTGGAGGGACAGAGAGCTGGCCGTTAATCTCATCTGCTCTTGACGTCTTATCTCTGGGACATTTCCCCGGGAATTATGACACACAGGCCTGCTTTCCTTTGACTGCGGGAAAAAAATGTGCCTTTAAAATAAATGCCTTATTGATTTCAAATGACAAAAAACATCCTCTGTGAAAAGAGTTGTTTGGAAGATTCGGTTCTGCTGGGGGGATAATCATTTCAATTGTCAGTAAAATGAAATGATAAAAAAATGTTTTATTTATTTTGGACACTCCCATCTTTACTTTCCTTTATTTTACCTTTTGGATTTTTACAAGACCAATCGCCTGACAAATTACTTTAAAAATACCTCCCTGTAGCAGCAATAGCCCTAAAGGAAAATGTTATCAATTGAAATGAATTTGGGAATAATGAGCAGAAAATTCATTTATAACTTGTCTATGCTTTTACATGCATACTTGTAGACTGTCCCCATTATTGCTATTAGTTGTAATTTACAAAATGAGTGCTTTATTTTCTGTTGTATGGATCAGTGGTTCCTAAACTGTGGGTCAGGACCCACTGGTGGGTCATGGGAGGGGCTGAGGTGAGTCATGAGACACATATGACAAAAATAACATACTTTATATCACAGAAATTCCATTGACATTCACACCAGAACATTTAAACATTTTAACATATATCAGGATACATTTTGATGAAGAGTGGGTCATAGTAAATGTATTAGGCTCATTAATTGGAATTGGAAAACACTGGTATAGATAGGACAGTGCATTTGTGATGTTTTAGTACTTGTTCTGCTTATGCCTCTTGGTCCGCATTTATTTTACAGTGTTGTGTGTATTCCATGATTTAGACATTTTTTATCATTTAGAACCATTATCAGCATTGTTTACTTCCTGAGTTGTTGTGGCAGTCTGCTGTCAGAAACATTTGCAATAGGTTCCCAAAAGTCACTTTTTCAGTTTTTTCAGTTATCATAGTCATAAGGTTAATTAACTCAATGGTTTGCCTACCCAAATGGTTTTAGGATAATGTTTGCCTAAATCCACACAAGCAGAGTTCTCTTTTCCATTCGGAGTAGTCAGGTTATAATAATATTGTTAGCAGGCCTTAAAAATCCATAATCATGAACCGCTCTTGGATTTTTCATGTCATAAGAAACTTAAATTTGACATTTGTCATTAATCAAGACACTGAGTTGTGGATACCCTAAGGGTTCAATTCAACCATAGGTGCAAACAACCACAATTAAGTTACTATGTCAATTGACACAGGCATAGTTTGAAATACTTCAAATTATAATTAGCTAATCAAATTCACTAATCAAATATACATCAACCCATAACTTGCAACTGCAGATTCCAATCTGCAGAGGTAGTCCTTTCCCCTGTTCCACACAACAACTACTGTCCAAGTGCTAGTGGGCCAGCATGTACCTTAGAAAAATATGAAGTGGGAACCCAACCTCATACATACATAAACTCAAATCCAGCCAACACTGAACAACAATCAATCATGAATATATACCATTCCACACGTGAATTGGATGATACATTCACGGTCCTGTTGGATGATATGGTTCTGTTGTATAGTATATTCAGTCCGGTTGGGATGGTATATTCACGGTCCTGTTGGATGATATATTTGGGGTCCTGTTGGGTGATATGTTCAGAGTTCTATTGCTGCGATTTTAAAAGAAGAGGGATTATGGACCAGGCATCTTTTGTTTACTGTGTAAACTAATGAGATCGAGGGAGGGAGTCAAAGAACCAAGTCTGCTGATTACCAAACTCTGAAAGAACTGATTAGGAAATTTAGGAGCCATTTCCCAGCAAGACACTGCAGGATGGACCTGTTTGCAGGGCCCTCCATGTGCCTCCCTCACTCACCTTAATTAGTCTTGTGTGCCTGCTGTGCATTAAGTCCTTGTCCAATCAGTAGGCTAAATGGATCAGAAAATCCAATCAGTAGCGACGCGTGACAGCCCCAACCTTTCTGCTGATTAATGTTATTGTTTGCACCATTGTCTAGAGCCATTTGGCCACAGGTCCAAGCTTCAGGCGGGGGGTGAGGCTGAGGCTGATGTAGGGTAGTAATGAACCGGGAGATCATCGGTGGTCAACCTCAAAATCAAAGGGGTGTGTGCGCAGTGGAGTGGGGGCTTGAGCGCAGAGGTAGCTTCAGAGCCAAACTCCCAGCACAAAGAGGGCAGGTTAATCTAAACCATAGGGGAGGTTAATCTAAACCCAGCTCATTCAACAAAGACAGCAGGTAAATCTAAGCCAGAGGGGAGGTTCATCTAAACCTGGCTCATTGCACAAAGTGAGCAGGTTAATCTAAGCCAGAAGGGAGCTTCATGTAAACCCGGCTCATTGCACAAAGAGAGCAGCTTAATCTAAGCCAGAGGGGAGGTTAATCTAAACCAGGCACTAAGCACAAACAGGGCAGGCAGGTTAATCTAAGCCAGATGGAAGGTAAATCTGAAACCCAAGTCCCTACAGGGCCAGACTAATATAAAATGAGTTTTCCATCTTAGCTGCTTTGCCAATTGCTGCCAGGGACGACCCCCAAGAACCCCTGACTGAGAAGACTGGAGCTGTTCCTCTTTCCTTTTCCTCCATTTAGTCCTGTGGCTAAAGGCACCCCACCTTCCCGAAGGTCTGTGTGGCCAGATTGATTTTGGGCATACCAGAGCCAGCTGTGTCTGTACATAGAGAACATGCCAAAATCAAGGGCGCTATCTGGGGATAAACCAAACAAATAGATGTTTTGGACAGTGGCCTCTTGAAATTATGAGAATGCCTTTTGGATAAACCCTTATTATGCACTGAATACCTTATATTGGTGTACTTGGCAGTGGAGTGTGCTGGGTAATAAGCTAATTTCAAAGCATCACATGAAGGGTTTTGATGAATATTCATTGATTGTGAATATTCAGCTCACAACACATATGCTTTATATCTTATTTTGATAGGGTAAGGTATAATTTGAATTTTGATTCCTTCCCCTCTTACGGTATGGAAAAAAATGTGGTTTGAAACAGTTGCCACCACATATACTGTATATATATATATATATATATATATGAATGAATTTACCATTTCATTTTAGAATCACAAAAAATAAATCTCACATATCCCATGTAAAAATAAATGGTGGAATCTTTTGTCTCACATTTTTAATATTTCCAGGACATATGATCAGGGGCGGACTTGGTGATTTGGGGGCCCAAGGCAAACACAGGTATGGGGCCCTTCTCACCCCCTATTCTTACCCTTTTCTATCCTTATTAATCGAAACAATCAGACCAACCTGTGACATATCTTTTCACCAGTGTAGCAGTGAACGCCACGGAATCGAGAGTCAAGAGACTTTGCTTTTCCATTACAGTGCTCTTCTTTATTATAATAAAGCGTGAGACAAAGGGCAGTATAATCTTGGCTTGTCTTTCATACGGGAGTCATTCTAAACGTATGCACACTGAATGACGGTGGACAGTGTGACATACGCTCATACAAACATCATTCATACGAAGGAACAGGGCTTTCACTCAAACAACATAGCGATTTCCACATTTAAACATAGTTGAATATAGCTAGCTAAATATTTATAGTTTTAACCGGCCGCAAGGCCCCCTGGGACTTACAATAGCTTTGTCAAGGGAGTGGCTGGGGCAGGGATAATACTAGCAGCATCAATATTGCTAGCAGCAGCAGGTTATTCGTTATTAGCACTTGTGCTAACAGCATTAGGGCCCTTTTCCATTGCACAAAAAATAAAAAAACCAGAACTTTTGGTACTTTTTTGGCAATAGAAAATGGTAACTTTGGGTTTTCCATTCGCAAAAGTTCCAGTTACGAATAGTTCTCGTTGTTGATTTTTGGTGCCTGTTCAATATGTGGTGCTTACTGTACCAAACAGGACCTTGGGGGCAGGACTAACAGCACTGTTTATCGCTTATTGGTTACGCACTTTGCATTACTCAAGCGACTGATCGTGAGGGGGAAGAAGCATTGTTGTTAGCGTTTGTTTAAGAAGGAATATCAGCATAATGTAGAAAGCCATGGAGAAAACCACGTGACTATAAAACAAGTGCAGTTCTCATTAAAAACAAAGTGTAGCCTAATGTTGTTACAGAAGCACGGTGTCTGTCTTCATGTGATTATGTTCCAGTTAAACTACGCTATATGAGGGCAGTTCTGTCAAGTAGATTTCTGGTCGGCCAAGAGAGGGAAAAAACGTTAATGTATAATCCTGCTATAGCTTGCTATCAAGTGATACATGTTTTTCATATGGCAGCTTAATGCATACAATACGATATGATACAATATATTTTATTTGTCCCCATGCGGAAACATCTTGGACTCTCAGTAGCAGTGATTACAAAAATAGAAAAATAGTACCTCAAAAGAGCAACATCAACCAAATAACAGTTTCTGTACAACATCACAGTAGCTACACATTCTCATCAACACAATACATCTACACATGTATTAAGTGATATGTTTTTCATATGGCAGCTTAATGTATCAAGTGATACGTTTCTTCATATGGCAGCTTAATCAAAATGAAGTGAAAAATTGTTTCTTTGCGCTGATGTTTGCTCTGAATTAGCACAAACCGTAACAGTTTCCCTGAAGTCAGTGAACCGGAACGAGTGCTAGTTCCCATTAGGTCTAGTGCTTGTTTTTTTGTGCAATGGAAAAGGGCCTTTAGATTCAGGTGCAGATAAAAAGGACGTTACCTTTAGGAGTAGAACATTTGGTATATTTATTACTTTCCTCCCTCTTTTTTCTTTTCTCTGCTTCACTGGGGTAGCTTCGTTTCATTGTGTTTTATTGTACGTTACCACATTATTCTCCGTGCTATGTGTTGTTTAGTGTCTAACTTTAGACTTCCTGGCATGGTTCACTCGCAGCTGCGCAGTGGCGATGTAGTCCACTGTAGTCTGGAGTGAGGGGGGGGGGGGAGCCCACATTGACACTGATAAAATGAGCACTCTCAGGGCATTTTTGTGTGTGATCTTTTGGAGGGTGTAAGTTGGAATCAAAACATAAGTTTATATCCAATTTATATGTGCTATGGGGCCCTTCATGGGGCCCTTGGCTGCTGGGGGCCCCAGTCGGTTGCTTACCTTGCCTAAAGGTAAAGTCCACCCGTGCATATGGTGTTTATTTATAACAATACACAGTAAATACTTATGAATTTTAATATAACATACTAAGCACCTGTCACCACTTCTAATACACAAGACTGAATTGAATTTGGATGGATGCAAATTTTCTCATCTGTCTGGGAACATATCATTCTGTGAACTGTCATCATCATCCATGTTTTTGCACTTGGAAGGCAATGGAATAATATTTGCTGTCAAAATGGATTTTCAGTCACAGATACCTGTACTAATACATTTTTATATACAATCGAGCAGAACGTAAAAAAAAAAAATATTTTATCTTGTTTTTTGGGGATTTTTTTTACCATACAATATTTTGGTTCAAACTCACTAATTGGCCATTTTTCCCCCATTGTATTGCTGTCACAGTTGAATCAATGTATTATTCAATTTAGTTAATTAATTATTTCATGAATTCAGTCATGTACTTTATATTTGTGTCTATGTACCATATGTATGCATTTCATATTATGAGTCACCTAAATTTAGAATCAAATTATCTATTGAAGACTGAGGAACCTAATTGTCTTATTAATGTGTCAGTCAAAAACCAAAAAGGTGTTCAACAACTGCCGTCTCTCACAAATTTTTGTGAACAGCAAATATAAACCATTTGGCCCTACAGTGGCAGACAGATAATCTATTCATGTGGTATAATGAGAGCTTTTTTCTTTTTTCATTACCAATGGTTTATATTCTAAGCACTATAAAAACCTTTGAAAAGTATTACAGATGCAGACAAGGGCACAGCTATACAGGAGCTGAAGGTGACAGCGGAGCTCCTGGAGCACATTTGTATTTACTGACACAGTCAGTCACATT
Organism: Aldrovandia affinis; assembly: GCA_029706075.1. Taxonomy (NCBI): domain Eukaryota; kingdom Metazoa; phylum Chordata; class Actinopteri; order Notacanthiformes; family Halosauridae; genus Aldrovandia; species Aldrovandia affinis. The sequence continues at coordinate 2,003,245 of JAINUG010000100.1, forward strand.
CAGCCGTTTACAAAGCAACAGTTAATGAACCGTGTACCACATCATGTCCCATTCGAAAGACATAGAAAATTCTGAATGTGTAGTACTGCTATACCCTAGACCCAGCATATAAGCACCTCACTGCTCCTGAAATCTCAAAAAGCACATTAGCATTGTATTGTCCCTCCTACACAATCAATAGCACAAACAAATAGATCATGTAAATATGCAGATGTCCTGAATGCAATTTGGTTTGCATTTGCAATTACAGTCATTCAGTGGCTAAAACACAAATTTTGCAATTTAAAAAATATAAAGCAAAATAATTAATGCGTAAAAGGAAAAGTGTTTTCCGATGCAGATAAAATGTGGGAGGATGAGCTAAAAACCTCTTTCCAAAAGATCAGTGATGAGTTTATGTCAGGCTCTCTACCATATGATGCGTTTCGTGGCTGGCAGGACTGATTTACAGAATAAATCAAGTGACAGGAAGGAGCCCAAACTGAAATCATCACAAATCACAGAGATAATCGCTACAGACCTGTGTTCCTGCATGCTATTAGTCTCACAGTGTTTGGTACATCAGTGTAACCTTCTAAGCATTTTACACTGAAAACTATTTTATATTGAATACATTTTACATTGTTATTCCTTGTGAGTTTCAGAAGGAGTGGTGCTCCTTCTGACACTCACGAGGAACAACAAATGTAAACTGATTTCAGGACATTTTTAAATAATACGAACCATGATTAAATATCACACCTCGGGACAAATCTGAATTTAGTCCTGTGTTCAATCACCTCCTTAACTTGAAACACAGTTAAATGCAATAGATACCAGCAGGTCAAGGGGGCATAGGGGGAAATCAGTTAAAGCTCAATTTTACATTGAAAGGTATTTTTCAAAAATGACTAGTTGTTTACCTTTCGACATGTACTAGCTTGCTGGTAGGCACGCCTTTTCAAGTCCTTTGCCTCAGTGTTTGGTTTCATGTAAATCAACAACACATTCCCTTCATTGTGGAAATAAACAATGCACTGGGAAACAACCATAGCCAATCTCTTTGACAGAAAACATAGCTATGGAAGTATAAAAATAAAACAGACACAGCGAAGGGAAGAAATCCTTTAACTTTAATATTTTTTTTGAAAGCCTTATATTTTGCAGTAGTATTGGTCACAGGTGCAGACAGAGGGAATATAAAATGGAGAGGTGACATTTAGATTTATAAATTATGTCCAAAACAAAGAGTAATAAGGTGGACATTACAATTTTTTCTTCAGAGTGTAGTAAACATGTGCGCTGAGTAGAGGGGACAATGGCTGTTTTGCCTTTGCAATCTATATTTGTCCTTGCCACAATTGTAATAAAGTCTACACAGCTGCCCATAGGGCAATGGTTCCATGCAACACCTAAGACATTTATACCTAAAAACCCACTGCAAAATGCATAATTCATGTGAAGACATTGACTAAGCAAGCGCAAATGTATCTACATGTTTTAATCATCATTTCCCTTATCTGCATCTCAACCATTATGCATATGTATTTTTTTTCCATTCTCGCATAGAGGTTGCAAAATATGGAAGTGGATTAACATAAAGCATCACCTTTAGATTCATGACTGTTCATGACATCTACCTGAGATATTAACCAAGGTGTTAAACCAAGTGCAAACTTTGAGTCAGACAAAAGAAAATTGTCTTGTTCAAGTTGCAGTAATTGTAGCCAGGATGAACATTACAGGCAAGAAAAAGAGTGCGAGCGAAACAAAATAATATTTTGTACCAGAATATTTTGTGGTTGAAATGACATGAATGCTTCAAATACTTTGTCTGAATACCTACAGAGTAATTTAATTACTCTGCAAGATGAAATAAGATCATGACTAGGGGCCAGGCAATTTGGCCATTGTTGTTGTTTCACAAGCTGATTAAATATCTTTCAAGCTCTGTGTAATCTAAACATGCGCCCTAAGAGTCTTATTCTGACACATGCTCTCAGCACAAATAACCTCAGCTGCTCTGCTTTGGCAAAATCCATCGCCGCAATGAGGTGACACATTACCTGCTGTCTGCATGGGTAACAAATATCAGCCTGCAAGTAGCAGCAGATACGTCACCTTTACCACATATGAAGACGATTTCATCTGTTAGCATGCATTTATGGCAGTTCTGCTGGAGTGAAATTTTCTTATGTGTGACAGTTCAACAAAACCCATCAGGGATCTTGATTAAAAATAAATTCATGCATCAATACAAGTGTGTGTATGTACAGATTTTGAATAAAATAAAAGAAACAGCTGAGTGTCATTAGCTTAGCAATGGTAAGACAAACTGTGTGAGATATGACCATGCCAAGTGACTTAGTGTACAGAGAGAAAAGTATTGGGCCTAGGACAGAGCCCTGGGGGACACTAGTTGGAAGGCTGCAGGGTATAGATACTGACCCTCTCTGGTTAGCCTGCTAGAAAGTGCAGAGCTTGAGATGCCCAGCCCAGATAGCGTGGAGAGGAGAATTTGGTCATCTATGGGGGCAGCTTTGGCAGTATGGAGTGCTTTGGTGAGAGCAAGGAGCACAGTCTCAATTGACTGGGCAGCCTTGAAGCCAGGCTGGTTTGTGTCAAGAAGACCATTCTGAAGGTTGTGGGAGAGTTGGTTAAAGACAGAATGTTCAAGTGTTTGAATAAAAAAAAAGGAGGGATGCTGTTCTGTTGTGTTAGGCAATGCTATAGCTAGCAAGCAATGACTTAGAATAGGATGTGAATGGGTGTCATCAAAAGTAATATGAGGCTGTTTGATGTATAGTACATGTATAAAAAGTTGTAGCATCTTATTACCCACAAATTCTGATCTGTAAAAGAAAGTTATCAATGGGTAACCACACATCTTTCACTGCAGCAGAGTTATTAACATTTTTGCATTTTTTTGCATTTTTTGTTTGAATTTCTATTCCGATTTCCATTGCATTATCTAAAATGATTAATACATTCGCCTCAATCCCAGTGAATTTTACTTGAATAATCCTTTGTAATATCATGCAATTACAAGAGGAGCTTTTCCATTTCCGCTTTCCAAAGGAAAATAAAATAAAACTATATACTTCAAGCAACAAAAATTCTAACACTTATCTACTTTTATGAATGTGTTATAGTTCACATTTTAATAGCGAGTGGATTTTACTCTTCTTTCAAAAGAAAGAGCTATGGGTTTCTTTAAAAAAAAATTCTAAGCAAACAGACTTTATTATTTAATGTGAACAAATTGTATTTCTGTAGTGGTGTGGTTCAATTTACATATCTGAAATGTTTTTGATGATGGATTCAGTTATGTACATAATATATGGAATTGGATTCCAGAGAGAAAGAAAGAGTGCAAGCCTGTTCATCATGAGGAATGGGACTTTAGTCCAGTCATCTGATGGCAAACTGACACACATTGTCTCTTTTATAAAATGGTTTGACATAGTGATGCGACAAACTGAAAAGACTGAAACAAGGATGTAATTAATTAAATGTTAAAAATGCTGAATTCACTTTGCAAGGCAGATTGAGTGACCTACAGCAGAGAAGTGCCAATTATCATGGCTGTGGGGATGTGAGACCATTTGTAGTGTGCGATCCATGAGGGGATGAAAGGTGAGAATGACAGTATTGACAGGTAGGTGCCACATTACTTACAGGCTCTAATCTATTTCCATCTTTCATGCATGATCACTTTGATATTATCATGCTAAGGCATATACAGACCTGCTTTTCTGGGGAAAAGCGATCTACAGTGTGTAATTCTATTTAGATGACCTGTCCTCCATTTCATCTTAATTCCCTATTAAACACTGTCTGAAAGAAATGTGCTTTTACAGAGAAATAAACATTTGAAACTTTTTTTCCAGTCCTGTGTTTAATCACATTCAATTCACATACACATGTGAAGCAAATTCCGTTTTTTTCCACAGAAGATCAAATAACAGGTGTATTTGAGGCTGGTTCAGTGTTATTTCAGGCTAATTAAGATCTTAAGCTATTTGCATATCGTTGCAGTGCAGTGGGGACTTTCTGCAGATAAAGTGGAGCGTAAATCTGAGGAGAGGAGCGGTACTCTACCGAATGAAAAATAAATCAGATACACATTGCTTTTCAGGCCTGTAAAACAATAGGGAGCTGTCATAAGACATTGATGAAGAAGCAGTGAATTATCACATTAGTGCCATTAATACCCTGGTACAGCTGGTACCGGATGAGCGTTGGTCGGTCTCCTGGCAGGTTGAGAAGAGAGAGGGATGCGTGCAATAAAGTTATTATCGTTTGTGATGTTGGAGAGAGATGATAACAGAGGGATGAGGATATTAATGTGTCCTCAACAACCTTCAGGTATGTCATTAATAAATCATTCAAATGCTTATCAAGCCAAATCTCCACTGGCCTTGTTTAGAGAGAGAAAGCAATTAAGATTGAAGAATTGATCGATACAAAAGGTCACTTTGTTCAACGTATTTTTTTTTAACCCTTTCCAAAATCATGCCCAGAGTAGGCAGCCGTATCTGTCTGTTTTGTTGTGTTTTTTCTCCTTCGGTTTCTAACAGAGGAATAGATAATCTTGTGACCTTAAAGAACAGATAAACAATTCTGCAATGGGTTGCACATATACCTTTAGAACTTGGTACAGCGCCCCCTGAGGGTCATGCTAGTGTTATTCACTTCACTTTTCAGGTTGGCAGTTAGGGCTTAAATAAAGAACAGATGAATTCAATTATTAATCATTAATAGAGTATGATTTATGACTGCCCTATACCCTCCGCCAACTGTACACCCTCCAGTTTCACAAAATAACATTAGTGAAACTGGAATATTTTATTTGTTATTATTATATATTAAAATATGACACTCAGTGCAGATTGTAGTTGTTTAGTAGTGTGGAATCAGTGAGAATTTGAATAAAAATGTCTATTCCCTGAATCCAGTAACTTTATCAGTGAAATGTCCTTGTTTAAGGTTCAGCACTCTGAATACTGTTATTATGTGCTAAAACCACTCACTTATCTTACATTTAAAATATATTAATTTAATTAAATTTAATATAATTACTACTAGGGCTGTGACGGTATGAAATTTTCACGTTCTGATAATCATACTACTCAATATCACGGGTTTCGGTATATCACGGTATCAGTTTTTAAGTTTAAAAAATATATATCACACATAACGTGAAGGATGATGCTCATGCAGTTGGAATGCAAGGTTTGACATGTTCCCTCCATTACGTTTTCCACATTCTCAACAACAACACCATCTTGTTTTCTGAATCCAAAGTCCACAAGGATGAACGCTTTCGATTTTTGGGGGGATATAATCTGTCCTTACAGACCGCCACAGCATCGGAATCAGTGTCGGTCATCGCAAGAAAACCCGGGATTGACACAGAATATTGAACCCGGGTTCAACCTGCATTTGACCCATTCAGACCACACTATGGACACGGGTAAATACCGGGTCTTTGCCATTCACACAAGACCCCGTGTCGGCAAGTTTACTTCAGTACACGTCACTGCTGAACAGGGTTGTTGCATTTCAACATCATTAAAAGCAGACTTTGGTGTACTGCTTCTTCAGAGACTTAATGGCAAAATACTTACATGCTTGTTTATGAGCATTCAGGTTTATTTGTTTTGCATTTTAATTTCTTAGTGTCACGACTCGACCAGCAAACAGGCATTTCCCCCAAGCCCCAATCAGGAAAAGTGAAAGGCATACCAGGAATGCGCAAAGTCAATCAAGGTAATGACTGGCAGCTGTGGATACTTAACCGGGAGGATATATAACCGGCTGGCATCTTCAGTTCGTCGCTTGAACATTACTTTGCATTAGCTTTGACTTACCTGCTTTTGTTTTGTGTTCTTGGCGCATTGCTAAGTTTGTTCTTGTTTGTTTCTTAGAGTCAATGTGTTTAGTTTATTCCGTGCTTTGGAATACGCTTTGGATTTACTGTTTAGCTAGTTTTGTTTGTTCCTGTTTGTTTGTTATTTTGGTTTGTTTTGTTAGTACCATTACGTGTCTTCACAGACACGGTTTTGCTTTCGTTTCTTGCCAGCGTTTAAGGATAATAAATATCTTAAACGCATCTCCGCATTCTGGGTCTCTCTCGCCTGCACTTGGTTCCACACCTACCACACCCCTGACACTTAGCCACTGACAAGCAAATTCAGTTCCACTTACACAATTAACTTTAGTACTGAGGACTGTGTGATGGCAGGGGGTCTAATATGTCCCAGTCTGGGCAGTCGACGGGGGTTTAGGTTGGCTCAGTGGTGGTACATTACCACTCTTGAAATCTAATTCAGATCTGTGGATTTCTCTGCAGATTTTTGTAAAAAAAAAAAAAAAGGAAAATCCAGTTTTTCTCCCAATTTAGTGTCCAATCTCACCCTCTATATATTTAGATTTGCCCTCCCCCACAAACTCGCCGCCCATCCTCGCCGCAAAGCACCAGTCAAAGCGAGTGCGTTAGACCGCTTCGCTATCCAAGATATGTCTACAGATCTTATTCAAATATACAGTATGTATGTATCAAAGTAAAATATAGTGTTCAATTTGATTAGGAATTCCCACTAGACTCTTAATGAAAGCACTTTAAAACTACAAAGAGTGTTGCTATTACCATTATTTTAGATTAGATTAGATTAGATTAGATTAGATTTATTTTATTGTCATTGCACAGAGTACAACGAAATTGAGTGACAATCCTGACGGTACATTTACAATAACAAAGACAAAACACAACAGAACATCCATCCATCCATCCATTGTCTAAGCCGCTTATTCCTGGTCAGGGTCGCGGGGGGGGGCTGGAGCCTATCCCAGCATGCGTTCCGGGCGAGAGGCAGGAATACACCCTGGACAGGTCGCCAATCCATCGCAGGGCACACACACCATTCACTCACACACTCATACCTACGGGCAATTTAGACTCTCCAATTAGCCTAACGTGCATGTCTTTGGACTGTGGGAAGAAACCGGAGTACCCGGAGGAAACCCACGCGGACACGGGGAGAACATGCAAACTCCACACAGAAAGGCCCCCGGCCTGGATTCGAACCCGAGACCTTCTTGCTGTGAGGCGACAGTGCTATCCACTGCACCACCGTGCCGCCGTCACAACAGAACAGCAGAAACAAATTAAGATTCTAAATATAAAATTAACATTAAATAAATAAAATGAAATGTGAATATTTACTATTAAAAAGTTAAAAGTTACATTATTTTGATGAGATATGAGATATTGCACTTCCAGATATTGCACATTTCCGAATTGCAGAGGCTCACTATGGCAGAAGTGTAGTACAGTTGGGAGTATAAACATACAAACAAAAGTGCAGTAGTAATGTAAACATATATGCAGTGTTCTGTAAGTGTACTGTAAGTGTAGGTGTTGCAGTACTGATAGTCATCAGTCCGTATGAGAGTTTTTAAGTGTTCAGTTCTTGTATGGCCCTGGGGTAGAAGCTGTTCTTAAGTCTGTTTGTCCGTGATTTGATGGACCTGAAGCGTCTACCAGCGGGCAGCAGGTCAAACAGATGATGTCCAGGGTGGGATGGGTCTTTCAGTATTTTGGCTGCTCTACTGAGACAGCGAGAGCTGAAAATGTCCTCCAAAGAGGGCAGTGAGCAGCCGATGGTCTTCTGGGCGACATTGATAACCCTCTGAAGGGCTCTCCTGTCCACTGCTGAGCAGCTGGCATACCACATAGAGATACAGTATGCCAGCACACTCTCGATGGAGCAGCGGTAGAAGGTCACCAGCAGCTTCTCCTGCAGGTTGTTTTTCCTGAGGATCCTCAGGAAGTAGAGTCGCTGCTGTGCCTTCTTGACTACTGCAGTGGTGTTGGTAGTCCAGGAGAGATCATCAGAGATGTGTGTGCCCAGGAACCTGAAATCCGGGACCCTTTCCACACAGTCCCCGTTGATGTATAGTGGGTCGGGGTCTGCACTGTTCTTCCGGAAGTCCATTATGAGTTATTTTGTTTTTGAGGAGTTCAGGACGAGATTGTTCTCTGAACACCACGTTGCCAGTCTTTGGACTTCATCCCCGTAGGCTGTCTCGTCTCCTCCTGAAATAAGACCAACCACAGTCGTTTTGTCCGCAAACTTGATGATGGTGTTAGTGGGATGGGTGGGGGCACAGTCGTGAGTGTAGAGTGCGTAGAGAAGGGGGCTCAACACACAGCCCTGTAGGGAGCCGGTGCTGAGTGTAAGGGTAGGGGAAAGGTGGGGGGCCTAGTCTAACGGTCTGGTGACGGTTAGTTAGGAAGTCTTTTATCCAGTGGCAGGTGGGTTGGGAAAGTCCTAGGTCAGTAAGTTTTATGACGAGTCTGCCCGGAATGATGGTGTTAAAGGCAGAGCTAAAGTCTATGAAGAGCATCCTCACATAGCTCCCCTGGTGTTCCAGGTGCGTCAATGCCGTGTGAAGAGCAGTGGCATCTTCTGTAGACCTGTTCACTCTGTAGGCAAACTGGAATGGGTCGAAGGTGGGTGGGAGGCTGGCTTTGATGTGCTGAAGGACCAGCCTCTCTAAGCACTTCATAATGACCGGTGTGAGTGCGACCGGACGGTTGTCGTTGAGGCCGCTGATGACAGTCTTTTTTGGCTGTGGAATGATTGTGGCAGACTTCAGGCAAGGTGGAATGATAGATTTGGAAAGGGCCAGGTTGAAGATCTTTGTGAAGACCTCGGAGAGCTGGTCTGCACATTCCTTCAGCACCCTTCCTGTCACACCATCAGGGCCAGCGCCTTTTCTCGGGTTCACTGCTCTGAGCACACGCCTCACATCATGCTCCTGCACAGTGAGGATGTAGCTGTTGGAGGCTGGTGGAGGTGTTGTGTCAGACACCGCTGCTTTCACCTCAAATCGAGCAAAGAAACAATTAATGTAGTTGGTGATGTGCTGGATGCCCTGCCACACCCGCCGTAAACATGTTGTCTTCTATAGTGTTTTCTGAGATTAGCAAACATATTTGACCATTCCTTCTTACAGAATCTTTCAAGATCCTTCAGATCCTTCAGTCTGTACTTGTAGACTGCTATCTTCAATTCAAACTCCAAAATTTCAATTGGGTTTAATTCCGGAGATTGAGATGGCCAATTTTGTGGTAATCTTTTAACCATTTTTAGGCATGCTTGTGATAATTTTCTTGCTGAAAGATGCAGCTAAGTTTCAGCTTCCTGGCACAGGGAATAAGGTTTTTGGCCTAAATGTCTTGGTACTTGCTGGAATTCATGATTTCATGGACCTTAACAAGAGTTCCAGGACCAGTAGATTCAAAACAACCGCAAAACAAAGATCCAACGCCAATTTTCACTGTAGGTATAGGTTATTTTCAACATTTTCTTCCAACACAAAAACCCACCTCTGGTATGCATGGCCAAAAAGTTAAATTTTGGTCACAACACCCAGTTACAATCTGAGTTTGGCATTGAGTGGCCTCATGGTGATGCTATACCAAACAATAGAAATTTAAATAAAAACACTTAAAACACTGCCACTCCTATATAGTTTTACCGATTTGCATGAAAATACGTTTTTAAAAAACCATCTCTGAACCAAGCTCCACAATATTTATATACATAAACTTACTATGGCAAAAGATGGCCAGGTAGCCATAGAGAGCTTCACATTTCTAAAATAAATAAATAAAAAATCACTGCTGCTTCACAGATGTCTCAAAGTTGATGGGTTGGTCCATCCCCTCAGTAGGAGCAAGTGGAGAGTATGTGGGGGCATTGCAGGTATTTAGACTGCTTCCTATTTTTTTATCTGCTGCTATGTTTTGGCTTACATCTCTGAAATGGTAATGTATAGAGACATAAACCTTGCCAGTTAGGTACTCCAGGACAAGAGCTACTCATGGTAGCACACTGACCAAGATTACCTAGATGGAGGCATTATAGCAAAAAACGTATATTCCCTAGATGGTATGGGAATTTTTAATGGCATATTGGACCCCGCTGAATGTGTGTATATATTTTTTATTTTATTTTATTTGTTTTACTTTTATTTAAATAACCCAGGCTATGCCAACGTGGCTCTAGCCGGGAGTCCCATGTGGGAACAATGATTAGCTGGTTACCCCGAGGGAGGGGAGAGAGAAGCCGACATGAGTTTGCCATGTGTAAACGTGGCTCTTTGTATTGGAGTTACAATAAACAGCTTGGAGAATTCAGTCTCAGAGGAGGCAGTTTGGCATCTTTGTCACTGCCAGTCCAGGTAGTGAACTTGCAGTATGAGGGGTAGGGGTAGTTACATTTGTGAAAAAAATCTAAAATACTGTGGCATCCCAAGGGGCAGGATGAGGAAATGGCTGCCTGCTCTTTCATTCTTGGGAGCCACTGGAGAGAAAAACACTACAGTTCCCAGCAGCCTGCAGTCACACTTGATGACCAGCTGAAGCCTGTAAAGCCTGAGGACTGATAGCAGCTGAGGCTAATTTGGAGGCCTATTTAAAGGACTGTTTTGTGTCACACTGGGAGGGGGTAGGTTAGTATGTTAGAGTGGTGGAGAGTAGGTGAGGATTGCTGTTTCGGATTGCTTTGAGGAACCCGTTTTGTGTACCGATTTTGGATTGATTGAGGATTGGATTTTGACTTTGGATTACAGATATAGACCAAGGGAAGGATTGTGGACTTTGTGTGTTTTTTTCCAATTACCCCACCCCTTTGTGTTTTGTCAAGCTTCCCTGTAATAAAATTATCATTTTGTTTTGAAAACTGCCTCCTCCGGGTTTTTCAACTGCCTACGCCCTCTGCAACGGTCCGTGAGTGTCCCCCACCCCAAGCAACACCACAATACATTTAAAAAACAGCAGCAGAATATAGGAGTTTTAGGCAGCCTGATTATGCCTTACAGAGAGAGAAAGTGAGAAAAATATAACAGGGACAAAAGTACAATGAACCTACTCCACAAAAGGTCAAGGGCTTAATTTATCTTGTGCTAATGCGTAGTAATTGCATAGTCCATATTACCATTGCATATGGCTGACTTATTCCTGTTTTGTCTGCCCAATGTACAACAAAACACACAGTCACCTGGGGCTGTCCATTTCGTACCAATGCAAACAAGCCAAATCCCACTGGTTTACAAATCTATGCCACTTGCTTGCTTTCAAGAACATACCTGCCTTGAGAGAACTAGCCGTTTGTGCTTGGCCATTGCAGTTCAGAGTAGTAGGCAACCGGCGCGTTGAAAACTGGACTTGTTGAAACCTGGATAACTTTTTCAAACTGGAAATGTCAAAAGTTTAGTGTACAGAGCCTGGGTGACTGTCTGCGATTTGTTATTGAGAAAACAGAAATCAATGGTTTTGGTTATATATCCATTGCTATCAATAATGGAGGAACAAGTAGAGCTTGAAAGAAAAGTGCATCCCCACGGCATGTGCGGGTGAAAGAGAAGAAATCAATGAGCAGATAGCCTCCAGCGATTTATCCCTTATTTTTAGGACATCTGAACATTTTGTTAGCCAAGAGGAGTGGAGATGCCTTCTTCACACTTCATTATTTCGAGACAGTCTGGTCGGGATTGCTGTAGTTCAATGGTGGGTCTGAAACAATAATGTTAGCTCCTTGGTTCATTAAGTTAACAGTGTTCTAAAACTGTCTATTTGTAGGTAACGTTAACATGCAGCTAATGTTTTAACCATTACAAAGGAGCACACTTATTATTATTATGCATGGTTGTTGGTACTACAATGTTTGTGTGCACTGTTGCGTGATGAGATGCCTGAAGTTGGAGCTCTACCCTCAGAGATGTTGGATTAGATTTTTTCCTGTCTCTCTCATTGTTTTCACCGACCTGAAGCTCAGACCTAGTTATGATTGTCCCCAGTATATCAGTGTAAGATAGACTGGGGCTGAGTCTAGGGTTAGCCACTACTAGAGTAGATGACGCAAGATCACAAAGCTGTGGATCATACTTCAATATTTTCCAATGCTTTGAAACAATAATTCTGACCACATTTAGCACATTGTTGAGCACACTGTTGAATTGAAACAAAAGTAACCTTGATTATTTTTCTTGGGCCTACCCTGGTTCATCTCTGGCAGCTTTTCTCTTTGGATATGCTTGGCTCTATCCAGCGCCCTATCAATTGTTTTGTTATGATAGAGAATCACAATTGCATATCTTGGGTTTTTTAATCTGACAAAATCTTACTGCATATCTGCTTTAACTATAGAAACTAATGTTTCCATAATTCCAATTTGTACTAACTAACCCTAACCCTAACCAGTTTACTTAGATAACTAATAACTTGAACAATAATTCTCCTCAGGAGCTTTGTTGCCTGTCATTTTTGAACACATTAATGAGACAACATGGGTTGCCATTAATTCAATGTTGAATGCTAATGAAGGAAAAAAAGGTTTGTAAACAGAGTTTGCATGTGTTTAGCATCCACGACATCCCTGGTTACACTGACAGCACTGTCTTTCCTGCTCTGAACACTATTCTCTTTCAGAAAACTCACAATGGAATTGTGAAATATACACTGAACAAATTTCAGCATATTCCAGGGAAAAAAATATTTAGGAGCACTGACATTTCTTGCCAATACCATCATTAAATTCAATGATTGCAAAAGTGTATTCATTAAATGAATACAGATAAATAAGGACACAGCTGTTAATAACAATACACATGGTTATTTAATGCTTTGGAACATACAATGTCATTGTGGTCATTTCAGTGATTTCATTCAAAATAAAACAAACAATACACTTCACCAGAGAGTTTTACAGAGCCTCATTTGTAGCACTTTGAAGTAGAGTTTCAGAGTGAAACAAATATTGACAGCAAAGATGCAGATACACACAGCTATTTACCCACCTTATTTTCACACCCTTTTGCGTATACCCACCTATTACATGAGATGTAGCAATGACTTGCAATACATTTTCAGAGAAGCGGCAGATTATGGTTTGATCTGTCACCACACCAAATTAATTTGATGAATGTCTCTTCACGATGGTGTGATATGATATGCTCAGGTCCCCAATTGCAATGATATCATACTGTCAGACTAATCACAATAGCAACCCTGTTTGACAGTATATTATGCCTATACATATTCCCTCAGGTGCCACATGTTGAACATTAGGAATTAAAACCAAAAATAAAGAAGCCTTACCACTTAAATTGTGGGAGGGAAAATATGTGTACAAATAAACTAAATGTATATTTTAAGGCTGAAAGCCTTAATTTTAACTAATTTAATTCAAGTAACCCAAGCAGATACCCTCTTCCATAGGCTTGTGAGGAAATAATTGTAAATTACATGTTACAGTAGCATCGACACAAGGGTAAACATAAATGTTGTGGATAGAACTGTAATACAAATTACAAATTGGCTACAAAGATTTCACTAAATATTCTGTCGATGTTCATCTTTAGAAGGTAGCAAAGAAAATTGCTATGTGAAAAAAAAAATATATATTAACCCCTCACTCCACCATAATACTACTGTACCCCCTTAAGGCAGTATACCCATCTTTTCTTACACCCCTCAAACATGAAATATACACTATCAGTGTTAAAATTAATTAAGTGCAGTTAACAGGGCAATTTTGAAACTGAAATAAACAGAGCTCAATAGCAACCTTGACACAAACATTCTCTCTCTCTCAATAAACCAAAATACTGGTGCTGTTAGCTAGATGGCACTGAAACATGGTGAGCGAGCTGGCTGCAGTAATGTTTCCAAATGACAATTGACTGTTCAACCCTCCAGTTCAGTGCTGATCTATCCATTTATATGAAAACACAGTGAAATATACACAACATATGTGAGCTACATTTAAGTCATGTTACTTAAGCAATTTTACAAACTGAAATGGAGCTGAATAGAAAAACTTTTTCTTTTTCCCAATGTAATATAATCCTGCTACAGCCAAATACATGTTGCCATGCAGGGCTTTCGGGCTGCAGTCGACACGAGCGCGGCCCGGATTCGATACCAGACTGTGGTCCATCCGTCTGAGCTGCGTAGCGAATGGGCACATCCTGCACAACTGGAGCAGCCAGAATGCATGCGCCTGATTGACAGTAGGACACACTATTGCACAGTGAGTTGGGGAATACCATGGCAAGCGTTTATCTCCCCGCTGTGCCACGCTACGGCCAATTACGCTCTGCCCCAAGGGACGATCAGTCACGGTTGGCACTGGCACGGCCCAGATAACGATCCCATACCACGGGCTCCACTACGGCAACGAGACTTAGCGTGAATTGCCACGTGAGAGCCCTCAGTCCACAACGTCTTATTATAAATATGATAAGATATACTTTATTGATCACCAAGGGGACATTTGGGTTGTCATCAGCAGCTGTACATTTTCAGACAACAACACTTGGATGTAGATATATACAGATATATGCCGACATATAACTTTGCCTCCAGAGGCAAAGTGCATCGTAGAGTAACCTCAGTGCAGATACCAAAATAAGAAAGGAGTATACTAGGTAGTATTGAGTCACTGAAAGCATTTCGTAGCATTAAATTAATAATTCCATACTTGACCAGTAAAACACTGTCTCACACTGGAGGTTAAAAGTTAAGGATCACCTTCATTAAAATAGCTGATGGAATTTGGTAAAAAACGAACACCTGAATCGCTGAAGCATTTAGGTAACATTAGCTTATTGCTGAAGGTACATCTGTTAAAAATGCTGTACAGAGGGTGCCCTTCATTCTGCCTTCTGCCTTACTGCCTTACTTACTTCCGGATGATCTGGAACCAGACTCAAATAGATATCAATTAAGAGCCAAGACAACCCACTTTTATACATATAAACAATCTGTTGGCCTAAAAGCACTTTATTTCCAGTGTTAATTAGCACATAAGAATGGTGACGTAGGGCCATAAGCAGGTCTGTGCAAAAGAGAGACAGCCCTATGTGTTTATACCAAGGCCTCTCTTAGGGAAAAAGAGGTCTTTACTCCGGGTGATTAGCTATAATCTCTTCTTCACGTCAGGCGTTTGATAACAGTAACACCCGGCTTTGTTGTCTGGGCTGGGTGGTGATGGAGATGGCGGGCTCCTGACGACCCGAGCGAGAGGTGGAGCATTCTGAGGGCACGGATCTAAAATATGCATCAGAGCCTCTGCACCGTTCTCTTTCAAATATTTACTGGTGACCAGCTAGAAGCTGATTTTAGAGACAGTTTAAAGGATGTTTTTCATGTGATAATTTAAATATTTATTAATTTAATATTTGAATAGAATTATCAGTGGGCTGGGTATATTTCTCATGAATTACTTTTTATTTCTACATTGTCAGCAGACATAATAATATTAAACAATGGTAGGGCTCAGGAATAACTGGGAAAAATCTATAACTGAAGAATTACCAGAATCAGATAACTTGATCCATAGTCATTCATAGAATTTCTTCGCAGACCATTGTGGAAACAGTGGTAAGAAGGAAGAAAAATAAATCCCTCGAAATAAGTGATAGCAAATATCGTTTCTGAATGAAAAATAAACAAAGACCAAAAAACAACAGAACGCCATTTACAACCTCTCGGGATCTATTGGCATTATTACTCTCCCAAAGACAGTTCATTCTATTCATATCTGTACTCTCTTGGGTCTCTGCAGTGCCCCTCCCTGCACACACTGATACAGCTTCAATAATCAGTAAGGGCTGTGTTTGACTGGTCCTTTGAACTTGTTCAAGAAAACCTCACAGGAATTCCACAAGTTCTTCTCGACCCTCTCTGTCCTCCTTTGATGTTCACTCGATCAAAATGAATAAAGCTTTTGAAACATCAGGGTATTGGTGATCAAACTTCAATACTTTAAAAGCGTAATGAAAGCAGATAACTCTCCCCGCCCCACCCGCCAAGCATCAAACAATGCGCCGTCGTATGGGTTACTGATCAAAACCTAGAAAAAATTCACCTGAACCATGTAAAAGACCCTGTTGTGAAGACGGACCCTCACTCAAACCCTTTATGGGCTTAACAATTGATAACAATTGGTATTAAAAAATGAAAAATAAACACGTTTAGAACTTAATGATAATAACATAAAGCCATTAAAAAATTGAGTGAGGTTTTGAGTATTGAGTAGATGGCACACAGCCAATTCAGTCATGATAATTTTTTACCGACATGGCGCTGGGGAGCAGATGAAATTGCGGCAAATAAAATACAACTTTTGTGTTTCTTTTCCCTTTCTCTTCTGCGCTTTTACAATAAATGAGACATCTCTCTGCCCTTTGACTAGAGGATTTACGTTTCATAACTCTAAAGCCGCCCCCAGACGGATGACGATAGCTGCTCCATCCCATTCCTTTGAGTCGTGACATTCCAGTAACACCTTCATTTGCGCCGTTGCCTGAACATTGACTGTTCCCTTGGCAACAGTAGACACTAAGAACAGGAATAAAAAGTTATTGTGAGTAGTTGTTTCTTTCTTGTTCTTGTCCTTCCATGTGGCTTTCACTCCCTTGGTTAGTTGCCAAAGGATTGATTTTGTACCTTTTCCCGGCAGACATTTCTTCTTTTTTTGCTATTAAATAGGAGCAAAAATGCGCTTTTCATTGCCATGACTTATGCGTGAGATGAATTCCCGTGTCTTTGGGATTCGGCTGGCCCACTTGGACCCTGCAGATAAAGGAAACACAAAAGACAACACATTCTGCACTGTTCTGACCACCACAGACATATCCCACTCCCTCGCCTATCTTATACCCAATGCCAGACATGTAGTGATAGACGGGCACGCCTGGCTACTGCAGCAGGTACTAAATGTAAGAGCTGAACAACTGCAGGGAACTGTTGCTGGCTCAGACGGAGGTATGCAGAGCTTCTGGAAGGAAGGAAGCCATCTTTAATGCGCCAAGTGATAA
This sequence comes from Aldrovandia affinis, assembly GCA_029706075.1. Classification (NCBI taxonomy): domain Eukaryota; kingdom Metazoa; phylum Chordata; class Actinopteri; order Notacanthiformes; family Halosauridae; genus Aldrovandia; species Aldrovandia affinis. Next base: position 2,020,120 of record JAINUG010000100.1, read on the forward strand.
AATAGCTGAGCTTGTGTATGTGTGAGAGAGACAGTTTGTGTGTCGACTGTGCGTACATGCATAAGAGTGTATGTGTGTGTCTGCATGTGGGGAAAGGGGTTAGAGATTAAAATATAAACATTATCTAAATTATATAACTATACAATTATTATTAGCTATCTAATTATGCAATAAATATTTATTCATAATATCATTTATAATGATAACTAACATGTAACAGGACTATCCCTGTTTCAAATGAGTAACTAACACCACTAACCCTTACATATTTATTACATTGCAGTAATAACCACTTGTTACAAAAGTAGTTACAATTTGTAACTACAAACACTGCACTACAAACTTTTAGTGCTACCAGAAGTTATATTTACACATATGCAGTGAAATTCACATTTTTATATATTTCTTTCATTTGTTTTGTCAAACTAACTTTCAGTTATGCTACAGAGTATCTATAGAGGCATTAGGATCTAGCTGCGCTCGCAATTATTTATTCCTGTATGCACAAAGCAACCAAGCCCATTTAGCAAACTTAACATTCATTCTTTTTAATTTTGTCCATGACTGACTTTTTGTGCCTTTGGCTAGAAGCAAATGAATGGCTAATGCATTACCTTGGCTCCCAAATCAACTTATATTATACAATTTAAACAGGTTACTAAATCACTGCTCTTTGTCCAAAGGCAAACCCCCTGATTTAGTCATTTATCAGTGAACGAAAAGGCCACTGTTGTTTCACTCCCTCCTTCTGACACTCTTGTTACCCGACTGTTTTGTGTAGAAGGATAGAGGTCTCTGCCAGACATTTGCAAAATGGACGTTATCCATTAGAACAGCAATGTGACCTCCCCGGTATCACCGTTAGGCACAAAGCCGGCACGGCATGACCGAACATTACCTAGCAACCAGTCTTTCCCGCATCACAGGATGGTGCTGCTGTGCTTCAAAGACCTTGAGGAGATATGCACATGGACCTCAGAGGTTGCGTATACTAACCAGATGGTCAGCTCCATACTCTTAATATTGAAAGTTCTGTCTCAAGTTCAACTTTCCAATGTGATGCATCTTATGTATATTCAGTAAGGGGACTGACCAAGAACAATTTCATTGCAATGGATGTCCTATCCTTGGGCTCCTCTCTTTGTGAATGTTTAGAAATTGTACAGTAGCACAGTTTCCTGTTACCACCGGAAGTAAATGGGAGGAAAGCAGGAGCTAACCATCTGCATTCCTGTGGGTTCTTTTCACTTTAGATATTTTGTATAGATTATGTTGTCACTTTACTTGTACTACTGAAGGCAAATTATGAGCGAACATGTTTGTTCTATTTGACTGTTCTATTGTAGTCCAACACTACTGCCACAGGTTGACACACAATTACCCATAGCATCGCCTACGGAGAGGGGGTTTCAATTGGCAGGCTTTTCCCATCTCAAACAAGAGCAAGTACTTTGGTCCTGCACTTGCTGCCCATTAAGTATTCTACTGTCCTCAGGCACTATGACCGCACAGCTGTCATCAGCAAGGACATGCATGCTCGTCTGCGCTCTCCCGTACTGACAGAGGAAGTTCCTGCAAGGAGACAAGCCTACAAATATGACATGGGGGGAAATACAATTATTCAGTCAAAATAAACAACAACAACAAAAGCTCTTAAAGGTCACAAAAATCAAGAAGTACTAAAATTGACTAAAAATACATGGGAATACCGTTGCTGGTGGTTAGAACACTGAATTCTTCTTCTTTCTTTCTTCCCATGTTTCTGATCTCGTGTTCTCCCGTGTTTTACTCCTCCCTATAATCGTCCCTCTCTCCATTTGGCAGAGATTTAGACGGAGGTCGGATTCAATTTGCAGAGAGGGGATGTGTGATGCGCCCGGCCTTGTGTAGACTACTTATCGACTAGCTGAAGATTGAATACAGCAATCTGTCCTGGTTCCCAACCATCTCCACTGAATTCCTATTACAGGCTCTGAGACATTTGTGCAGGTTCTTAAAATCACTTCTATACTGTCTATAGATGGTAACTCAGCAAATAAGCTGTCCAGAAAGAGTTATAATATAACTACATACAGTACCCTGCAAAATTATTCACACTATTGATAAAACTGAGGAAGAAGACTGTAAAAAATAAACTACACAGGTAATGATTTACAGTATATTGTATGCTCAAAATAATTATTTTATTTTATACTATCACAATTTCTCAGATAAAATATGTTGTTTATAATATTTTGTTTGTAATATTTTTCCCCTTAAAAGATGAGTCACAATTATTCACACCCTTAAAAATTCTTGAAAAATAAAATCCAACAAAAATAAATCTTAACCTTTTTAAATTCATATAAATCTTAGGGAACTGTATTGTGGCCTCCCATGGCTTCCTGTTTCACTGGACTATAAAAATAGTGTAACACACATGTCAAATCCATTTACCATGGGGAAAGGCAAAGAACTCTCAGAAACAATACAAAGGGTTCTTGACCTTCACAAGTCAGGAGATAGTTACAAACAAAAAACTAAAAGATAACACTTTCCACTATAGGTAGTTTACAGATAACATCATGTCTCTTCGCCGCAGTGGGGCAAACTCCATATGGTGGGCAAGTAAACACAAGAGTCGAGGCATACAGTAGTCACGCACAAAAATGCTGTATGCTTGCATTGTTTATGCTTGTTCTAATTGATGTAACCGAGAAAGAAACATATGTTTTTATAGAGTATCAAAAGTTATTCTTCATAAAGGGGAAAAATTAAAAAAACACAAAAGAAAACACTGAGAGATATAGCTGGCAAACTTGCGCCTTTCCTCTGGACGAGCAGAATCCGAACATGCCCGTGTATGCAGTGACCACTTCGTGAAAGGCATGTATTAAACTTTCCTTTATTCTGTAACGTTAGCAGTTTTTTGTTCTTTTTTGTTGTAGCTTTGTTTCCCTGGAACAGAACAACAGTACGGGATTCCGGTGATGAGTTTACGTGTTATGTTGTGTTGTTAGTTGTTGCTAACGTTAGTTGCTAGTTGTTGCTATCCTAGCTAGTTGTTGATATGCTCAAAGACGTTAATATTTTACTAATCTCACAAAGTGTTTTGTGATCCCTATGGCTAAACGCGTTTTCATTTATTCCCTTGTTAGATTTGTTATTTTTCTTTCTATGTAAGTAATGTTGTGTAGTTTCATTTGCTTAAATCAATGTTACCTTAATTTCACAAACCCCAGTTCCATGACAGCTGCAAATGACAACTACTTCAGGTAAGGCTCCCATGTATCGCCACTTTAGGTTCAGCCAGAGACCACTCTCCACAGAGGAGAAGCCCTCATGCTCCATACTTATCAGCTTCTCATACTCTTTCTTGGCTGCTGCCTCATGACTGCATCCGTAACTGTAATCAATATGGTGTAGAACAAGGTAGTTACCTATATCCACAGACTCGACAGCAGGAAAATCTTTCATTTCCTGTGAGAAATCATTCCTTTCCATACAATACGGATGTTTTCCATCACATTTTTCGATATTTAGTTTCTCTCTTGAACATTGGCTTCTAAACTGTTTGCATAAACTAAGTACTGCTCGTTGCCTCCTTTAATGATTTCACTTCCTAACCACTAACTGAGCGAGCGCATGTCAGTACAGTCACGTGACTGTAAACAACCTATTATGCCAATAATTACGTAATTTAAAATCACTGGAACAGGGGCAAACCTGCCTGTTAGAGGACACAAATGCATCTTGCCCCCACGCACAGTGAGGCAGATGGTTTGGGAGGCAAAGAAGAACCCAGAGTTCTTATTTTCATCCCAGGCAACAGCTGGAGATATAGGCTACAAAGATTGGGTCAATCTTGGGAACACAAAGTCTCTAAATCTATCATCAGACTCCACCTGCATGCTAATAGACTTTTTGGAAGGGTTGCCAAAAACAGCCACGATTGAGGGTAATCAACAAATCAAAAAATATAGAGTTTATTAAATGGCTTATGGTCAGATGAGACAAAATGAAGCTGTTTTGGCCATGCACACCAGCTGGAAGAAGGACACTTATGTTGGTCATGGTGAAATATGGTGAGACCATGGGGTTATTTGCAAATCCTGGGGCAGGTCAATTTCAGCCTCCAGCAAGGACATTTTGGCCAAAACCCAGATTCTCTCTGCCAGGAAACAGAAATCTTGGTCGCAAATGCATATTTCAGTAAGACAATGATCCCAAGCATACCTTCAAAAATCAAGCAAACAATGGTTAATGGACTACAAAATTACTGTTTTAAAATGGTCATCTCGGGCTCCAAACCTGAGCAAAAAAATTGCGTGGGCAGCTCACAAGGACAGACCGAACATCTCAAGGATCTTGAGAGATTCTTTATAAAGGAATTGTCAAAGATCCTCCCCCTGATATGTTCAATCTCATAAAACACGAGAAGACGGGTTGTGTTATCCATGCGAGTGGATAGTGCCCAAAGTACTGAAAACAGGCCTGCGATAATTATGACATATCTTACTTATAAAACAAAATATTTTTTAAATACTTTTTCTGAGCACACATTATTGAATCAATTGTGAATAATTTGGGGGGGTACTGTATATGCAGTATATATACAAGTAACTGCCCAAATAAAAGAAACACAAACATTGATTGTTGACTTGAAAGTTAGGGTTGTTTGCTTAACGTTAACATTACATGCTGGTGAGTTTGATCTATCAGTGGCATTTTCGCTGAGCTAGCTAGCTACGAAAGGATGCTTGGCTTGCAGTTGGTAATGTAAACTTCCCACTTGACACACTACCCTCACAAAGTCTACTTACAATGCAAACAATACACTTTGTTTTTTATGGTCGGGTTTCCCTCTGCATCTAATGTATAGCCAAAGTGGTCATGTAAATTCCCCTTGGTGGTTTGATAGCCCAATGTTTTATGACCGCTCTTGCTAGTATCGAGTAATGACCCAGATGGTCATGATTTTGCACAAACTTCCTTTTTGCAAGCAAATAGGGCCTACATTATGCATTTAAAATGTTTTAAAAAATCACATTTCAAACAAACGTTTAATTCTCACTTACAATTAGTTGGCGATTAAAGCAGTAGTTGACTAATCGGACTGATTCATGTTAATGGATAGAGCCCTAATATGTATTATATGTATATTATACTGTATATATAACCCCTTGTGTTGCCTAGTCAAGAAGGAGCTGGTACTTCCCCATATAAGGACAGGGGAAATCACTCCAACATGTTCATACAGTAAGTGCTTCCGTTTATTTGCTTAGCAGATAGCCAGTGGGACAGAGCTTACATTATGCATACACTTTTCTGCTTGATTAGGGGTATGACTGCAGTGGCTTGCACAGTTAGCTATAAATCCTAGCTCCTTAACCATTGCACCACATTGATTGCAGTGCCATTAACATTAGTAGTGAAACCATAGTGATGCGATATCTTCACGTATTCATTGGAAATTAAAAATACTAAAGGTTTAACCTGTGTTTGCAATTATTAATTCCTACTGTACCTGACAGGTAAATATTAATTCTGAGGAAAGTGAGCATCCTCACATCCGACAACCCAAGTGCAACAAATATAAAAACTATATGTGAAGGGAAGAAACTTTGGCACACTGGGATTATTTGCAAGCCGCTTATTTATTGTAATTGTTTATTCATAATAATAATAATAATAATAATAATTACTTTATAGCTTGTCCAGGAGGGAACTGAATTGAAGGGTAAATATACAGATTTCAAGGCATCAGCATTAAAGTTTGATTAAAACTATGTTGGTATGTATTAATGTCTGTGAGCTTGATGCACACAGGCAGTCCTGGTACGGAAACGGTTGCAAAGCTGCCTGCATTAGACACGTCTCCCCCTTACTGTCAGGGTACAACCATGAGTTGGGATGAAGTGCTGTGACTGCGGGTTCATCTAGGTGGATAATCCACCCCCCATTTCTGGATTAGGGGGATTTTGGAATGTGTCCTCGTATCATTGCAGAAGTGTCCGTGGCAAATTGAAATCTTTTAGCATTACTTCAATTTAACCAGATTGGAAGCCTTTGATGTGCCAGAGGAAAATAACCAGAGGATTGAAGCTTATTGGCTTTTAATGAAGAAAAAAACAAAAGCTCTGAATATGTGCTCTACCTCTAGATACATTAGGACTGCAGATCCATACCAGTTTCCCTTTTTATCTCCACATTTCTCCATGTCCGGGAAGCATACACACTTGTCAATCCTCGGGTGTTCCTATGCATGCCTTTGAATTACTGTACTGTGAAAGTGTTTCAAGAAACTCAGCTGGCAGGTACTGAAGTACAAAGTGTAGAATCCTGTAATTTGCATTTGCACCGTTCACTTTTGAACGGTGTTCTGAGATCCTCAGTAAGCGCCACCCGCACCACATCATCAATGACACCAACACACTGACATCAGCTCTCCAACAACACCAAACATGCTTATACTGTACATGTAAGTTACAGTATAACACATTAAACTCAGTGATGTGGTCAAGTCTTGAGAACAGCCCCCAGTGTGTCCTGTTTTGCTGAGACAGGATCAGTGTGGGGCCTGTGAGACGTCTGGGGCAATACCATTCTCGCCCGTTGGCTCCCCGCTGGCAACACAAATACAGTTCACACTCTTTGGGGTCCCTTCATGGCATAGTTCTGTGAACTGCCCTAAAGTTTCCCCTCTGCAATACTATTGTTCTCTCCTGTTGGCTTCCTGCTGGCAACCTAATAAACACAGTTTGCACTCTTTGGGGTTACTTCAGGGCATAGTTCTGTGAACTGCCCTACAAAGGTAAAAGACAAAAGCCTACTTACATAAGCCTTAAATGTAGCTCTTTCACAACCTGGCTTGTGCATTACTTCACATCTCTCCATCCCTACCAGGTATAATGCATTACTGCAGCACTTTCGCAACCAGGTATAATGCATTACTGCAACATGTTTACAGCCAGGTAAGATGCATTACTGCAACACTTTCAGAACCAGGTAAAATGCATTACTGCAACACTTTCACAGCCAGGTAAGATGCACTACTGCAACACTTTCACAGCCAGCATTTAGAAATGCACACCAGATACCATATTTACTCCTCTCCTGATATGTTATTGTTCGATGCCCTCAATATTTCTCTACAGTTGATTATCTCAGCTTTGGCATGCACACTGTATCCGCCTTTCTCAGAATGAACCAGCCTCAAAAGCCAAGATCAATATGTATTAGAGGATCAACATTTCCATCTGGCCACGATCCGGTGGATTTTCACGTCCGCACCAGCCCGTTTGAAGATTTTATGATAACACACTTGCGTTTCCATCTGGCTGCTCTGACACCTGCTGCCTTCCGTGAGAACACTCATTTCAGCAGAGGGAGAGAGAAAGCCATGTGTGACTGAGTCTCAAAGACTCATTACATGAAAGAGGAGAGAACTGAACACTGAAAGAACCATTCATCAATGTAAGTCATGCAGGTGGTTTCCGAGCCTCGAATTGAGGCAGACTCTTATTTCCTGCAAGGCAACATGCCGACAGCAGTGGCATTGGCAGCAGTATCAAACCAGGAAGGGATCTTGATAAATATGCTTATTGTCCCATTTGCAAATTAAATGATGCCTGACTGCCTGCACTATCCCCCCCGCCCCACCTTCCAGAAACAGCAGAGACATCACATCCATTCAGAGGCAGCCAGCTAATTCCATTACCTCACTGTTGCCACCAGCATAAATCCAAACTAATCTCCCATGCATCCACCCAGAAAAATGGCCAGGGCAGGAGGATTTGTTCAATATATCGCATCCATAACACATATCCTATTTTGCCAGAGTTTCGGTTGCTTTATGCTCATTCAATGTTGCTGTTGCTTTATGCTGATTCGTTGCTTTGCGTTTCTTCAGCTGATTCTCTGGTTGTTCAGGGCGCCTGCTCTCTGCCTGAACCCACTGACACTGCGTGAACAAATAACAGTTCTCCAACACAGTGACAAACAACAAACCATCATATATACCCTACCGGTCAAAAGTTTTAGAACACCCCCATTTTCCAGTTTTTACTGAAATTTAAGCAGTTCAAGTCCAGTGAATAACCTGAAATGGTACAAAGGTAAGCGGTAAACTGCCAGAGGTTAAAATTTTAGGTTACCAAAACCATCACTCTTCCTCCTCCATGTGTGACAGTTGGTGTCACACACTGAGGAACCATCCTTTCGCCTATTTGACGGCCTACAAAAAACCTTTAAAAATGTAAAGATTTCAAATTTTGATGAATTGGTCCATAAGACCTTCTTCCAGTCTTCAGTAGTCCACTGGCGGGGCTTCATGGCCCAGGCAAGCCTCTTTTTCTTATTTTGCCATCTTAGCAATGGCTTTCTCACTGCCACTCGACCTGTCAAACCTGCAGCTCGAAGACTTCTCCTCACAGTTGAAACTGAGACTTCCTTACTTCAACCAGTGTTAAGCTTGCTTTAAGCTGTTGTCCTGTGAGCCGCCTATCACGCAAAATGGGGGTGTTCTAAAACTTTTGACCGGTAGTGTATATATATACTTACATAGATAATCAACAACCAAACACAAATATAGAATGAATAATGGTCCAGACTGTTCACTGCACTCCCATGCTATCAATTTACACATTTCCATTGCCCATTTGATGCAATATTCATATTTTCTGTTCTTTTATATATAAAACATACAAGGTGTCACTTTACCAGCCTGTATGGTTTGCTGGTGGGGGTCAGTGAGTGTTTATGGATTGACATAAATGCAGAGAAAGGCAGGCAGGCACACACTTATGGATATTAAAATGGGGGTGGAGGGGGTGGGAGGTGCTGTGAACGCAGGATCAGGGCTCCTCTATTATTTTTCAGCCTCCGTGACAGAACAATAACATAGATCATCCTTCAGCAGGCATGATAAATATTAATTGCCAGTCAAGGGCAGGTAAATGTCTGGGTTTTGCAACGGATCCCTTATTGAAAGGAGCAGCCGGTCACTGACAGTTAAGTACAATTTATGAGGCTGTTCTCTGGATGCCGTGTGCCCCGCTGCAATGTGCCCCCTCACTCAGAGACACATACCAAAGGAGAGATGTAGCTGCCGTGGCACAGAAACGAACCCGAATCCCCAGGATAAAGCAGCCGATATGCGCATTGCTAGAAAGGGCCCTCTCCCTCTTGGCCTCCCTGTAGATTAGCTGTCACGCCCGGCAGGTTCACCTCAAAAAGAGATGGAGCGCGGAGAGCATCAGGAGTTGACCAGGCTTTGAACTCCTCTACGCACGGCAGAGCAGCCGGGATCGGGAGCAGTATGTGTTCATTCAGCCCTCCATTTTACCCTGACACTTACACACGGGGGGATAAAGAAAGAGAGAATAGATGGAAGTGCTTCCAGAAATACCTCACCTCCTCCTCTAACTGTCCAATCAGGCTATACAGTGGAGTTCCTGGAATTAGTCTTTTAACAAATTAAAAGCTTTTTTTTTCTGGGTACTTAAAGAACAAAGGGGCATTTCTGGACAACCACGTGCACCAGGGGATTGTGCAAGGAAAAACAAACAGACAAACAAAAAAGATCAACTCAAATTACAGTGGTCTGGGCAATTAATTAATTAAATGAATTAAATTATGAATACGAAAAAAATTCTAAATGCATGAATGTATTCATTTTACCTTCACCTTCTATTCAAACATCCAGGCCCATATTAGCAGAACTTGCATACTTATAAAACACACTTATATTATGAAGCGATGCAAAATGCCAGCAGACTCTCTCCAGCTTCTGAAAAGTCCCTTCTGTGGCCTCCCTGTCTTTGAACATTTTGACTTCATATAATGCATAATGCCCTTTTACCCTGACTGTCTGCTTACATCAAACAGCAGTACAAAAGATGCCCATTTTGCCCTGAGCCATTTTCCTCCCTTTGTACCGTACAGGTTTGCATAGTTTGCTTGCATGTGACTAGGTTTCTGCAGCAGCGGGAATGCTGCAAACAGAGTCAAAAATTTGGAAAGCCAAAACACCGCATTTTTAAATGAACAAAGCGTAGGTTTGACATTTTGTAGAAGTTCAAAATAAGACATAATAAAGCACACCAAAATAAACTAGGATTAGACCGTGGTTAAGGGAAAGATGTTTTTGACAATTGTAGTACACTATTTAGCTTCAGTTTGATACCAAGAACAACTTGTGTGTCGTTTCCCAACAGGAAAATATGCAGGGCCTCTATTATTATGATATCAGCAAACAAATTAAGTCTGAATGAAATGTCCTTGCAGAATTCATAGAAACTAAATGCAACCCTGACTGTATCTTGTGTACAGTCCACATATGTGTAAGAGGATTAATTGTATACTCACTCACTAAAATTAAGTAAAACTGCTTAACACTAGAACATTGTAAGAACAAGCTGCCACTTGTTTTATAGGCTAATAAAAATGTGTTGTGGGAAATATGCAAGTAAATATGTCATTTTGTTTCAGAGCCAGGGCATCAATTATACCCGATTCCATCAAATTGTACTGGTTTACCCCTGAATCCAATCAAGTAATTTTAAGATTAGGGTTATTCAATTAAATAAATAAATATTCAATAAGGCACTTATTATACATAATACAATAACCATCGGATTCAATCAAAACCACCAGTCTGTCTTACGTGACATTTTGTTGTAGTAAACCACAATATTTATTTTTATTCATTGATTAATTTATTGGGTGGCATTTTGTAATGTAGAATGCGTTACTGGCTTTGATTTAAACCAGAGGAAAGTGATGAAACAGCTGAAATGCGGTTCACCCTATGAGCTCTGCTAGGTGTTGCCATATAACGCTGATATTATATGTAAGGTAGCTCATAACTCATGTGTGTTAATATCAGTTAAGCATATTGCCTTCATCTTCCTACCAAACTCCCTGCTTCTACCTTCCAAACATCTGATATCCACCTAATGAGACTTCTTCCTTCCTCCTGCCAGACTCCTTCCTTCCTCCTACTAAACTCCCTCCATCGACCTACCAACTCCCTCCATCCGTCTAACGGACTCTCTCCTACCAACTCCCCCTTCCTCCGAACAAACTCCCACCTACCACAATCCCTTCTCGGGTGGATTATTTTTTTCTTAATTATTATTATTTATTTTTTTCGTCACGACCAAAGGAGGGGAGCTATGGATTGGAAGAATGCATGTGCTACAGAATGTATATAATAATCAAGGAGATAAGTCCATAGTTATGAATTAAGAGTTTAATTGATGTTAAAATGAAGCTATGCGTTCTCCCAAAATGGCTATTAGCCACTGCCTGAGATGCTCACTTTTAAGAGAGAGTTAATACTAAACTTAACATTTTCACATACTGTGGTGTTATTGCATTTGGTGGAACTAGGGAGTTTTGAAGTGGGGCGGTGGAATGAAGAAGGAGTTTGTTACAGTGGGAAAGAGGGAATTTGGAAGGTGGACTAATATTTCATAAAATGCATGCCGTAGCTAAGAGACAGCCTTCCCTTGGCTATTATCTTGATTCCCATACAGTGCATAGTGCAGTTATAAATTAGCACCCAGATTACGAGGCAAGAAACTGCTGGAACACTTTTTTTTAAAGGTTAAAATGTAAAAAACGTGCATCAAAGTTTTGACCTTTTTAAAATTCTTAATTAAAAATTTTAAATGACTATAATCAGACCACCGGATTAAAATGCAAAAATAAGTCATTATTAAGTATACACAACTGAAGGGTGTGATTACAGTCAGAGTGGATGTCAGCATGTTTTTTTCTTCTTTTGTTTGCATTAAGATCCTCCTCCTGCTATCACCTTTAGGTGCAATTGATAATTCAATTATGATTTCCATAAAAGAGCCATGCATTACTGGCTCTCAAATTGCCTTTAGACAATTAAGTCACAAGAATATCATTTATAGAATTTTGCATGTGGCAGTAATGATAAACAGGGCCTTGGGATGGATTCATAAAAGGTTGATCCATTTATCAAAAGATGAATGAGATGGAAATTTGCTGGAGCAGAAACTCTGAACAGCACCTCTATAAATAGCCAGAGTACAAGGGGAAGTCGGTGTCCCTTTTAATAATTAAATTATTACTTGAAAAAGTCATCTAAAATGGGGAATTCAGTCCAGCTCAAGAAAAGTTCAGTCCAACGTTCTCCTAAATGCAAATTGCATGATTGCAACCTCAGCGTTACAATTAACAATTACACCATTAAAAAAAATGCATTGTTGCATTTAATTTTCTGCTAAATGTTAATTCATGTTAATTAACAGTTGCTTGTCTTTTTTAAATGTATTTGCTATTTTGCTGTATTCACTGCATGTGCTTTTTCAAATGGGTGTGTGCATGGATTTTGTTTGCTTTTATTTTTTGATACATACGTTTTCTGTAATTTATTGGGGACAGGTTTTGGAAATTAGCCTTGGGCTTAAAATACTTAATGCAATTCATCTGATGCTTGTTTTTAAAGCTGTAACAATGCTTCTGCTTTGTAGCTGACAAATAAAGAAATAAAGAAATAAAAACATGCTTCTTGGGGGAAAAAAGGTTACAATGTGTACTTTACACATGGGAATACATTCCGTATTGTGCTGTATCTGGAGTCTGGCCTACTCTTTAATGACATACATATTTTATAATGATTCATAATAGTTACACTTATGAAAACAAATTTAGAAGCGCTTATGGGTCTGAATATGCGTCTGGACATATTGCTGTATGGTAGTCCATATGGGCTGGGCACCATGGATACAACAGACACTGAAATAAAATCAAACAAAAACATAGAAAATAGTTTGTTAAGGCCGAGCAATGTATTTAAACAGAAATATTCTCTTCAGAATGCTGAATATGAAAAAATATGCATTCTATAATTAAATTAATATATTTTCATGCAAAATGAACATGTTAAATGTTGAGAGAGAGAATCATGCCATTAGGAATGGTGGTTAGCATGGTTGAAAACACTGCAAAGAGAAGGTTAATGCAATGCAAAATAAGGAATTAGTGGCATTTCCTATCATAATATGTTATGCCACATACAGTATAAGCACGCTTCATGCAAATATCTTTCATTTGTAATTTCTTAGACAGAGGTTGAGAGCAGAGGAGAGGAACTGCAATGCACAGCTTGTATTAAGAGAGCACAGGAGAGAAACCGCTATGCACAGCTTGTATTAAGAGAGCACAGGAGAGAAACCGCTATGCACAGCTTGTATTAAGAGAGCACAGCAGAGAAACCGCGATTCTCAGCTTGTATTACAAGAGCACAAGAGTGAAATCATGATACCCAGCTTGCATTAAGAGAGCAGAGGAGTGGAACCATGATGCCCAGCAGTCCCCCTAAAGTAATTCACTCTAATATTTCAAGATCTAGACATTCATCTTTCCCTTCCTTTGAAGTTTGGCATTTGAGTTCTTGTGATTTTCTCTCACTGGTACTAGTGCATATAACCAGTATGGTACACCATCACTGCATATACTCAGTATTCTACGTTATCACCACCTATGCCCATAACCAGGGTTGGGAGGGTTACTTTGTAAATGTAATTAGTGCCTGATTACTGATTACACGGCTCTGAAAGTAATCCGATACGAATACAGTTACATGTCTCAAAAAAGTAACGTAATCAGATTACTTTTAGAATACTTTTGGATTACTTACTTTTTCCATCACAGATGGGTATGTTTTGGGGTACAGGAGACATTGGGAAGCTGTTATATAGCCAAAGGTGGTGCTACTTAGTACTAAAAGGGTGCTCAAACTTTTGCACACGCCATGTTCACTTTTTTATTTGATCAGTAATACATTTAAATAGTTATTATGCATTACACTTTGAAAAAGGATGTCATGTTCAACTTTCCACTGTGTTAAGGTCAGGTCAGCTTCTGTTCATTTAATAATAAATACTAATAAATTTGAGATGTCAATTTAGCTAAATATATGCAACATTGTATCTGCATTTTTTTGTTGTAGTCGTCGTCATTAACATGTTATGGAATTAGAATGGACAGATTCAAAATTAATCATAATAAAAAGCAAAGGGATATTGAAAGGCAAGTTATTTTACTGTTTTGATGGCTCATCATGAGCATAACTCAAACACAGCATCTTAAACAATGTAATAACTTTTGAAACTTTTTTGGCACTGGAATAACAGCGACTTGTAAGGGATATGGCTTAGAAAAGTGCCAGTGTTGGCGGGCTGTGTAGCGGCGAATGCTCGGCAGTGCATAACGTAATTGACGTATAGTAGAGTACAATTGTCTACCAAATTGGGAGAAAACTGGGAAAAATAAAAAGAATAAAATAAAATGTCATCGTTTCAACAATAAAGAAAGCAGTATAAAATTAGCAGAGCAGTTAATGCGATGCCTCAAACCGTAGGCTAAGGTCAGGTAACAGCAAATTACTGCAGAACTGTGTTCATTAAACTGACTTACTCCAAGTGCTTTTTAAGATTCGAAGTCGAGTCCTTTGATGCCGACAGTATCTTTATTCCTGGAAGACACAAGGTACACTGGACCGACAGATTTTTCCCATGTTCTTCTTTAAACTGGAAATTGTGTCGATAACGCCACAAACTAAAAGCTGACTTTTCTTCCATCTTGTCCCTATCAATGTTTGTCTGAGTGTGGGCGCGCGCTTTTTTTTAAACGCATTTTTTTTTACGCAGTTTTTTGGTTCTGTGCAGCGGGGGTAGTTTTCGTGAGCTGTGTGATGATAATCATGTAGGCGTGATAATTTCATGCTGTAACTTTAGTAATGAATATTAGCTCATTAATGTTTGTAAGGAAAACTTTCCACCAAGCATTCCAAGAAGTAATCCAAAATGTATTCACTTCAGGTTTATTAAAGTAACTGTATTCAGATTACTCGTTTTTCAAATGTAACGCGAGCTGAATACAGTTACTTGATTTTTGTATTCTGATTACGTAACGCCGTTACATGTATTCCGTTACAACCCAACCCTGCCCATAACAGCATGTCAAATCAAAAGTTGAGGGTCAGGGCATGTAAGGGAGGACTAAGCTCAGTCTGAAAGGGTGTTCGTGAATTTTACATCAACCCTTAAACTAAAACTAATTTCTGAAAGGGAGATGACAAAATAGATTTGTAACATTATTTGACAATTGTCTTGTCATCGCTGTATGATAGAATTACTGTTGCACATAAATGAGACACCTGTTTGACAAAAATTACCTCTCTCTTCCTTTATAAAGCATGCTTCTGCACCTAAGCTCCTATTTTCAGATAAAAAACATACTTTCACAGCCAGGAGATGTCCTCTTTTTAAAGTTTGGCTTATCACAGACACAAAAAAACTAACTTCCAAATGCAACTAATCCAGTGTAAGCCTATAAGGGCTCAACCTCATGGCTCTTCAAACAATTTGACGTAGTGACACTCAGCCAGGCTACACAATATAATATTGGAGTGTGAACGGTCGTGTTTTTCATTTGCCTTCTATGATTGATTTTGAATTCATGGACAAAGAGCAATTTTACCATCGCAAAGGCTGCTTTGGCAGGCACCCTCTCCGCTTACGTAAATGGATGTTACATATCCAGCTGGAATGAGGCTACTCTGAAATCTTCCTGTTGTTTCAGCTGTTCCTTGCATTGTTGGCCCCCATTTTATTGAAGGCGAGTTATTGATTCTACCTCTAAAGCAGGGCTGTACGTTAAAATGTTTTGCCCGTAGCACTGGTGCTACAGAGTTTGATAGTTTTGTAGCACAGGCCAAAAACTTGTAGCACAAGTATAAAACGTCTCTAAAATCTCTAAAAACAACCAGTAGTGCAGTTCATGACTTAAACGGGTATATTACTGGCAAAAGACATGAATGTAGCATTAAGGGTACACAAAATACAAACCGTAACAAGAAATGTTTTCAGACAAACATTTTTCTTTATTTGCCACATTAAATTACAGGGAACATCTCAGTTTAAATGTATCATAGTATCAAATAGCACTTCCCATCATCACATTCTTGCCAGGGATGCCTTCATGTTTGTGTATGTGTGTGTGTGCATCACATTCTTGCCAGAGTTTAGTCTCCGTTCTAATCAATATAAATGGAAAGCCAACATATGTGTGTGTGTGCGAGTCACAGATTTAGCATGTCTGCCGGCCACATTTTCCCTTTTGGCCTCCTGGCCCTCTTAGAAGACGACAACCATTTTGCTGCTACATGGCTAGGTTTGAACTCCTCCAATGGGCAGCCTTCTGTGCTGATCCGGATCAGGTCTTCAGTAGTGGAGACATGGAGGCTGCTGCGGGTAGTGTTCTTGATGCGATTTTGTGCTGAAAATCCCCGTTCACACTGAGCGGAGGAGATTGGCATCACAAGCAGTATTTCAGCCAAGTGCAGGAAATTCTGAAATAAAAGTATGAGTAAAACTCAATTTATTTATTCTACAGAATACATGACTTTGCAAATTCTGAAGAACATTAGATATTCCCGACATACCTGGCAAGAATGTGACGATGGGAAGTGCTATGTTTTTTAATGTTATCTCTTTTTAGGATGCTGTTGCCCACGACATAGGGATTATCTGCTCGTATATTTTCTGGAGCCTCCGTGCACCAGGCACAGAACAGCTTCTCTTTGTTATAAATTAGCCACGGGAAATCTTTCTTCCACTCGGGATTATACTTGTACGTTTTCTCTCGTTTCTCATTATTTGGCAGTGGTTCCACGTGGGCTCGTTTGGGTGTTTCTTTTTCAGCTTCTTTTTCGGCTTCTTTATCGTTACTTTTATTTAGGACATGAAAATATCTCTTCATTTTGTCGTCTTCCGTTCTTCAATTGTCATAGTCTTCTTCGTCTTGCCCGCTCGAATCACAGAGGAAAATGGGCTTGTTCGTTAGGAATTGTGGGATTTGGTGTTGGCTGTGTGGAATCTATGTAGACGGGGACCGCACGATAGACTACAACTACCAAGTAGAATAGCGAGGCACTTTAATTCACTTCACACAGAATCTAACTTCATACGCAAGATAAAAAAATTGGCTATCGCACCGGTGCTACGGCGGTAAATTATTCATCACACAGACAATTTGTTTCATAGCACGTGCGACATATATGTCGCACTGTACAGCCCTGCTCTAAAGCAATTATGTCCATGCAACATGCAATCAGGAATGCTCATTTATGAACGCCTTGTGTGACCTCAATGGCAGCTAACAGAAACAAACTAACTTTGTCATGTTTGTTCCCTTGACCCACATCATATTCCATCCTCATAGTATCACAGCTCTTAAAGAGACTATGAATGGAGCCAAACAGTGTTCCAAACCTACAGTATCTTATCGTACTGTATATTGCCATCTAATTTGCCAAAGAGCCGTGTATTGCGCACTAGAAAATAACTGTCCCATCTGTTTGTCTTCAAAAGGCATATTGTTAAACCTAACAGAAACAGAAAGGTATTCTTGTTCAATTAACAATAATCACAGAGGCTGTAATTGTGCCTAAATGTATAAACAGCACTTCTTTGTTAATTAGCAGTTACCTCTCCACAGGACATAGCTCAGGTTGTGCTCTCATGATGTTGTTTTGCGTTTAGCGTCACTGTGTCACCGGAAGGAACCATAAAAATTGGAGTGACTGAAAATAATTTTGTTACAGTTGCATTTTCTTGTGCAAAGAAGAAGACGATGAAGGCAAAGAAGAGCAGTTGGGTGCCAGAGCACAATGCTCTTTTCTTCAAATATTTAATTTTTAATTTTTTTATTTCTGATTTTTTCCCGTTTTTCTCCCAATTTGGTTGCCAATTAAACCCTCTATTTACTTCAATTCTCCACCCTCACGAGTCCGTCGCCCATCCTCCGGGATCGAGACACACATTCCAGGTTGAGTGTTCCCGCCTCTTTCAAGACGGGAAATCTTCCACGGACTCCTTAACCTTCTCCTCGACGGACTCGTGCCGGCTCTCCCTCCCCCCTTCCCCGGAGGCGGACAGCCAAATGCCGCCTCCGATCGGGCTGACGACCAGGGCCGGTCTGGTAGAGACGCGGGTTTCGATCGGCGCCCCTGACGGGCAGCGCACACCACTCCGAAGCGTGGTGCACCAGACCGCTGCGCCATCTGCCAGGCTCTGTAAACATTTAATTTATGTGATAATGACAATACTGGGGATATCTCTCTTTTACAAAATTACATTAATATTCGATTATTATTCGATGTCAGCCCAGGTGTAGAAGGGAGGATCTGTATTGGGCCTTATTCTATCCTACATAGGATAGGATAATGCTTAAACTGCACTTCAGCGGAGCTCCAATGTTACAACAACGTTGCCTCAATTGTTCATTTTGAAACCCACACTGACAGCTTGTCTCACAGGAAAATGTCAGAAGGATGGACGGAAAGCAATTATTTATTAGAGATTTATTTGATTAGGATTTCACTCTACAAATAACTGTGCTTTGAAGCCTCATGACACATGCCTACCAACTGATCTCAGAACAGGCCACAGAGGGAAAGCTGATTGGGTCAAGATTGCCTCCACCACTGAGCTAGAGAGGCAATATGGAGTGCAAACACTTTAATCTAATGCCGGAGCTTGTGACAGGCTTGCAGTTGGTGATGAACACACAAAAACCCAAATTAAACATTTGGTTTGCTTTAAAAGATGCTGATCATAACATTTAATACATGTGCACACATATACACACACATATATCATGATGGGTGATTACATATATCCTGGAGCTGGAAGAGTGGCATGATTAGAAAGGTGCTTTCATACACAGCAGTTAATGAAAAATGATCCTGGTCATTGCTGTATTTGAATGTATATTTAATTACCTGAAATCAACCAGTAGAGCAAACATTCTGGACATATAGCTGCAATTATATATATATATACAGTACCAGTCAAAAGTTTGAGTACACCTTCCATCTGGATTACGTCTAATCGGGCACTCCTTCATTCTTTAGCAAGATAACAACTCTGTGCCAGAACTATCTGGTGAAGGAGGAACATGAAGGACAGCTCAAACTAATGACCTGGCCTGCCCAGTGTCCAGAACTCAATCCCATAGAACTTGTATGGGAATAACTGGACAGAAGAGTCAAAGCAAAGTGTCTCTGGGAATTGCTGCAGGAGAGCTGGGAAGACATATCGGGTGATTTCCTGCTGAAACGTAATAACCAAATGGCCTGTGTTTGTGAGACTGTTATCACGGCAAAGGGTGGCTATTTTGAGGAATCCAAGATTAAATTTTCAATTAAAATTTCTTGAACTTTGTTTTGATGTTCCTTTTTCTTATTGGTACATGTATTTTTGTCATTTTCATCTATTTACAGAAACGTATACGGTGTAAAACATTGTCAATGATGACCTAGTTTCCAGCAGGTGTACTCAAACTTTTGACTGGTACTTTATATATATATATATACTGTATATATAGTCCATAATCCAAGTCTCATTAATCCAAACCAGGTACTCATACAATCCACAGCCGATACACAAACGGGGTTCTCAAAATAATCAAATTCAATCCAATAAACAATCCAAAACAATTCAAAAATTCTCTCACTCACTCACTCACTCACCACGCATTTCCCTTCCACTACTTTATGATTTGTGTGGGGAAACGATGTGTCTTTTATTTCCCCCAAATTGGCTTCAGCTGCCAGCAGTCCCAATTGTTTTATTGTTTCAGCTGGTAATCAGCTGTGGGACGGCAGGCTGCTGGGAGCTGTAGTCCTGATTACTCTAGTCGCTCACCAGAGTTAAAGGGCCAGGCAGCCATGTCCCTGTGCTGCCCCTTGGGATGCCACACACCCTCTAACCTAGGGAGGGCTGAGTGGCACATGTCCAAACTCCACTCCGTGTCTCCAGTCTGCTCTGTTCCCGTCCAGGGTTTGTCACGTGGTGTGTGACAATAACAGAGACAAAAGAGTTGTGTTTAGGGAGCAGCAGAGTATGCAGCACACCCCACCCACTGTTGAACCCCCTCAGTGTTATGGGACAGGAAGTGGAACAGGTTTTAAGCTTTAAGTACCTGGGCACCGAAATTAACCAGAACTTGTCCTTGGCTGACCGCACACTACACATTTGTATTTCCTCTCCATAAAATTTTTCTACAGTCACTCCATTCAAACTCATGCCTGTTCTTTTTCTGGTTTCGCTTCAGGCAAGAACTTCTGATCTCCATTTCTCTTCTCTGTCTTTTCAACTTCAATGGAAGTAATGAACTCACCACGTCAGGAGATGGTTGGGTGTTCAACCAGGCCTCAGCCATAGTCAAGAGGCTCTCTTCCACTCTATGGTCCCACCACAGTTCATCCTCAACACGCTGCTCCTCCTATCCCCATCCAAGGTCACGCATGCTGAGTGGGATTGAGGACTATCACCACACTTTGACTCCAACGACTGGTCATCATCTCCGTCCCGTTAGGGGGTGGCAATTTGCTGTCTGCCCCAGTGGGAGGGCTGAGGGAAGCCTGCATCAGCTCACTGCATGCACAGAAAGCTTCTCTGGAGGTATCGGAATCACGGTTGGCGCTTGGGTGAGTTCTGTCTTGAAGGAGGCAGTAGTGCCTGGACCCATAGCCTCAGGTGGTGGGCTTGTAGGAGGGATGGTTGGATCAATAGAGGGTACAATTGGCCATCAAATTTGAAGAAAAACAGGGAAATAATCTGAAACAAAATGTAAAAAAATAATAACATGAAATAACATGTATATTACATGCTGTGGCAGCCCAAGGGCCTGCACAAGGAAATGGCTGCCTGGCCTCCAACACATGGGAGCCAGGAAACACTACATTTCCCAGCAGGCCACAGTAACACCTCAACGGAGTAAAGGGATTGGGACTAACGACCAGCTGAAGGCCATTTCGAGGCCTATTTAAAGGACTGACTCACAGCACATGTTGAAAGGAGTAGGAACGTGTTTTGAAAGGATTTGGTGATTGCATATCGACTACGGACTGGATTGCGGAATGGAACTGGATTTTGGAATTGGATTTTGGACATTGACAACGAGCTAAGGATTGCAGACTTTATGTGTTTGTATTCCCCCGAAGACCCCACCCTGTGTTTTGTGTTGTCAAGTATTAGTTTAATAAATTATTGTTTTGTTTTATATACTGCCTCCTCTGGGTTCTTTAACCTGCCTACGCCCTCTGCAAGGTCTGTGCGTGTCGCCCAACCCTTGGGGACACCACAATGCATACACACACACACACACACACACACACACACACGTTAATTCTTTATTTCAAACCACAGTTAAACAAAAGCAACAAAAAGCCCCAGATTTGTTTTTGTGGCAGGGATGTTTTAAACCTTGCAACTACACATTGTAAAAGTCCATACACATCACAGTTTTTACACAAATTGACCAAATTGATTCATGAGTCCCGAATGCACACAAAGGGCCCAAGAAAAATATCAGAATTATATCATTTTCAGTGTAATAGAGAAGCTGGTGCGATTTAACTCGACTGGCGGTGGAGGGGTAATGGAGGCCAGTGTACTAAGTGACACTAAACTGCAGACGGGCACGTCAGATTTATGACATCAGAAGGGGAGGTTGCATGGAGAGGCAGGTACCAACTCCCCCCTCTGACCCTTATTCTCCTGTCTAGTTATCCACCGACAAGTCCAACAACTTTGTGGTCTTTGTGTGACATTTAACGAAGATGCAACAGGGCTCTGCATAATTTCTGCTGGCAGCTCATGTTTATCGCAAGTCACTGGACCAAAGTGGTTTATCTTCAATACGCAAAAAGTTTTAGAACAAAATATGAAAGAAAAAAAAGTTAATGATTGCTCTGATCCATAAACCGCTGGCATAATTTCATCTCGTGCCTGCTCATCCATCCCAACATTTTTCATCCCGCGAATGGGTATGCTAATTTAATTAAATTAATTTTTATCAACCGTAATTTGCAATTTGGGATGCGAAGATAAGCGCAGTCTTGGAGACACATGGGGTGTTTGTCCTCTGTGCTGTGTCTTCATCTTCCTCTCTCATTCATTAAATTATTTATTTCCATCTCTCCCAAGCCCGGGACGTACAAATCGGAACCTGCAGCTAACAGCACCACCCTCTGGAATTTTACATTTGGGCTGCATGGCCACAAGCCGGCAAAACCCTGCACAGTGGATGTCTCTCGGAAAAAAGCCCAATCAGACTGATGCAAACCTGTGGTTGTTAGCCAGACAGAAATTCACTGACAATTCCTAATGACGCCTGACCAAATTAAATATGGTGCTTATGCAGACAGGCCTCTGGCAGTTCAGCCAAGACGGAGGATTACCTGTGAATCTGGTCCATGTAGCGCCACATAGCTGGATCATTACAGAAGCCCCCATTCTTGTTATTGATTTTGCCACAGCAGTTGATTAAGGTGGAGTGTGTGTTAAAGGGCACAGTGGTCCCCAGTTGTAGGTAGTTTTTGTGAGGCCTCTATCTTTGTAGACAACAAAGGCATTGTTTACAACTCGGCTACAACCCTGTGGCTGACAGTGTGTGGTGGGGAGGGAGGAGGGGGGGGGTTGGGGGGGGACACAGATCACTCACTGGCTGTCGTAATCTGTAACTGCAATTCATTAAGTTTGTATCACTGGGTTCTAAAGACAGACGTATATATTGACCGCATGCTAATGTGCTGGTGTGTTTGCGGGTTTAGTAATTTTGGAGCCCCAATCAATCCTCGGTTTTGAGGATTCTTAGTCCACTACCAAGATCTGTTTGTTTTCATCGTTCATCGAATATTAAAACATACACTTTTACTCATGTGGTATTTGTTATTCAAGAATGTCATAAAACACTGAAACAAATGATTGAGAAAGGATGTTATGAAATTGAAATATCTATAAATATTTTGATTGCACACCATTGCCTTTCATTTCCTCAAAATGTTGTGACACCTTATTTTTCATTTAGGTTTTAATACATGGACATTCCTAATACACAATCTGGGTTGTTTTGGTCTTGTAACAATTAATATCGGGTATTGACATAATTAATGAGGTCCTCTATTTGTTCTCGTTGCTACTGCTACTGCAGGTGCAGTAATTAGAGAACCTGTGAAGTCGTTTTGACCAGCCAGGATTTGGAAAGAGTGTTTTGTGTATGAAATTGGGTTGTTTGAGGACCCCCCTTTGGAGCAGCAATTTACTGAGATTTCTCCATTCTCAATTCCAGTCATTGCCATTCAAACTTAACATTCAGAAAAAAATTTAAGCCAGAAAAGCACGTATTCATCGTAACACATCTACATTTATTCAATGACGTTATCTGTGGCAAAATTTTGGCTGCAGTGCTGCCCACATATATCCTGCTCCTGATGAATTTCCCTGCAATCAGTGGCCTCTCTGTGGCTTCGTGGCCAGATTCTGTAAAATATAAAAGATTTGGGTTTTTATTTATTTGTCAGTACATCTGGCCACACAGAAATGTTTTGCCATTGTCAGATAGATAAGTCTTTTAAAAACCCTTCCTAAAACTAGTGTATTTCAATGGGCTTCTATGGAAAACCAATGTTTTTCCCCACGGAGGGCATAGTCAAGATGTTTCCCCAAAGTACTTGGATTTGCTAACTGTATCTACATTATACTAATTTATACAGCATGAAAGTCCCTACATCACTGGACATACAGGCCGCAACTATCAAAATTGTTTTGTATTTTGGCCCACTATGAACCAATCGTAATGACATGGACAGTTGTGTTTTTTTAGTTCCCCCGAAGACCCCAAATTGAGTAAATTTGTGGGAGAAGCAATGCATTTCTGGGAAGTTATGTTAGCAAAAACATGTGTTACTGTCATTTATTGTATGAATTATGATAATGTTCAATAACTATTAGCTAACGTGTTACCGTGCACTAACTAGTTAGCTTGCTAGTGCTATCTAGATTAATGTTCATTCACTACAATCATGCGCTTTGTCAAAAAAGTGAAAATGTTAGTAGTCCAGCAGAACTAATACTGAGATGTCCTTCATTTTCAGCATTGTGGAATAATTCACATGATCTTAATTGTACAGATTTTGTAAACAAGTGTCAATGCCAGAGAAATTGTATACCTTAAGACAGCAAAACGTCACCTGCAGTGTGGTACTGAGTTGAACTGCGAGTCTGCTTCTGGTACATCAGGCCATAGAAAAGTCCAGGCAAACCTGAAAATACATTCATTATCATAATATTACCATTTAAAAGAAATTCTATTAAATTAATGAATTCAAAGACTACAATCCTTGTGAAAAACAACCAAATACAATCAGGCTTATTTCTCATTAAACAAAATTACACTTAATTATCTTTCATCATTTCATTCTTCTTGACGACAAAGACAAACAAAGAGGACAAACCTGTTGCGGGAATGCACCTGTCCCCAGTGTGTTCGAAAACAGAAGCAGAACCACACCTTGAATAATGTCCTGATTCCCCGCTTCAGCTGTAGTGCCAAAATGCACATCCAAAGAAGAGAACAATTATGAAAGATAATGAATCTCCTTGTTTCGTTATGAATGCCAGCATGGTTTGTTTTTCTTGTTTTATGTTCTCTGGGCCGAAGCACCACTTGTGCACCTGAAAGAATATTAGCATGACACAGCATACAAGATACATTTGGGGAAGGTTCTGTATATTCTGTGTATAGAGAATACTACACATTGCATGTACCAATGAAAAAAACATGAATGATTGAGTCACCACAGAGAGAGCGTACATAATGTCACATATATAGACCTAATGATGGCCCACTGCTTCCTGCCGTTTAACTTCAGAGATACTGCGCGGCTACCCGCCGAGATGTTTACCAAAGCCGCTCATTGATATGCAGGTAAACTGTAGTGTCAATAGAAGCAGATTTGCCCCTTCCCTTATCTCTGCCTCCAGTAACCGTGTTGCCCGTATCCAGACGCATGGGTCACAGGTCGCGGTGCGCGGAGAGGTTTTCCGCGGGTCCCCTCCTCTCGGTTACCATCCAAGCGAATGAGCCCAGCATCCATTATGCATGAGCCAGGCCGGGCCCGGCGAACCGCGGTGAATAACAAACAGAAATCTCGCTGCGCATTTCTTCTGAGTTCTGCTGCTCCTGCTCTCTGGCAGAGCCGACCCCAGACTTCTGTCAGGAAAAGCCTCTCCTTTCATTTATTCATCATTATTTATTTATTTCACATTCACTTTGACAAAATTCATGACATTTAAATTAGAAAAGAGGCAAAAAAGGGAAGAGGCACTGAAAATCTGAACTGCCTCTTTTGAAATACAGGCCATAACCTGAATAATACTTTTTTCTTTTGATTTGTTTTTGTTGTCTTTTTTTACAATACCCATAATACATTTTTTTGATTATTATAAAAATATTGGCACAATGATCAGATATTTTGCGGTGTCACAGTGTGAGTTAAAAAAGATAATAGTATTAATTTAGGCTACATATTTACTAATATAGTATGAATATGTAAATATGGTTTTGAATAACCTGTCAAGAAATGTCCACAAGAAATGACAGGCGCTGTCGCTTCATATGGCAGGAACAGGGGCGGAGTTCCGAGAATCTACTGCCCAGGACAGGGAGGAGGAAAATGCCCATTAGACTTTATTTGAACCCCAGGGTCCTGAGCATAAATGGAAAAGACAATGGCACAACAGTCAATATGTCCACATACAGTATGACAATCCCGTTTAATACTCATAAAGCAAAGCATGTGTGACATCATACACTCCATCAACAGGATTACAATTCCCACAATCCCCATCAAAGAACTGCAGGTTTAGAAAAGGCAAGAGATGCAGTACTCCAAGTACCAGCTAGTGCTGAACTTATGTTCCAATTCAGTGCACTAATTGGCATTGTGTTTGCATTGTGTTACATCTACACAATATTGGAAGTAAAATAGTTATTAAATAAATACAGGGAGCCCCAGGATTGTAACAGCATGTGTATCCAATCTTGATCTCTTCATTGTACTTCATCGTACTAAGGAAGGTTTGTTTGTGTTTTTAAGTCCCTCCTCCAATCCAATGATGCAGAGAAGGTGTGGCCCTCTTATAAGTGGGACCAACTGCCTCCTTTCATTCCAATCATTCTCACTCTAACATGAAGCTGTGGTCCTTATACAACAGTCATGAACAGGGTCAATATGATGTTGACACTTGATCTGAACATGATACCATGAAACATTATGATTAAACGTGAATAGTAAATTAATTAAATCGATGGCAAATAAAATGTATTTGAAATATTTTGTTTTAAATGATGTGTATATATGTTATATATGTATATACAGTATATAAAACACTACACAGTCACTGTTCCAGAACCAATGTAGATAATTATTTAGGCAAATACTATTCAGTTATTTGTCTGTAGTTATCAGCTATAGTTAGTATTAAAAAGACAAGCAAATATCATTAGCATTTCATAAGAATTATTTTTTAAATCAATTATATCATTTTTTACAGATTATTTAACAATTATTTATTGATTCTGCACCATAGCTGTTCGCACAGCTGTAAAACTAAATAAAGGGACAGCAGACTAGATAGTTCTACTTTGTGTCCAACAGAAATAAAAAAATAACTGTCTCCAAAACATTGCTTGCCTCCTGGGTCTAACAGTCAAGAGTTACATAAACTTAATTAAACCCAATAAACAAGGTTTCCAGTGAGAAGTAATTGTTGGCAAAAGCCTAAAAAGATGGAAATGTCACATTATACAGTTTATATGTACTGTATATGGGGACAGGTGCTGGAAATTAGCCTTTGGCTATAACTACTTAACTATAAACACTTAATGCAATGCATCTGATGTTTGTACCTGACAAATACACAACCAAATAAAATATATATCTACTACAAGTGCACTACTTGTGTATTACATTTGATTTACAACATGATTTCCATTAATACTTTGAATACAAAGTATAGCACACTATTATATACACAATCATCACACAACACAACATCTTTATGTAAGTATGATTCGATTACCTTTTGGTGGAAACAATTCTGGAAATTAAACCCAAAAAAACTGTTTTAAGTGAGAGATAATGGTTGGCAAAAGCCAAAAAGGATCACTTTCATCCTATAGTGAAGTATTTATATCCTGATGGGAATTGTCTCTTCCAGGATGTCCCCATCCACAGGGAATTAGTTGTCACTGAATGGTTTAATGAGCATGACAACTATGTAAACTATATGCCCTGGCTGTCTCAGTCACCAGATCTCTACCAAATTGAACACATGGGAGATTTTGGAGTGGTAAATAAAACAGCATTTTCCACCACCATCAACAAAAATCAAAATTATGGAATTTAAGGTCATGGTTGCCCAACGCCCTATTAAGACAGTTTATGTTGGTATTTTCATTATTTTGGCAGGTACCTGTATGTTGTTCGACTTCAAACAATGTACTCACCACTGGGCAGGCTGCTGAGGATTCAATCAAACTTTCTCTTTGAATCAACAATCAAATAGATTATTTTCAGAAGAATGCAGGACATACAGTGCCTATAGAAAGTCATCATACCCTTTTGAAATCGTCACTCTTTTTGTCTTACAGCCTGAAATGAAAGTACATAAAATCTATATTTTTCCAGCTATATTTACACATTTTGCCTTACAACATTCAAGTGAAAAAAAGGCACAATTTCTGATAATTAATAAAAAAGAAAAACTAGAATAACAGGGTTGGTAGTGGTTTTTATTTCACAATAATAAATTGTGGATTCCACTCCTAGTAGTGCATGGTAACGCAAATAATTCACCATGGCTGGAAAGGTGCTTTCAAAAGGACTCTGGGATAAAGTTGTGGATAGGCACAAGTTAGGAGAAGGATATAAAAAGATTTCAAAGGCTTTAACTATCCCTCTGAGTACCGTTCAGAGTATTATTAAGAAGTGGAAGGCATATGGCACCACCCACACCTTACCAAGATCAGCAAGTCCCTCCAAACTGGATGACCAAGCCAGGAAAAGATTGATCAGGGAAGCAACTAAGAGGCCAATGGCAACCTTGAAGGAGTTACAAGTCTTAATGGCAGAGATTGGGTGATCTGTGCATGTGACAACAATCTCACAAGCTTTACACAAAGCTGGCCTGTATGGCAGGGTGGCAAGAAAGAAGCCTCTTCTGAAAAAGTGTCACACCGAGTCTCGTTTACGTTATGCGAAGAAACACATAGAAGATTCTGATGCCATGTGGCAAAAGGTTATATGGTCAGATGAGACCAAGATTGAACTTTTTGGACTGAACTCCAAGCGCTATGTTTGGCGGAAACCAAACACAGCACACCACCCAAAACACACCATACCTACAGTGAAGCATGGTGGTGCCAGCATTATGTTGTGGGGGTGTTTCTCTTCAGCAGGGACTGGGCAATTGGTCAGGATTGAAGGGAAAATGGATGCTGCCAAGTACACCCAAATTCTTGGGGAAAACCTGCGACCCTCTGCTAGACAGATGAAGATGGGCAGGTGGTTCACCTTCCAGCACGACAACGACCCAAAACACACCTAAAAAAAACAACGCAGTGGCTAAAGGACAGGAAGGTGAATGTCCTTGAGTGGCCTAGTCAGAGCCCTGACATAAATCCGATAGAACATCTGTGTATGGACTTGAAGAGTGCAGTCCATCGCCGCTCACCACGGAATTTGACTGAACTGGAACAGTTCTGCAAGGAAGAATGGGCAAATATTGCCCAATCTATGTGTGCAAAGCTGGTAGAGACATATCCAAACAGACTGATGGCTGTAATTAAAGCAAAAGCAAAAGGTGCCTCTACAAAGTATTAAATCAGGGGACTGATCACTTTCCAACCCTGTTATTCTAGTTTTTCATTTTTTATTAATTATCAGAAATGTTGCCCTTTTTTCACTTGAATGTTGTAAGGCAAAATGTGTAAATAAAGCTGGAAAACTGGATTTTATGTACTTTCATTTCAGGCTGTAAGACTATTTCAAAAGGGTATGATGACTTTCTATAGGCACTGTAAGTTTATGAATTTCTATAAAACAATTAGTTCAGCATTTTGTTGCTATATGTACTTAAAATGGACCAATTATGTGTCTTGTTACGTTCTAATCATTCCACTGTAAAATCTCATGCATAACCTATGTGTTCATATTCCTCTATGAAATTTGTTTCAAACTGTGGATATTTCCATGTTGAATTTCAAATATACACTCATTTTGAAGGTTCTGTTTAATTTAATCTTGTCTTGAATATCACATACCTTTAGGATTTCTTGATCAAGTAGTCTTTTTTTCTATCATTAAATATACTTAGGCCCAATTTTCAAAATGTAGGCCTTTTTTGTGATCTCAATTGGTTATAATCTGAAAAGACAGCATTTGTGTGCTGCCATGTCGTATGGTTCTTGGACATTTTTCAACCGCTCCATGCATTAATGTCTGGGAAAAAATCTAATCAATCAAAAATAATCACAGGCACACATTTTATCAACCTATTTTTAAAATGTTTAAGACAATCAAACCATCACCTGGATTCAGTCAAAATCCTGGTTCCCCTGATTCAGTGCCTCCCCTGCTATCTCTGTCCGTCTTTCAATGTCTGTCAACACAGCAAATTGCCTTGGTGGGATATGTCAATCAAAACCTCAAGAGTGCCTATGATTATCAGGAAAACCAACAGCTCCCACCCAGAGCCGTCCTGACTGACAGATTTCTTCTCTGAGCTGCACACTTACTGGGGCTTCCATTCTCTCCAGCGTTTAACTTCCCATTTGCATTCACTTACAGACAGAAAATTGAATGCTGTGCATATGTGTGTATCTGTGTGTGTGTGTGTGTGTGTGTGTGTGTGTGTGTGTGTGTGTGTGTGTGTGTGTGCATGTGTGTGTTTGTGTGTGTGTGTGTGAATGTCTGTGCATGTGTGTGCACATAGTGAACTGCACTATGTACTACGTATGTGATGTACATGTGGTATTAAGCAGAGAATTGCCCAGTGCTCAATAAATCAATCTTAAAGGAGGCTGTGTGTCATAATTTGCATTTCAGAGAGAGAGAGAGCAATATGATTCCATTTGAAATATAAGGCCAATGGGACTACTTTCCACAGTTATCGTCGTCATTGCTGCTCACTTTGAGAGAATCAGGTAAAGTAAGAATTCCGACCGAGGATTTCAAACTAATGGAAAGCTTGGGTCTTCTGTGACAGCTAATGTAAATGTTTCAGTGTGGATACAACACAAATCTCAATACGCACAACATCTGACAATAGTGTTTTCTTGTAATCTCATAATTTCAAGGAGCTCAATAATTAATTTGTGTTCTAACACTCTTTTCCATTTGCACACATAACCATGTGAACAAAGTGGGCCAAATATCTGGGCCATAACACCCAGGGCACTGCTGCACTTCACAAAAGGGCATTAGCCAAATGTGTCAGTCAGGAATTGGATCTGACCCCTGTCTACTATTTCCAGCCCATGGGGGGTGTCTCTGCACCAAGGACTAGTGCTTTAGCTCCCTGCATCACCTGGGAGTCTCTGATCCGTATTTCAATACCACAGGATATCAATTATACTTTGGCAAAACTCTAAGCAAGAGCAACCCTAAGCAAGATATTGTTTACCCCACAGTGTTCATGTTTATAGTTTAACACAAACTAGACAACTTGGCCTCTCATAGTTCTGTGTCATTACAGGTGAAGCTTGATCTGGAATTTGTCTTGAGGTCAGAAGAGTTTACAGTACTCAATCAGTGGCAAAACTACCAGGAATCAGAACTTCTCAGCAACAGGTAAAGTAGAAGTTCAGAGATGTATGGAACAAACATGGAGGTCATTCAGGAATTTTGAAATGTTCAGAACTTTGAAAGTGATGTCAAAATACACCAGTGTAGGTTAGGTTCTGAAAAATAATAATGCCATTGGTGAGTGAGGTTTTCTTTTAAGACGTTGACTTAAAGGAACGTTCGAGTTGTCAGTTGATCTGACATTTTGTTAGCCGTTAGCCTTGTCTGCTTGATTATCTAAGTGCAAAAGTCTACTTATTTATGATTTTTTGTAGGATTAATTTGCATTAGGATTTTGCCGCTAGGCAACCCCCCGGTAAAATTGGCAAAACTTTGTAAAACAATTCCTTTGTCAAGGCTACTTAATATTAACAGAATAAAAAATATGCTGTGTACAAATGTTAGTATGGATGTCCTACATCAACCTTAGGGTGACTCAACTTTGTAGGTGTTTTACTTTTTATTAAAATCATAATATCAATTTATGTATAGAGTAAGTTATAAAGTGAATACCACCATGCTCTTCCTCATCCTGAAAGCCCTCCTCAGCAATGAGTCAAATCTCATATGGCATCAAAGTCCTCCTCCTCTTGCTCAAGGACTGAATCAGCTGCTCCAACTGGATCCCCACAATCCATTTCTAAAACTCAAACATCATAAAAGTTTAAATTAAAACTTGCTCCAGCAAATAAAAAAGTGAATAATCAATAAGATGGAATAGCCTAGTTTATACAACTACCATTCAATCTACTTTGGTGAATATACATTTTAATGTAATGGCAGGAATTTTAGACAGGTACATAGCTGGATGGTGTAATGGCAGCAAGTAAGACAGTTACAAAGTAGAGTACTGTAATGGCAGTAAGTGAGACAGGTACACAGCAAGTTAGTGTTACGGCAGCAAGAAATATGATTACACAATCGAGTATTGTAATGGCAGTAAGTGAGACAGACACACAGCAGGTTAGTGCACTGGCGGTGCACATCAGAGGAGTACTGACTGTTACACAGCAGAGGAGTACAGTGGTGTAATGTGTGCAATACGGTGATGCATAAAGATGGAACGGCTAGCACATTCACATGGTGTCTTTACGCAGTGAGACGCAGCTTCCTGGCTCTCCATTACATTTCTATTCACAGGAGGGAGGCCACAGCCAAGGCTGCTTGTAATTAGGGTGATAAAACTAACATCATGTCCTGCTTCCATAATTAATCTTGAAATGTACGTTTCTGTTGGAATTCCAGTGATTTATGATATATGAGTTTTAGTCATCCTTCTCTGTGGGAGCAAATGGATGACATTTTCTGTAATTAACTGAGAGGCACACATACACATACACACACACACACACACACACACACACACACACACACGTACACACACTCACTCTTATGCATATATAGCAGCTTAAAAGTTTGCCAGTATTGTAAAATTAGCGATATACTCTCAGAAGGGGGTGAAAGAGAGAGCTCTGAGGGGTGACCTGAGAATGACTTCCTGTCAGAATGGGTCTCTGTCTTCTTGTTCTTCTTTTCCTCAATAACAAATAATTATATTAATAATTCTATTATATAATAACAATAATGATGATTATTTCATAAAAAACATGAAGGTAATAATTTTGAGGGAAAAAACCCCAAAGACATTAAACACAAAAGAATAAAAATAAAAAGTGTTATAATAATGTATTATTATTATTATTATTATTATTATTATTATTATATGCAGTTCCCAGCATGCTATCTTGCTGCTGTCCTGAGCAGGTCTTGTCAGAGCAGGCCACCCCTGTAGAGCAGAAGCAGCCTTTATGTAATGAAGATGTATCTCTTTTAAGGCTTTTGACAGTGAGGTATGAGTCCCATTATCTCAGCGATATGAAACTGCGCACCAGACCTACTTAGGATGGAGGGGGAGGCCCTTATATCTTCAGATATCTGTGGCCGCACATCAAAAGCAGGGAGAATGCAAATACTTCAGCGGACACCACAGCTCAGGAGCAATACCACCATCTGCCAAGTCCTGCCCCCTAAGCCAAACTGCAGCCAGGACAAATTGGACTGTTTCAGGAGCAAATGAATGTTAGACACTTGAACCTTTAGCGCTTTGTTTGTTAATAGCACACAAACACTCCTCTAAGCATCTGTGGCAAACTGTTTAGACTGACCTTGTGTACCGTGATGGAGTAGATTTAACTGCGAGCCTGAACCATTAATCAATTTAAGATGGCTTAGGCAGAGCCGTGAGCGCACAGCACTGGATCTCTCCTGCTCTGCTTTGCCTCCTAATTGTGCCTGGATGGTTAAAGCCCCGAAGGAATTAATTGACTCGCTTTAGGTGTATCAGCCTTTGGATGCTTGTGGTGGAGATAATCGATGTCCGCACAAATTGAAGCAAAACCAGAGAGACGGCAATTGTTATGTAGAGGCCACACGAGGCTACGCTGAATCATGATCGGGCAACAAACTCAAACTTTTACAGAGAGAGCAAATAATAGTGTGAATGGTTATTTCTGGTTGCAACTTCATTGAACGTGATTAGAAATAATAAAATGTTAGTGTATTTTGTGGCCATCCTCAGTGCTCTGACATTGTCAATTACTGAATTGAAGGTAACAGGTAAAGAGTGATTATTTGCAGCACATTTTCTTAATTGTGTGTTTTATATCATGAGGTTGTGAGGTTATTATGACCATAATGTGATAATATGGTAGGCTAATAAGATGATCCGACAAACACATCAAATGCATGACATTATTAAATGATCACTTAGCCTAATCAAAATAAATATGCAGTGTCTGTGTAAGCAATTAAATAATTATTGCATTTTTACATAAATAAAAATTTGTTATTTGCTGCTCTCTATGCAATATGTCAATTTTGGTGTGAGGGTGTGACCGAGTGGACTTCGTCACACAATATAAGGCTAATTAAGAGCGTTCGCTGCGCATGGAACTGGGCGTGTGTGTGGCATACACAACTTTAATAAATACAAAATTTTTCACGCGTGCGCAGGATTATGGATTTGATATTAGCTAGCTTATAATGCAATAGAGCTATAATATACATCGTATATCAAATGTGTTTGTGTGTGTGTCTGTGTGTATGTATGTATGTGTGCATTCTCCAGCTCTTCATTGGCACACACCTCACCTGCGTCCAAGTAAAATGAACTGGCCCAAATCATGCCAAGCCCATCCCTCTCCAGGCCCATCAGCTGCCTAAACGCACTCGTGTAGGACTGCGCTTCTCTCCACACCATTGCCAAGCTGCATTATTGTTTGGGCAGCCTGGCAGCCCGTGTTTGTGTTTGTTTGTCTGATTGCTTTTATGTAATTTTGATTGATAAGCCAGCCACAGGCAGCCACCTGGCAGTACAGATGCTCTGCGGATGGGTTACACATGGTGCAAATTACACCCCCAAAACCCTCACTGAGATAGGACACACTCTCATTAACTCACACTGAATGAGAATCATCTGCAACAATAATAACTGCTCTTGTACATTGTACCGATGCACAAATATCCTTTGTTTTGAACTGCTGTTGTTGAAATTGCGACATAATTCATCATTTAAATTCAACCTGTGTATACATACACTTTGTTTATTGTCAACAGTTGTCCATTTTGGAAAACAGTGTTTTGGCCCATGTGTGCTCAGACACAATTGGACACTTTTTGTTTGTTCAGTCTTTTGAAGAATTAAGACATTAAGGGCCAGTCACAGCGCAAAAACATTAGCAGAAATGCGGTCCTTTTGCAGTTGCAGATACCGACACATTAACGACCGATTTACTAAGACATGTTATATTTACGCAATCAAAGAAATGAAACAATTTCATTAGCAATTTTGTGGTAGGAGCCACCCAGGGGCGTGCACAGACATTTTGATGGGCAGTGGCTCAAGCCAAGAAAAAGGGCTCTCCTGTTGTCGTTGCCCTATCACCTGACATTTTTGTTTTATAATGACAACGGTGATGTAATTAGGTTTAATAACAGTAATCATACAGTAATTATAACAACAGCATCAGCAACAACAACACAATAATAATAATAATATTTATTTATTTGGTCCATGGGGCATTTCAGCCAAGGAGGGCAAAGGAGCAGCGGCTCGAGCCACTGAAGCCACCCCCTCTGCACGTCATTGGAGCCACCCATAAAAAAGGGTCTGAAACAGTGAAACAGCTTGCACGTCCAGATCACAATGCGCCAAGAAATAGACAGGCTACGGAGAAACCAGGCACAAGTAGCGAGGGAACCACGAGAAAAATAAACCTTAAATTTACAGATCAGGAAATTGAAGTAATGGTGAACGAGGTACAGTCACAATGCTGTGCTACTGCATAGGAAGGAAATACCAACAGAGAGGAGAAACATTTGTGTGACAGCAAAAAAAAAAAAAAAAAGTTCATTTGGTGTAACAAAACGAACAGTATATGATGTAAAGAAATGACGGTATGATGTTAGAATAGAATATCAACGCTGACGAAACAACAGGTGAAACAATCCACTTTGTAAAAATCTTGCTTTGTTTGTTGAATGTCTTCTCTGTCTACTGGAAAATATATGTAAATGTGTGCTTGCTGGGATAAAGGGTCAAGAACCTGTACAACAGGGGCGATTCTAGGTTTTGACCTTTAGGGGGGCTCAGCCCCCAGTGAGAATGTGAGAGGTACACAAGCCTACATTTTTAATTAATTGACTGTTTCCCCAAAACAAAAACACTACAATGGTGGTTGTTTAGGACCTGTGACCCCCAAATCCCCCAAAATCGTTCTGATCACAAGATGCTGCTTCACGGCCTATGTCCTGCTCACTCTGTCTTAACATGTGGCCTCTGTCCTGCTCTCCCTCTCTCTCTTCATAGGTCTCTCTCTCCATCTTCTCCCCCACAGCCTCTCCCTCTTGTTCTCTCCTTGTACTGACAATCACAAACAAATAACACTTCTACTTAACTAGGAAAATATTTTTAAATGTAAAAGGGTGTCATGATTGGAATGAAACTAACTTTTCTCAATATCCACTAATACGTGTACTTCTAGAAAGTACTTAAAGTGTAAAAGTGTGGAAGAACAAAAAAACTAAATGTGCAGTTAGCATTCCTGAAATACATGTAAAATTGTATCATGACTGGAATGAATCTACCTTCTTTCAAAGTTTGAAAACAGTATTCCAATCTACTGAGTAGCTTAACTAGTTAGGTCAAAGGGGAAACATTTTAGGGTGCAATCAATGTAGATGTACAGTCTGTGAGAAACTGCCCTCACTGTACTACCAAGCTGCCAGTTTACTCTTACCTGGCTGCTGCTGGCCTACATTGCAACGTGGGGTGCATAAGTACTTTTGTAGATCCATCTATGGAGAATCGAATGCACAATGCAGCCATATATAAACGAACTATTGTCTAACCAAAACCATGCAAGTACCTAACACAAATGCTGATGATATGTAGATATGATATGATATGTAGACTAATGTTATCTAATGTTAACGTTAACATTACATTGATATCACTTCAGGTGCGTAGGTGACACATAGTGTAATATATATATAGCAGCTTGTTTTTGTGAAATAAATCGACTGCATTGCAATAATAGCAAAGACTACAACATTATCGGTCAACACTTTTATTTTCTAACGTTAAATAAAACCAGTCTATATGTTAGCTTACTTGTGCTGTGCAACATCCAAGTCAACATCCCGGTTTAGCCATCTACTCCGTGACCGCGCTCACAGTTGAAATCAAGCAATAGGAAACGAAAGACTGGGAAGGGGAGGGCCCAAAAGTACAGGATGTTGCTGATTGGATGTTAAAGATGATAGGAGAGTTTTCTCATTGTTTCTTGCTGTCACTGTTTTCAGTCAATCTACCAGCCCGCACATTTTGGACAAGAGCCCAAAATCCTAGATAGGGTCTAAAATTGCCACTGCTGTACACAGATTGGGATTGCAGATTTCTGCAACATGCAAATAGTTTATTTGAAAATATTAAGTGTAATTGTGCCTGTGAGGATTTTTTTGTATCCTTGTTGGACCATTGAGTAACATTGAGTGCCTAATTATTTTTTTAATTGTATGTTTTACCTTAGATTTTTTTATTTATTTTCAGACCAGTTAAAATTAAAATCACTAATAAGAATTGGCTCCTCATTGTGGTCACATTATTTGAAGAATTTATAGAACATGAACTAATCAACAAACTAGTCAGCAAAATAGTGGTACTGTGTGGCTCAGTAGGTGGGGCATGGTGTTGGCAACGCTTAGGTTGTGGGTTCAATCCCCACTGGGACCACATATACTGAAAAATGTATGCATTCACTACTGTAAGTCACTTTGGATAAAAGCATCTGCTAAATGGCATATACAGCTCTGGAAAAAAATTAAGAGACCACTACAAAATGATCAGTTTCTCTGGTTTTACTATTTATAGGTATGTGTTTGAGTAAAAATTAACATTTTTGTTTTATTCTATAAACTACTGACAACATTTCTCCCAAATTCCAAATAAAAATATTGTCATTTAGAGCATTTATTTGCAGAAAATGACAACTGGTCAAAATAACAAAAAAGATGCAGTGTTTTCAGACCTTTAATAATGCAAAGAAAACAAGTTCATATTCATTTTTAAACAACACAATACTAATGTTTTAACTTAGGAAGAGTTCAGAAATCAATATTTGGTGGAATAACCCTGATTTGCAATCACAGCTTTCATGCATCTTGGCATGCTCTCCACCAGTCTTTCACATTGCTGTTGGGTGACTTTATGCCACTCCTGGCACAACAATTCAAGCAGCTCAGCTTTGTTTAATGACTTGTGACCATCCATCTTCCTCTTGATCACATTCCAGAGGTTTTCAATGGGGTTCAGGTCTGGAGATTGGGCTGGACATGACAGGGTCTTGATCTGGTGGTCCTCCATCCACACCTTGATTGACCTGGCTGTGTGGCATGGAGCATTTTCCTGCTGGAAAAACCAATCCTCAGAGTTGGGGAACATTGTCAGAGCAGAAGGAAGCACGTTTTCTTGCAGGATAACCTTGTACGTGGCTTGATTCATGCATCCTTCACAAAGACAAATCTGCCTGATTCCAGCCTTGGTGAAGCACCCCAAGATCATCACCGATCCTCCACCAAATTTCACAGTGGGTGCGAGACACTGTGGCTTGTAGGCCTCTCCAGGTCTCCGTCTAACCATTAGATGACCAGGTGTTGGGCAAAGCTGAAAATGTGACTCATCAGAGAAGATGATCTTACTCCAGTCCTCTACGGTACAATCCTTGTGGTCTTTTGCAAACCTCAGCCTGGCTCTTCTTTGCTTCTCATTGATGAAGGGCTTTTTTCTAGCTTTGCACGACTTCAGCCCTGCCCCTAGGAGCCTGTTTCGAACCGTCCTCGCCATGCACTTCACCCCAGCTGCCGTTTGCCATTCATTTTGTAGGTCACTTGATGTCATCCTACGGTTGTTGAGTGACATTCAAATGAGTTGGCGGTCATCCCGGTCAGTAGAGAGTCGTTTTTGCCCTCTGCCGGTCTGTAGCTTTGTTGTCCCCAATGTCTGCTGCTTGATCTTGTTCTTATGAACCGCCGTCTTTGAAATTTGAAGGATAGAAGTAACCTTACGCTCACTGTATCCCTCTGCCAGTAAAGCCAGAATTGAACCCTTCTTTTCCTCACTCAAAACTTTTATTTTCAACTCTTTTGGCATGGTCAATAGTTATTTTTTGATTCCAATTACTTTTGAGGTACTACTAGCACTGTGTTTTGCCATCCAGCTGGTCCTATTGCAAGAGGATAGTGATGACTGCAGCAGTTTTTTATACTTTTCCTCGTTAAATAAGATTTGGTTCAGGTGATCACCTAATCAGTACTTCATTAAGTAGAATGGCTGCCATACATGTAGAGATGCTGATTTAAGAAAAAATTGGAGTGGTCTCTTAATTTCTTCCAGAGCTGTATTATATATTATATTAAAATACCACCTGCTTTCGGGTGTTTTAAAATTCTCACGCAAAGGGGAGAGCATTGTAATTATGGAATGCTTTAGTAAAACAAACAGAATACCTAATCTACAAAATCTCCGCCCTGTTTTAACGCATTCACCCAAGGTATACATATGCATAAACGGATTTGGCTATGTATCTACAGAAAAGTCTCAGTGACGTAACCCCTGCAAATTACATCCTAATAGTGATTTGACTCATTGCAACCATTTAGTAAATCCGACATAAATATTGCGACCTTGAAGCGACTGCATTTGCTTTCGAATAGCAGTGGCAATCCTCTACTAAATCGGTCCCTAATACATTAAACATGTATTGATGAGGTCATGCTATTCAGCCCAACTTAGCCTGCCAAAAAAAACTTTAATTAAAAAAAACAACCTTTAATTCAATCTTGTAAAGAAAAGTTTCAGAGTTAGCAGATGTGGAATTGGCTGGTGCTCTGCTCTGAATCTTGGATGGATATCTGTTGCAAACGTCCTCTGGGCTATTGTTTCCCAATGTTTTTGTGCCTGATCTTACATTTCACCACTATTGGCATATTGGGATACCCATTAAAAAAAGGTTATTGTCCACATTAATTTGGGACTGAGTGCAACTGCCCAGTGTTTCACAATTACACAGTCTCCATGGAAACGTTAATGTCTTGGAACAGAAGCAGAGGTGCACAGGTGTAATTAATTCAATTACCCACCAGTTGGTGCACCCAGTTAAGGGACTTTTGTGTATTGCTGCCCGCTACTGTCCTGACTGTGAAGGTTCAATCTGAGGCTAAGCGTCACCCAGGAGGAGGGTTTCGGTCGGCAGGACAACCCTTACCTCATTACTAGCTATTGACTCCTCTTGTCAAACGGGTGAACTGCCTGTGTCAGCTGAATCAGCCGGCAGACACAGGCAGATTTGGCTAGCAGCCATTCCATTATGTACCCTGCCAGGGTTGTAAATGCATGGAATAACTTGTCTGGATTTTCAATGGAGTCAGGCCCTCTGGGATCCAGATAGATTCAGTCCAGACTATTACTGATGAGCTGAATCTGTATTCCCATGCTCTACTCCGCATACTGCTGCTGTTTTCGCTTTTACCTGTTGAAGCACAGAAGGACAGCACTGCCAGCAGAGTCGTCCAAGATTATGGGCCCACCCAGGAGAGTGAAACCTTCCCTCCCTGGGCGACGCTACAGCCAATCATGTATTGCCCTGCAGGGATGTTGGCTGCAGTCGGACTGACATGGGCAGGATTTGATAACAGATCATAGGGCGTGTCTCTGTACTAAAAAGCAGTGCTTGTGTGAGTGAGCTTGTGTAAGAAACAATGTTATCTATGTATCAATATTATAAATAATACAATAACACATATCTGAATAAAACAGACATTAAAAAAATATTTTTTATAGTACTGTAGGGGCACAACTGCACCTGTAACTGGTTTGATTTTTTTTCTCATTAGTATTCTTTGTAAAATGTATTAATTAAATTATATATATTTAGTTTTTTTTTTACTTGAGCTTCTGGGAGGTATGTTTTGTCATTTAGGGAACCAAATGTCCATCCAATGCCTTCAAATGCCTGTGGCAAAAGCTCTGAGGCAGAGGT
The DNA here is from genome assembly GCA_029706075.1 of Aldrovandia affinis. NCBI lineage: Eukaryota > Metazoa > Chordata > Actinopteri > Notacanthiformes > Halosauridae > Aldrovandia > Aldrovandia affinis. The sequence continues at coordinate 2,060,434 of JAINUG010000100.1, forward strand.
CACCTCCCCATGACTCAGTCTTGTATATCATTCTGAACTAAAATCTCCCTAAAATCAGACAGGAAATGGTTTCTGTAAAGAGCATGAAAGAGTAATCCTTGCTTTTTGAAGTGAGGCTGGTCTCATCTCTGCATGTTCGTTGTGTGAGCTGCCTCAGAGAGCCCCCTAACGCCATGGCGACATTTAACTTGAGACTGAAGTGGAATGGAGGCAGGCTTTGGAAACATAGCATAAAGCCAAAACATAAACAATAACATAAGCCATGGAAATTGCAGAAAGGTCATTATTAAATAAATTAAATACAATTTAAATTATACATATGCATACATGCAGTACAGTGTATAATTAAGTTTATGTGAGTGTATGTATAAATATATGGTATATACACTGGAATGGAATCCCATAAATAAGAACAGTTCATTCAGCCCATATAGCCTATTTTCCTATCTATTGCCTGTAGTAGAGTATTCAGCACTGTGTCAAGTCTAGTTGCAAATATGCCCTGAGTCTCTGCTTCTACTACTAGACTACTAGACAAATCCTGGTAAACTGTCCCATACATTAGTAACTGTGCATGAAAAATAACTGTGTTTTTGTGTCTTCCCGCATGTGTGTGTCTGAGTGTGTGTGTGTGTGAGAGAGAGTATGGGTATGTGTGTTTGTGTGAGTGTAGCCTGTAGTCATGTTTATACTGCCATACTGGTTTTAGCAGATACATGTTCATGAATCAATTATTTCGTTTTTTCAAAGAGAATTCCAATCGAACAATTATTTTCAGGTACACTTACCGATCTATTCAATATGTTACAATGCACACACTTTACCTGAACAAATGTACACAAAATATTGCTTTTACTGTGAAACATTGTCAAATTTTATTGACAAAATGTACACAGAAAAGATTGCTTTGTTTGAGAAATATCTTTGATATATGTTTTTGTGAAACATTTGGACATTAATAAACATTTTACAGATCTAAAAACACTTAATGGCCTTATTTATAAAATGGGAAGCTTCATTTTGATGTCAATGACATTTGGACACCAGTCTCCTCCTGTTCAGTTAACATTTCAGAGGACTTTTAAAACTGAACTGCTCTTTCATGGAAATGGTTAGTTTCTACATTTCAGAGACTTCTTAATATGGCAGGCAAGCTCTATCTCCATGGTGGCACCAATCACCATGTGCAATGTTGAAAGTCTTGCATATCCTACAGATGCTGACTCTCCATCCTTTATTTTCTGAATGAATTGTTTCAGAGTCAATCTTAAACAGTTTTTTGACTGATCTTATCGATCTCCATTGCCCTACTTCTTCAGTTGCTCTTTTCAGATCATCAAGAGAGTGTGTTCTGTTTATAAGACTGTGGCATCCTTAAATCTGCTCTGTAATAACAGAGGGGGAAAGCAGAACTTAACTTTAGAGTTGTATACCATTTATGGAGATAATTTTGACAATAAATGCAAATACTCTATGTGTCATATGTATGAAAATTCTCCTTCTTCTCAAAATCATCATAATGCTGGACTTTTTGGAATTCACTTATAAACAGTAAAATCAGATTTTTGGACATAAATTACTTATCACATTCTCCATGTGCTCCCCTTTACCACACATTGAATGACATGGTTGCTTCTTCCTGAAAATGCTGCCACATGCTTTATTTTGTGTATGGTTGCTTAGAAACAAGGATTGGCTCATCTTACCTTGTGGCACATCCTACTCCTGTCTCCCATAACTATTCAAACATAAACTGAAAGGGTGGAGATTTTGTAAATTAGGCTGGTTAAGTATTTAGTATTAAATCTGATTTACTAATGTACGCCTTAATTGCGACTCTTCTCATTGCGTGGGAATTTTATGAACAGCTGATAGTAGTCTGCAGTTAGATCACATTCTATAAAAGGTACACTACCGGTCAAAGGTTTTAGAACACCCCCATTTTCCAGTTTTTACTGAAATTTAAGCAGTTCAAATCCAGTGAATAACCTGAAATGGTACAAAGGTAAGCGGTAAACTGCCAGAGGTTAACAAAAAGTTTAGGTTACCAAAAACGGAAAAATAATGTACATTTTAGAGTTATAAAAAAAGGCCCTACACCATCAAAAGGCACTTGGAAACTGGAGGAAACTCTGACAGGAAGAGGTCTGGCAGACCCAAAGCCACAACAAAATCAGAAGATTTTCTGAGAGTCAACAGCATGATAGGTGGCCCACAGGACAGTTTCAAGCACAGCTTAACATTGGTCAAAACAAGGAAGTCTCAGTTTCAACTGTGAAGAGAAAGACTTCGAGCTGCAGGTTTGACAGGTCGAGTGGCAGTAAGAAAGCCATTGCTAAGATGGCAAAATAAGAAAAAGAGGCTTGCCTGGGCCATGAAGTACCACCAGTGGACTACTGAAGACTGGAAGAAGGTCTTATGGACCGATGAATCAAAATCTGAAATCTTGAAATTTTGAAAGGTTTTTGTAGGCCATCGACTTGGCAAAAGGATGGTTCCTCAGTGTGTGACACCAACTGTCAAACATGGAGGAGGAAGCGTGATGGTCTGGGGCTCTTTTGCTGGATCCACAGTCGGCGACTTGCACAGAGTGACTGTTAACCCATGTTAACCTATTACTTGTTCCCTGAAAAGGGCCTTTTTTTATAACTCTGAAATGTACATTATTTTTCAGTTTTTGGTCAAATAAACTTTTTATTTTTTTACCTGTGGCAGTTTACCGCATCCCTTGAACTGGACTTGAACTGCTTAAATTTCAGTAAAAACTGGAAAATGGGGTTGTTCTAAAACTTTTGACCGGTAGTGTATATCAATAAGGAGTTATCTCTTCCAAATATGGCAGCAGTCATCAGAGCCAGGACAAAACACAGAAAAAAACTGAATAAAACAGGAGAGGGTCTTTCGTCCAAGAATGACCCTCTTTCAATTACCAGAAGAGCAAACAGTGAAGCGATACATGTTACACAACCACAGATTAATCACACTATTGGAAGATATAAAAGAGGAACTAGGGAAATGCACACAGAGATCCAATTGCCTGCTGGATATGTTAAAGTTACTCTCAATTTTACATTTATTGTGTCCTGGACTTTTTAAAGTATGGTTGTTTGGGTTGCAGGTATTTCACAATCTGCATTATATATTGCGCTCTAGCACTAAGTGCTATTCATTTTGTCCCAGCAATGAAAAACAAATAATCACAAATGTTGTTGAATAGTACCCCGGTTCACAGTAGCTTTATTTTCAGGAATAGCTGTATGTACACACAGCTAAGCAATGGGGAGGGGCTACAGAGAAACCTGGCTGTTAGGTAGGGCCTTGAAAATATGATTTCAGAATTGTAAATAATTGTATTAATTGTTTACTAGAACTTCTCATTTATTTTCTCATATAATATGTTTTACACATACGTATGTTAAGACCCCCCAAAACAATAATCCCAATTATCACCACCAGTGGCAGTTTGTGAGCTGGAAACAAGCATTTAATGCTCGCGTGACATACAGTTAACCAAGGCATTAACCTCTAAGTGTATGTGTATTTTTACCTGCAAGTGTAACAGTTCAACTAAATGTATTACATTTTCTAATGTGACAAGAATGAACACTAAGACATAAAACTAAATTAAGAGAAAGCTTTGGACTTGCCGATGGATAATTCATTAATATCTTAATTAAGATTAAGATATGTGACACACTTGTTAATCAAGCAAAATATACATTAAATCTGATTGAGGCCAATGAACAATTTAGCCATTCCTATTTCCAGCTCACCCCCCCACTGAAACATCATCACTTACTCAACCCCACACCCCCTGCTCACTTTGGCTTTCCCATGCTTCATTCTACAGTATATTATCGCACGTGAAAAGTAGGCAAATTAATTACCTTCCTTAATTGAACTTACATGGATCCAGCTTCAGGTGAGAAGAGATTCTTTTTTATTTTGTTTAAATATGAGTTTAAAGTCTTTTGAGTCATGGTTATATTGATATCAGTTATCAGATGCTAGACATCAACCAACAAGTAATATGGTTTCTCTTCTTCAGTAAACAATTATGCTGAAATAAGTCTTTAACATACACAACATATTTAACTAGGTGCACCCATGAAATAAAAGATAAATACAAAAATGGCAATGCCATTCACAAATGTAATCACAGAATAATACTCAATATGTGTCAAGGAAATATCTTCTTTCAATTTAAATCACGTGATAACTTAACACTGCACAATGCAACACTTGACAGTCACAGAAGATGCAACAAAGTATGGGCAAACTTAGAACTCTGAAATAATAAACCCTGTTTCAATTCTGGGAACAGATAATAATCACCAATGGATTTGCCTTTCAATCTTCCGGGCTGCTAGAACCTTCTGCCTGATCCAACAGTCTGTCTGTCAAAAAGAGGAGCTGACCTCGAGCAATCCAAAGTGAATACAATCTATCCTCTAAATCATCTCTCCCTGGGGCCTCTCTCCTGTTGCCTAGTCTGTCCTTGGATACCACGATGGGAATGGGGCCTCTCTCCTGGCATAGTCTGTCCAGATTGGAATGGGCCTTGTGTACAAAGTGCCTTTCACCAAAGTTTGGTCAGCACCAGCCCTTCTCTCGGACAGTCTCTTCCCCATCTTTAGGGTGAATTATGTGTCGGTGTCCTTGGATACTGGAAGATCCGTGACCACCTTTTGCTTTACGGTAAACATGGAAGAGGTAGAGCACTGGCTCCCTGAATTTTGTTGTGACCCATTAGCTTATGGTTGCATCAGAGAGCCCTGTCTCCAGGGTGGATGAGTGCCTCTCTAGACTTCTTGTCATAGGTGCGTTTTCTGGAGGCAGCTTCCTTGTTCGTCTTATCGAGGGCCAGCTCACAGGACACTTTTAACCTGTCATGATGCGAGAGCACCCACTCATCCAGCGTTGCAGTACCAGTGTCATCTTTCATTTGAAGATCAAGTGGCAACCTTGGATAAAATGGGGGGTAGCTAGTTGAACTGTGGACATGGGCATTATAGGCCATTACCAGCTCCGGTAGGTGATCCTTCCATTTTTTCTTCTTTTGGTCAGGCAAGGCTCTGAGCATGTCATGCATGGTTCTATTAAATCTCTCACAAGTGCCATTCCCTTGGGGGTGATAGGGGGTGGTTCTGCTTTTGGAGATCTCATAGAGTTTGCAGAGCTCAAAAATTATACTCGCCTCAAAACTTCTCCCCCGGTCGGAGTGAAGACGAGTTGGGCACCCATAGTATGTAAAGAGTCAGCATTTTGATTGATTCTCCCAAGCTTGTATCGGTTTTCAAAGTCAAACTCAGCAATCTCGCCAGCCAATCGTTGCTCCGTGGCATTGAGTTTTGCACTGTTCAGATACTTCAGATGGTTGTAGTTAGTAAAGACTACAAACTTGGAGTGCAACAGATATACTCTGAACTTATTTGTAATTGCCTATTTAAGGCAAGTAGTTCTAACTTAAATGCACTGTAGTGCTTGTCATTCCTCTCTGACCCTCTAAGTCCCCAACTAGCATACACTAACACACTCTCCACCTTGTCTTGCTGCTGGCTCAGAACGGCTCCCAAGCCACTGAGACTTGCATCGGTGGTCAGTATAAACTGTTCTGTGAAGTCCGGGTAAGCTACTAAAAGTGGTGCTGATGTCAGTTTCTCTTTCAGGTCCTCAAATGCCTTTTGGTAGTCAGCATCCCACGCAAAGGGCACAACATTAGTTCGCTTATTTGACTTCCCAACCAGACGATGCAGAGGTGCAGCAATCTGAGATAACTTGGGGACAAACTTTCTGTAATAGCTCATAAATCCTAATACCTGACGGACAAAACGGGAGCATTCAGGTGTGGGCCAGTCTTTTACCACTCAGGTTTTGTCTTCATCCACACGAATACCATCTGCCGAGACGATGTGGCCAAGGAATCTAACTTCCTGCCGGATAAAATGGCACATCCTTGGCTTTAGTTTTAGACCACACTCTCTGAGTCAGGCAAAGACAACATCCAGCCTGTCTACATGAGACTCAAAGGTGCTTGAGAAGACAAGGATATTGTCCAGATATATGAACAGCACCCCAAAACGGATGGACTAATTGCATAGTCTCTTCCCAATCTTTAGGGTGAATTATGTGTCAGTGTAAAATGCCTTGTTTGACCCATAGTCTGCACCACTCTCTCAGCAACCTCTTTCTTTTGAGGTTGAAACCTCTAACTTCCCTCCAGGTTGGCTTCAAACCGCATTCCACAGCACGTAACCATGGCCTAATGTTTTGACCAGCCAGCTGGAGGTCTCAGAGGTTTGCCATGGAGTATCCAAACTCATTAGTCTGTGACCCCCATGCTTAGTCACATTCAGCCTGGTGTGGATGCTTCACTGGCGGCCAGAGACAAGCTCACACTTCAGCTGGCGGGATGGTGAGGAAGTCCCCCCCTGTATCAATGGCCTCAGGCTCTGTTGCCTTCCGTAGCCTTAACAAAGATTCAGCATTTTGATTGATTCTCCCAAGCTTGTATTGGTTTTCAAAGTCAAACTCAGCAATCTCGGCAGCCCATCGTTGCTCCGTGGCATTGAGTTTTGCATTGTTCAGATACTTCAGATGGTTGTAGTCAGTAAAGACTACAAACTTGGAGTGCAACAGATATACTCTGAACTTATCTGTAATTGCCTATTTAAGGCAAGTAGTTCTAACTTAAATGCACTGTAGTGCTTCTCATTCCTCTCTGACCCTCTAAGTCTCCAACTAGCATACACTAACACACTCTCCACCTTGTCTTGCTGCTGGCTCAGAACGGCTCCCAAGCCACTGAGACTTGCATCGGTGGTCAGTATAAACTGTTCTGTGAAGTCTGGGTAAGCTACTAAAAGTGGTGCTGATGTCAGTTTCTCTTTCAGGTCCTCAAATGCCTTTTGGTAGTCAGCATCCCAGACAAAGGGCATGACATTATTTCACTTATTTGGCTTCCCAACCAGATGATGCAGAGGCACAGCAATCTGAGAAAACTTGGGGACAAACTTTCTGTAATAGCTCATAAATCCTAATACCTGGCGGACGAAATGGGAGCATACAGGTGTGGGCCAGTCTTTTACAACTCAAGTTTTGTCTTCATCCACACGAATACCATCTGCCGAGACGATGTGGCCAAGGAATCTAACTTCCTGCTGGATAAAATGGCACATCCTTAGCTTTAGTTTTAGACCACACTCTCTGAGTCAGGCAAAGACAACATCCAGCCTCTCTACATGAGACTCAAAGGTGCTTGAGAAGACAAGGATATTGTCCAGATATATGAACAGCACCCCAAAACGGATGGACTAATTGCATAGTCTCTTCCCCAATCTTTAGGGTGAATTATGTGTCAGTGTAAAATGCCTTGTTTGACCCATAGTCTGCACCACTCTCTCAGCAACCTCTTTCTTTTGAGGTTGAAACCTCTAACTTCCCTCCAGGTTGGCTTCAAACCGCATTCCACAGCACGTAACCATGGCCTAATGTTTTGACCAGCCAGCTGGAGGTCTCAGAGGTTTGCCATGGAGTATCCAAACTCATTAGTCTGTGACCCCCATGCTTAGTCACATTCAGCCTGGTGTGGATGCTTCACTGGCGGCCAGAGACAAGCTCACACTTCAGCTGGCGGGATGGTGAGGAAGTCCCCCCCTGTATCAATGGCCTCAGGCTCTGTTGCCTTCCGTAGCCTTAACAAAGATTCAGCATTTTGATTGATTCTCCCAAGCTTGTATTGGTTTTCAAAGTCAAACTCAGCAATCTCGGCAGCCCATCGTTGCTCCGTGGCATTGAGTTTTGCATTGTTCAGATACTTCAGATGGTTGTAGTCAGTAAAGACTACAATGTCAGTTTCTCTTTCAGGTCCTCAAATGCCTTTTGGTAGTCAGCATCCCAGACAAAGGGCATGACATTATTTCACTTATTTGGCTTCCCAACCAGATGATGCAGAGGCACAGCAATCTGAGAAAACTTGAACTTATCATGATGAGGGTATGTGCATAAAGCGCAAAATGACTGGGACAAACTTTCTGACCCTCTAAGTAACTAGCTCACTAACACACTCTCCATGATGCTAATCAGAACGGCTCCCAAGCCCTGAGACTTGCATCGGTGGTCAGTATAAACTGTTCTGTGAAGTCCGGGTAAGCTACTAAAAGTGGTGCTGGTGTCAGTTTCTCTTTGGATCCTCAAATGCATCAGCATCCCAGACAAAGGTGACATTATTTCACTTATATGGCTTCCCAACCAGATGATGCAGAGGCGCAGCAATCTTTACAAGCTCAAGTTTTGTCATTCATCTTTTACAACTCAGGTTTTGTCTTCATCCACACGAATACCATCTGCCGAGACGATGTGGCCAAGGAATCTAACTTCCTGCTGGATAAAATGGCACATCCTTGGCTTTAGTTTTAGACCACACTCTCTGAGTCAGGCAAAGACAACATCCAGCCTCTCTACATGAGACTCAAAGGTGCTTGAGAAGACAAGGGTATTGTCCAGATATATGAACAGCACCCCAAACAGATGGACTAATTGCATAGTCTCTTCTCCATCTTTAGGGTGAATTATGTGCCGGTGCAAAATGCGTTGTTTGTCTCATAGTCTGCACCATTCTTTCAGCAACCTCTTTCTTTTGAGGTTGAAACCTCTCACTTCCCTCCAGGTTGGCTTCACACCACATTCCACAGCACGTAACCATGGCCCGATGTTCTTATCAGCCAGCTGGAGCTCTCAGAGGGTTTCTATGGAGTAGCTAAGCTCATTAGTCTGTGACCCCTGTACTTAGTCACATTCAGCCTGGTGTGGATGCTTCTCTGGGGGCCAGAGACAAGCTCACACTTCCGCTGGTGGGATGGTGAGGAAGTCCCCCCCTGTATCAATGGCCTCAGGCTCTGTTGCCTTCTGTAGCCTTGACAAAGAGTCAGCATTTTGATTGATTCCTTCAGGCTTGTATCGGTTTTCAAAATCAAACTCAGCAAGCTGGGAAGCTCATTGTTTCTCCGTGGCACTGAGGTTGGCACTGTTCAGATGCTTCAGACAGTTGGGGTCAGTAAAGACTACAAACGTGGAGCGCAACAGATATTCTCTGAACTTATCTGTAATTGCCCATTTAAGGGCAAGTAGTTCTAACTTAAATGCACTGTAGTGCTTGTCGTTCCTCTCTGGTCCTCTAAGTCCCTGACTAGCATACGCTAACACCCTCTACACCTTGTCTTGCTGTTGGCTCAGAACGGCCCCTAAGCCATTGAGACTTGCATCGGTGGTCAGTATAAACTGTTCTGTGAAGTCCGGGTAAGCTACTAAAAGTGGTGCTGATGTCAGTTTCTCTTTCAGGTCCTCAAATGCCTTTTGGTAGTCAGCATCCCATGCAAAGGGCACAACATTAGTTCGCTTATTTGACTTCCCAACCAGACGATGCAGAGGCGCAGCAATCTGAGATAACTTGGGGACAAACTTTCTGTAATAGCTCATAAATCCTAATACCTGGCGGATGTCACGGGAGCATTCGGATGTGGGCCAGTCTTTTACCACTCCTGTTTTGTCTTCATCCACATGAACACCATCTGCTGAGATGATGTGGCCAAGGAATCTAACTTCCTGCCGAATAAAGTGGCACTTCCTTGGCTTCAGTTTTAGACCACACTTTCTGAGGGAAAAGACAACATCCAGCCTCTCTACATGAGACTCATAGGTGCTTGAGAAGATGAGGATATCGTCCAGATATATCAAAAGCATCCCAAACAGATGGTCCCCCAGCACAGACTCCATTAACCGCTAAAATGTTTCTGGAGCATTTGACAAGCTGAAAGGAATTCTGGTCCACTCAAATAACCCAAATGGGGTTGTGACTGTGTCTTAGTTTGATCTGATCTGGATGTGAGGTTGAGGGTCGAGAACAATTTTGCCTTTCCTAGCACATCAAGAGTGTCTTCAACTCTTGGTAGAGGGTAGGCATCCCTGCAGGTTACAGCATTCTGTTTCCTGTAATATCAGCAGAATCTTGCAGAACAATGCCATCTTTTTTTCTTGGTGATGCCCATGGACTGTGGCTCTTCTGGATTATGTCCTGTGCTACCAGATCCATAACATGCTGTTTAAACTTCTGTTAAACCAGAGATGATACATGTCTGTGATGCTGCTTTATTGGCTTGGCATCCCCTGTTGGTATTGTGTGTAGGACTCGGTCTGTGTAGCCAAAGTCATTATCTGTCTCAGAAAAAACACTAACACTAATTTGTCCCTCTGATAGCCTGTCAGATGTTCAATGTCGACATCAACAGGGACAGGCAAGTCTGGTGCTCTGCTGGCCTTCTCTGTCACAGCAATGCACTCCTGGTTTAGGAGTCGCACATGTACCTCATTGTCCTGTTCCTCGAACGCTACTAGATCAGGGAGCATCATTTCTGCTGGTCTGCTTATCTCAGCAACTCTGGATCGGGGATGTAGGCATATTGTTTTCTCATTTGTATTCACAACACATACCGGTACATGTTGATTCTTAGCCTGGGTAAACACATGGGCGACGAGGACATCAGATGGTAAAGAGGACAACAGCGTAGGACCAACTAGGACCTGGCACTGGTCAACACCCTCTGGAATGTAGCATCTCCCCGAAACAATCTTCTCACTCCACGGGGGAACCACCACCTTCTGTTGTCCAGCAACTTGTACAAAACTGAGGCAGCTTAGCTTCTCAGATCCTTTCACCTGTTGTCGCACCATTGTCCAGATACGAGCCACATGCTTTCTGTTGCTGTTATCACTCTGTCCAAATTAGCCAAATATCTCACTGAGTTCTCTCAGGACATTCATCCCCAGGATTGCCTGTATCCAAGGATTATCTTGGGAGTCTTCAGAGTTCTTGACCATGAAGACACACTTCCCTGGGAAGCCACGGCGTATGCACTTGATGTCTGCTTCTCTGCATCCAATTACTGGAATGTCCAACCAATGTTTTGAAAGCCACACTATTAATCCGATTTTTTTAGAGGAAGATTTAAACAAGTATACGTTTAAAACTTCCTCTTAAATATGCTCTTCCTAAAATTCCTCTAAAAAACGAATACCTCAGATATGAGTTTAAAGTCTTTTGAGTCGTAAGTCTATTGATATCAGTTATCAAATCTTAGACATCAACCCACAAGTAATATGGTTTCTCTTCTTCAATAAACAATTATGCTGAAATAGGTATTTAACATACACAACCTATTGAACTGGGTGCAACCATGAAATAAAAGACACATTCAATAATGGCAATGACAATCACAAGTGTAATCACAGAATAATACTCAATATGTGTCAAGGAAATATCTTCCTTCAATTTAAATCATGTGATAACTTAACACTGCATAATGCAACACTTGACAGTCACAGAAAATGCAACAAAGTATGGGTAAATGTAGAACTCTGAAATAATAAACCCTGTTTCAATTCTGGAAACAGATCATAATCACCAATGGATTTGTGTTTCAATCCCAAATTAGCACAATAAAATAATATTCAGCAACAGTCTGTTGCAATATATACTGTTCAATGCATTAATTACTTTCACTTTCAGCATGAGGGGGTGCGATTGTAAACAGTTTAATCACCCAACTATCGCTCACTCAAAGTAATACTCTTCACCATCTGCATGTGTGTGTGTGTGTGTACCTCGCTCCACTTCCAGTACATGCGCATCAAACTATGTTGCAGTAGTTGAATCACTTCAGTTCTGCTAGCTGTAGCGAGAGAGGGCTACAGCAAAGCATGCACTTATATCACAGTTTTTTGTTGAATTATTTAAGTCCCGCTAGCTGTAACGCGAGTGCTTGCTACCGCTGCACAGCACTTGCACACTGTTCGTTGTTGAATTAATTAAGTCCCGCTAGCTGTAACGCGAGTGCTTGCTACCGCTGCACAGCACTTGCACACTGTCCCGCTAGCAGCAGTGTGAATACTTGCTACCTAGGCCTACTTCTGCACAGCATTTACAACACAGTTAATTGTTGAATTAATTAATTCCCGCTAGCAGCAGCACAAATGCCAGTGCTAGCTAGCTTTACATTACATTACAGGCATTTGGCAGACGCTCTTATCCAGAGCGACGTACAACAAAGTGTTAACCGTAGTCAATAACAGTTTCGCTGAAAGCCACCCTAGAGGGAAGTACAATTCCAGGTGCTAGGAGCAACCACATAGTTAAACTAGGACCCTGTAGGTAAATCTGTAGCCACAATTCAAAGGCAGCAATAAAACAATCAGTGCGGAAAATGTCAGCGAAATAATGCCTAAACCTAATACAATACATAAACATAGACATGAGTGCAATACTAAACAGCTACGTCCCTAAGTTACAAAACCGGACTCCAGGGAGAGGTGCACCCTGAAGCTACTATACAACAGAATGTATCCTCGCTTTCCACTGAACGATTTCCCAAAAGCTTTTTAAAAAGCACTTCCGTTCTTTTAGTCATAGTCAAACAGTCGGTAGTCCTCGGTGGATGTCATAACTCAATTCCCCCACTGTGCTGGCATCTCAGACCTCTCTCTCACGACCCCATCTCTCCTTCCATATCCATGGATGTTCTGTAGACTAGGAATCATGGCCATAGGCGATCCAGTAACAGCAGGAACCGAATAACAATCCTGACGATACGACTACCGAAACTATATTTCCAGCTTGTGCTCCGACAACTGAAGTTAATCAATATGTCACACTACAAAGTTGTTTTGAACTAACTTGCAGTAATACCTTCTTGCGTTTATGTTTTTAAATCCGTTTTTCACTTTGCCTTCTGCACGAGTCGCTTCTGCAAAAAAATATCGCTCTAGCCTGCCTCCGCCCCCTTCATGTCCCAGGCTGAACTGCCCCAAAACAGCAATGATGTTCCTCATTCATAATGGTATCTTACACACGCATCACCTTTTCAAAACCTTGAGATCTCTGCAACTGTGATTTGCCTTAGACCTTGTTTTAAGAGCGTTGCATCAGGAGCTGTCATGCATAAACTTGCAGCAGACCTATCCCCAGATCACGGTATTGGGTTCTTTTTGTGTCAGATGAATCATTTGGCCAGCTTCTGAGCTCACCTAACTTTAACTGAAGAGAGAGCCCAGAGCAGGAGGCATTTTGGTGGCTGACTTCCACACACAGATTTATGATTTATTTAAAATAGGATTAGATAATGACTCCTCGCCAGCCTGCTCTAATCCCTCATGCTGTCCCACCACAGAGAAACCACAGACATTTGTTTTGACTGTGTCAGCATCTCTGTCAACAGTAAAATAAGTGGAAGCCGTTAATTGCGATAGCAATGGGTGTCTCTCTCTCTCTCGCCATCTCTTTCTCTCAAGTGGAGCATATTTATGATTCAATATTGGAGTATCCTTTTCCTAAGACTTTGACATTAGAATTGATAACTAGGATTATTTTTTACCACTTGTCTCAGGAGAGCTATGAGTCGGCTCACCATGGAGTTGTTGCAAAATATTTGCTTGTGCAGATTTAAAAGATTCTGTTCCCTTGTGCAGATTTAATTCAGTTACAGCAATGCATCACTGAGGTCCTGCAAAATGTTCATCAATTATAGTCGATGGAGATGAGCCCTACCTTCAAGGAAAAATAAGGTAGCACTTTATTTGATAGATGAGAATGGGGTGGGTAATAACATGGCAAAAACATGGTAATAATGAGTAATTACTAGAAGAAAGATAATGTCCTTGTTATTTCTAAGTTTGGTGAAATGAAATTGCAGTGTAATTACTTGAAATAACCATCAGATAATGCCATGCAAATAAATGTGTGGTTTGTTACCCAGTAACATAGAGTACAGTCAATGCCAAAATTATTCACACCCTTGATAAAGATGATCAAAAACAAAAACAAAAAAAATATATGAAAACTGAAAAATGTTTTTTTTGACACATCATTCATTATTGGACCAATCCAAAATGGCAGCAAATCAGTTTGTTAGTCGGTTTGTTTGTCTGTGTCAGTCTGTTTGTCAATGACTACTCTTGCGTCTACTAAGTGTTTTTATCTTCTAAATACTCCATTAAATTCATTAAGAACTACTGAAAGTGTATTTCGGTTAGTTAACCAAAGTAAATGACAAATCTTTAACTTTTTGCTATAATCGCAGTTTAATGAGAATCGTGTAGACTCAATCCACTGGCATACAGCCAAACTTTGAATTTACAGCTTCGATTGCCGCATTTTTTAAATTGGATTTATGAAAGTATTGGATTACATACTAAAGAACTACATTCTAAACTACCAACAAAACAATCTTGGATTCATCCGTACCTTCCCCGTTGTAATTACGCCTACGGATTTAGGTTATTAACTGGATTTACGGACCTGATTTCCTAACTTCATCGGATAACCTGCTCCTCCTTAGTAGAAATCTACAGGTGACTTTACAAATAAACTGTCCTGTTACACTGATGTGTCGCTGCGATGTCTACTGCCCGCTGGATATTGCATACGGATGCACTCGCTCTATGACCGTTGTACATTTAGTGCAAATGCCGATGCCTTTGGCACAAGACATTCATTTATCATGGAATTTATGCCACCTCCAAAGTCTTCTGGCTTTAGATGACTATTTTGTGATCTCTGAGAAATCTCTTGTGGATTTTACTTCTACTTCTGCAATGTTGTCTAAAAAGGAGTCGTTATGTAAACTTGTTAAACAGTGGTGGTTGATTGTTATACTCCTTTTGATATCTGGAAATGTATCCAAACCCTGGCCTTGAATTACAGTGCATGCAGACACCATCTGATCTTAAATCTCTATCTGGTCTTAATGTGATTCATCTAAATGTGCGCAGTTTGTTACCTAAAATGGATATGGTTAGAATCTGGGTTAATTCAACAGGGGCTGACATTGTTGTAATTTCTGAAACCTGGCTGACGAAATTCATACTTGATAAGGATGTTTTTATTAATGGTTTCAACATTTATCGTGCTGATAGACCAAAGAAAGGTGGCGGGGTTGTGATCTACGTGAAATCAAAATTTTATGTCAGCGTGGTCCTGTCTGAGTCAATCTGCAAGCAATTAGAACTCTGCCAAAGGCCTCTGTATAACTGTCATTGGGTGCTATAGGCCTCCTTCTGCCTTACTGCGTTGCAGTCCTTAAGTCAACTTTTATCTAGGCTCAACAACAGTGAAATTATTTTACAACTGGGATTGAATTAACCCATTATCTGATGATTTTAAATCTCTTCCATGAACGATTCCATGAACCTTACACAGTTGATTAACTCCCCCACGCGCCCAAATCTTAAATGCCCTGATAAGTCCACTCTAATTGATGTGATTCTGACAAATGTTCCACATACGTTTTCAGCTATTGGTATTTTCTGCAATGATATAAGTGACCACTGTGTTATTGCCACTGTCAGGAACACTAAGGTCCCCAAAACAAAACCACGCTTAATTTGTAAGAGAAATCTTAAACATTTTAATGAGCAGGGGTTTTATCATGATTTGTTTCATTTTAATTGGAGTAGAATTGAGCTGATCCCTGATGTTGAGACAGCCTGGTCATTTTTTAATGATGGGTTTTGCCAAATCATGAATAAACACGCCCCTTTTAGGAGATATAGAGTTAAAGGGAGGGATAACCCTCGGTTTTCCACTGATCTTTCGGATGTTATTTATGAGCGCAATGCAGCTTGGGCTAAGGCAAGGTCGACGGGTTCTAACACTGACTGGCTTGT
Source organism: Aldrovandia affinis (assembly GCA_029706075.1). NCBI lineage: Eukaryota > Metazoa > Chordata > Actinopteri > Notacanthiformes > Halosauridae > Aldrovandia > Aldrovandia affinis. The sequence goes on from JAINUG010000100.1 coordinate 2,076,148, forward strand.
TTTTATACAATTGAGAAACAAGTGCTCTTCTCTAATCAAAAAAGCCAAGTCTAAATGACCCAACGAGATTTTGGAAAGCCATCAAAACCCTATCTGTGAGTAATACCTCTCAAGCCTTACCTACCTGTGTTATGAAGGAGTCTGTTGCTGTTCATGACAAAATTGAGATGTTGAATTGTTTTAACCCATTAAGACCTGGAGTGACGTTTAGGTCGCTTCGATTTTGCGATGAATGAAATGCGCTGTGATTCGCTGAAATAGACGTGGGGGAAATGAAGTGCACGTTGGTGTCGGCTTTTTTTGAAATTTTTTCCAGAAAACCCTCAGGTTTTAAGAGGTTGTGTAGAATAATTGCTTAGGTTTTAATAGGCGTTTTTAGCAGGCATTTTAGGTCTAAATGGGTTCATGAACATTTTATATCTTCTGGCTCTATGTTTGATTCCTCCTGTTTTGCACCTGTGAAACCCTGTTCTGATGTCCCTATGAATGATGGCCTTTCTTTTAGCTTTCTACCTTTTGCTGTGCAAGAAGTCAATAAAGCACTGAAAGCTTTAGCAACAGGAAAATCTTCTGGGCCAGATGTTATTGAGCCCTACTTTTTAAAATTGGCAGCCGATTTTATTGCAGAGCCTCTCACATATCTTTTTAACCTGACAGTGGAAAATAAGGAAATCCCAAGGATTTGGAAATCTGCTTTTGTTCTCCCTCTGTTAAAAGGGGGAGACCCAATGATTTTGAATAACTACAGGCCGATTTCAAAATTGTCTATACTGTCCAAAATTCTTGAAGGTCTGGTCAGTGAGCAACTCAAGGACTTTTTATATTCAAATTCCATCTTATCGACATATCAATCAGGCTTTAGGAAAAATCATAGCACCATTACGGCAGCATTAAAGGTGGTAAATTACATTTCTAGTGCACTCGATAAAAAAACAACACTGTGCATCTCTTTTCATTGATTTGTCTAAGGCTTTTGACACGGTTGACCATGATATTCTTAAACGGAGGCTTTTTAACATAGGACTCTCAGAGCAAGCAGTTGGTTGGTTTTCTAACTACCTTACTGATAGGTCTCAGTGCATCAAATATGATGGTCTCTGCTCTGATGTTCTGCCTGTCTGCACGGGTGTTCCACAGGGCTCTGTGCTTGGCCCGCTTTTATTCACCATTTATATAAGTGACCTGGGTCATAATGTGGCAGATGCCAATTTTCATTTTTATGCTGATGACACTGTTATTTACTGTTGTGCGTCAACATGTGCTCAAGCTATTGGTCATTTGCAAAGTGCTTTTAATGTTGTTCAAAATACCCTGTCTCAACTGAAACTTGTTCTCAATGCTGATAAAACCAAGCTCATGTTGTTTTCAAACTCTTGAGGGAAAGGTTATTGAGACAGTCAATTCCTATAAATACTTGGGTATTTTGATTGATGATTCCCTTACTTTTAAGCCACATGTTCAGTATCTGGTGAAAAAACTGAGGCTAAAATTGAGTTTTTATTTGAGAAATAAGTTATGTTTTTCTTTTAACACCAAAAAGAGACTTGTTGCTGCCCCATTTTTACCAGTGCTAGACTATGGTGATCTTTTATATATGCGTACCTCTTCTCAGGCTCTCCAGATGATTGATACTGCCTACCACGCTTCCCTCAGATTTATAACTAATTGTAGAGCCTTGACTCACCATTGTGAGTTATACTCTTGGGTAGGATGGCCTGCGCTGGCAACCCGTAGGCTCACACATTGGTACACTTTTATATATAAGGCAATTATTGGTCTGCTCCCATCCTACCTGTGCATATTTATTAAGCAGAAAAGTTCTGGACAGTACGCCTTGCGGTCTCAGGACATTTTAATGCTTTCTGTCCCAAATGTCAGCACAGAGACCGGAAAAAGGGCTTTTATGTACTCTGCACCTTCAGACTGGAATGGGTTGCAGAAGGATTTAAAACTTACTAATTTGATTTCTTTGAATGTTTTTAAATCCAATATGAAGGACATGGAGGCAGAGTCCTTAGGATGTCGGTGCTTTTAATACTTGTGGTTTTTGAGTTTGTTATTTTCTGCAGTTTGTTGTTTGTTCTGTTTATGTCTGCAACATTTTATTTGTGCTGCTGCCTGTCTTGGCCAGGACTCCCTTGTAAAATAGATTTTTAATCTCAATGGGACCTTTCCTGGTTAAATAAAGGTTCAATTTAAAAAATTAAAAAAGTAAAAATATTGTTAATGAATATATATATATATATATATATATATATATTGTGACAAACCCCGGGGAGTGTGGAGTTGCCACGAAACCAAGCCAGATAATCAACGAGATTCACAACCAAAGGAATGAAATAATCACTGGAACTTTATTTAATTTCCAGGGGAAGGGGGAAGGGGGAGAGAGAGTCAATGGTGGTTTGCAGGAAATCCGTAATCCTTGAGAATCGTCGGGGCTGATAGCTGGGGTCGGTACACACAAGCAGATTCTCTCACGGTCCAGGGCGGGTTTTCCAGCAGGGTAGTCAGACGGTCGAGGTTCGTTACACAAAGCAGGTTCTTCTATCCAAACAATGATCAAAACAATTATTGTACACAGCACTGTATTCCACTCTTCTTTCCCTACTCAATCTCTCTGGTTGATTTCCCTTGCGGTCCTCTGTCTGGGCTGAGTGCTGCGCCTCTCTTTGTAGCACGGCCACTCAGCCCCCTGATTACTTCCAGGTGCGCTGTGATTCTCCCCAGGTGCAACTCGTTGAGCAGGAAGTCCTAATATGGGTATGGGGTGGAGCCAGTGCGCTGCCACATACCGGTCCTCTATGACCATTCCCCTCACTACTCATCCCAGCTGCCACAATATATATATGTTAAAAGGAAATAGAAGAAATGATGTAATGTAGTATATGTGATTGAATTGATTTGGGTAAATTATAATCTGAGAGAGTCTGCGAAGAAGTGTATTTCACAGTCAAAAAACACATATTTTCCATTGACTTACATTGGGTGAAACATTTTCTGCTCTAGTTTCACTAAGGGCGACAGACTTCTGGTATTTCAGTGGGCCCAATTGCAGAGATATGGATGGCTTGGTCTATTTTATATAGTGTCTGTTTTTGACAAGCTCCACACTCCACATCCCATCAGTAACTTTTCTTGGCCTCACATGGGTATGGCATTTTTCGGGACTTTGGAACTTTGCAAAGAGATTGATCGGACATGGAGTTCTGAGGTAGCCTAAAACCCATTGGACAATTTGGTCTTCATCTCCCATGCTGTATTCTGTTTAATGTTTTTGAGCCACATGGTTTTTATTGTCTGCCAGAAGGTCTCCACCTGAAAGTTAATACATTTCACTTCCTTATTAGCTAGCTAGCTTAGTAAAACTGTTGTTTTCATTTTATATATTTTTTTTAAATGTATGTTTAGGGGATGCTATAAGATTGTTAATCTGTCATTCTGTGCTGCCCTATGTAGGCAACTGCCTAGCGACACTAACATATTGCCATTCTGTGGTTTAACATGATATTTAGCATGTATTGTTTTGGTGTTGCACCTGTGATGAGATTTAGGAAGTTATAAAAATAGAATCTTACTAAATCAATTACTGTAGACAGCTGATTAAATCAGAGGAGACACCCTCATTCCTTTAAAAAACATATTTATGTTTATAGTATGCATTAATGAAACATTTTAAGGAATCGGAAAGAGCAGCTATCAATTGTTTTAGTGCTATTTTAATGCTTAGATTTTATTAACTGTTTTCATTTACTTTGAGGCTTCATCTTTAGAAATGTTTAGATGGTATTTGTTCTTTTTGCATAGTGTTTGTGTAGTACAGATTTATTCTAAACACACTGAACCATTTGTAATGCACTGGGGGAAGACAAAAGAGGAATGTTGTTTTGTCCTATTCTATTCTGATCATCATGTACAATGTTCACTTTAACATGCAATTATTAAACTTCAAACAATATTAAACCACAGTAACCACTGAAAGTATTTTTTTCTATTTACAACATGAAAAATGCATGAAAACTGCACTTTTATAGTATTTGTCTCGAAAATGACTTGGATTGGTCTGACCTCAGTCTTGAATTGGTCTCGAACCCCTGTCAGTCTCGGTCTTGAAACGATCTCAAACCCCCTTCGGTCTCAGTCTTGAATCGGACTCGAATGGCCCTGGTCTTGGTCTTGAATCAGACTCGCTTAATGCAGTCTCGAATACAACTCTGCTGGTTACAACACGAGAACAAAATGGCAACAGGTAATATTGTATTTTCTAGCCACTTAATGTTGGCGCTTAATTTCAGTGTAACTACTGACTATGTTACTGGGTAACCAAACTATAAACTAAATTACACCATTATTTGTATGGGGTAGACGAGTAGCAACAACAGTGGTAATAACATTTAAATGACCTTGCTAGTGGATAGTTGCAAGTTGTGTGGTAAATGCACACTCTAAATATTATTTTTGTTTCAGAAACTTTTGGGTCATAGAATCTGTTTGTGTGTATGTGTGTGTGTTTGTGAGATAATTTTCCCCTATATATTAATCTTCCATGAAATTAAGATGATCAATCAAAAACATTCTCAATTTTTTTACGATTAAAGACCAGCCCAGCTCATGTAATTTACACCCACTTACCATAACTGCAGTCAACGTCTACCTCCCTCTCCCAAAAGTTACAGCACATTCATTAAACTCCAGAGTAGAAAGGCAATTGCTACACTCATATTTCATTTTCATTGAATGTTTTAATGAATTTATCACAGTTTAAAGGAGTCACCTCAGAGGTGCTTAGCAGACACAGGGATCATAAGGCAGGTGCTGAATAAAGTTAGTTCAGCCAGCCGATTTGTGAAGAAACAATTTCCATATCACTTAGCCAGCTCCTGTACATTAAATTCTCCACACCATCACTGAAGGGAGTTATTTCTCTTCACTTGGGCTAATGTCCCTGTGGTTTGACTCTGCAGCCATAAACTAATCTCCTGAAACACACCACAGACAGGGAAATGGTCAATCCAAGATACATTCCTTCTGCTTTCAATGGGGTTCATAAAATAGCCAAACCATCCAAAGGAAGGCACACATGTAAACAAGAATTTGTATATATAGTAGACCATTGGAGATACAAGTGCATCGGAAATTGAAGCCTTTCAGAACTGAAATGTTCAGAACTTTGAAAGTGAGGTCAAAATATACCAATTGAACCTTTTTGAGTGTAGGCTAGATTCTAAAGTTACTTGGTGAGTGAGCTCTTTTAAAATGTGAATGGAATGGAATGTTAACAGCAACTTGAACAATTAGACTTTTTTCTGGCCCACCTTTATATCAAACTGTTGTTTTTCCACATTCTTTGCCAGTAGTGCTCCTTTTTATCAAGGGAGTGTGATTTGTTTCAATCTAATGCACACCTTTTTGCAATAGTGATAATAAAGGGCTTGATGTTGATAAGGCAAAATTCCACATTGTTACTTCCAGGTTCATACCACATTAGGTTGACCGCTCTGTCTATAAGTCTGAGGTCCTTATCTCTGAGGTTTTACTGTATATACACATGAAGGGTATTTATTTTTTATTTATATTTGCTTGGGATTATTTGTCTCACCCAGCCAATATAGGTTTATATGACATTTTTTACACACACGTACACAAACATACACATGCCCACAGAAATATGCACATACACAGACACCATATAAGTATATATATAAGTATCCGACTGCTATTGCATCTCCCAATTTTGACAGGTGATCTTTGATCCTAAGTAATCAATAAAGGTTGTTGATAGATAGGTATGTGATCTTTTGACAGGGAACCTCCAGAGACGGTGGTATCTGTTGTTCTGATGTTCATGGTGGCCCGTTATATAAACATTCGCTTGGAAGTAGGTACGTCAAATATAAATGCGATATATATATACTGTATATATATATATATATAATAATACCGGATAGTATAGATGACTCTTGGAACGATTTAACCCTTCTAAAACGGGCATGTCGCCACCGACATGATTTTACATGCGCCATTTTCATTGCCGTAATTCTTGAATTATATGTGCAATAGAACAAAATCCAACAGTTCCTGAAAGCAGAGAAGCTGCTCTGTCTAACCATTTAGGGTTATTATGGTAGTTCAGCAAAAAAAAGCACAGAGCTCACAGAGTCGGAGGAGAGCTGAGGAGATTTGAAGAGAGAAGCGGCATTTAATTAGGGCTGAAAGGGTTAAAGTGAGATAATAAAGAAATTGAAACATCGCTTTTGCACAACGATGGAATCAGCTACAGAGATGTCAGTTTAGGCGCCTCCTGGACCTATCCCTGAAAGGTGTATGTGATTACTTACGGTCAAAGATCACCTGTCAAAAGTGGACATGCAATAGCAGTCAGATACTTATATATGACACCGTTGCACACACATAAATGTTATATTGTGAAATAAGTGTGTTTTATATATTTGTGTGTGTGTGTGAATATATGACACCGTTGCACACACATATATGCACACACACACACATGTTATATTGTGAAATAAGTGTGTTTTATATATTTGTGTGTGTGTATGTGTGTGTGAATATATGACACCGTTGCACACACATACAGTATATTTTCACACACACACACACACACACACACACACAAATATATAAAACACACTTATTTCACAATATAACATTTACAATAGTGAACATGTAATGGAGCTCTTGTGTGATGAGGCAGAGAAATCCCTACCATCTGTAACCCCCTTCCCTGGGTGATACTGTAACCCCCTACCCTGGGGGACACTGTAACCCCAGGCCCTGGGCGCCCCTACAGCTAATCATCCCGGCAGGGTCAGGGCCACATTTGGACACTGGTACATTTAGGATTCTATTCTGGGTGGCTCGTCACTGCATTAAGTTTTTTTAATGTGCCCATTTGTCAGTATAGCATCAAGGGTTCAGAAGTTCTTCAGCTCATAAGGTAACAAGAAACATCTTTACTGTACTTCAGTATTTAAATTTTTATAGCTTTTTACATTGCAGTTGTATTTTAGTTGTATTTGGAAGAGAGTTCCTCTCTTCTCTCCTGTTCTGTATGTGGTTATGTGTGTCCGTGTGCACATGCTTGTGTATGTGTGTGGGTGCATGTGCGCATGTGTTTAAGCATGTATGTCCACGTGCCCATGTGTTGACATGTGTATGCATGTTTGTGGAAAAAAATTAAAGGAATTAGAAGGCTGGAGCAATAGGCTGTAAATGTTTCAGCTAAATGTTGCCTCTGTGTGGCTTTCACATACTGACTATTTAGTTATCCTTGCAGCATATCTGTAAATGTTGCAATGAAAACCTATTTCTTATTTGTAATGTTGTAATTTTTGTAAATTGTTTTATACTTGTCTGTAACTTAATGCTGCCGCCTATCTTAACCAGCACCCCCTTGAAAAAAAGATTGTTAATCTCAACAGGTCAGTGTCCTTTTCAATTTTTATAACCAGGACAGTGCAATATCACAATACTGTCAGTTGGAAGCCTACTTAGCAGGCAGCCATTAAGGAGCCTATAATAAGGCAGTAACAAGGCAGTGGTAGTTTCGACCCGTTGTTAAACAGGCAATCCCATTAGTTGCATGCTTCCGGAGTAGTGGGCGGTACCTCTAACTAAGTGGTTTTGGGGTATTGTCAGCAGCTCATAGTCAGCGCTATTTTACAGGTATATTAGTACCTCCAATTCTGGTAAAGCGGCAGCTTTCCGTGGCAGCTTCACCTTCCATGCCTCACTGTACAAAGAGACAGTGTACAAAGACTAGGGAGTCTACCTGCATGAGTCCACTGGGGAAGGACACCTAGGGAGTCTATGCTGCATGGTAAGTACCATAATTTAACTCTTCTACTAGTTTTTCTGTTTCCAATCCCTTGCCATGTTTCCTCTCTTAGATTCCTTAGAAGGAGGGTTGCAACTCACAGCAACACCCTCTCCAATCTGATTCACCTACCTAGATCCACCAGTGTAGAGTTTCTGGTAGCAGGTGGGCTATGAAACTGCCAGTCCACTGTCCAGAAGGCTGACTTAATCTAGGCCCAGGTCTCCCTACTCTCCCTGCAGTTCCTGTCACTCATTGAGATGTGGATTACCCCTCAGAACATGGCCACCCCTGCTGTGTTCTCCACTGCCTACACCTTCCCTCACACTCCATAATTCAAGGGTTGAGGTGGAGGGACAGGTAAACTAATCTCCCCCCTGTGGAGATTTGGTATTCTTTTCTTCCTCATTTCTCACCTTCCTCCTTTGAGTATCATGCTGCCACTGTCACTGTATCGACCACATAATCACTGGCCGTCTTCTGCAAGAGACTGAAAACCCACCTCTTCAGACTCCACTACCACTGATTATGTACATTAATTAACTTCCATCACCACTGTTTACATGTTTAAAAATGTATACAATGTTTTGAATTAACTTTTATTTCCCTGTGTTACAGGTATGGTGTGCAGCTGCCAACAATGATGTCTATTGCAGTGTTACTACACTAATCTCTTGCACTAACCATGGTTGATCTTATCATGTATAAATGCACTTTTTGCAGTTGCTCTGGATATGAGCATCTGCTAAATGGCTCAAATGTAAATGTAAAATGTAAGGCAGTAATAAGGCATTAAACAGGTGGTAAGAAGGTGGTAAAAGGGTGGGTGGTACAGTAGCAGTTTTGTGGGTCTTCTCTGATGAGTAACACACTGTATCTGTGGCTGCTTTTACCAGTCTTTTAATTTAATTTAATTACATTCCTATATTCCCTTTGCACCCTTCCTTCAGAAGATTTATTCAAAAGCATACATGCATACTATATAGACCGTTTCAATGAGGTAAACAATAACAAATCTACTGCGCATGTCCATTCCTAGAACATTTCCAGTGGTGCCATTAACAAAAGCAAAAATGACTAGCTCGTACTTCTTGAGTCTCCCAAAGAGTGAAGATATGTACAAAAATTATCAATAAATGGTCAAGTGTCATTACCAGATCCAGTCTTGAGACAATATTGTTTCTCCGCCGACTTGAATCTTTTACCTGAGGTGACTGTTTATCATTACCTTGTCGATACGGAGTGTGTTTACACTAGAGACGTAGTGAAGGCTTACCGCAGCTTGGACGCTTACAAGTATTTTCTTAGCAGAAAAGTCAGAGATATGCTCAAATACTTAGAATGACTATTGTATTGTCTACGGTGAAGTTGGAGCAGGTCAAACTTTCTCTAAAACATACTTAGCATGATTCATGCATGGCTGGGTGAGATAGCTAGTTAGCTTGTTTGGTCAATGAATACAGTAGTATACTGGTAGTAGCCTACCAGTAATGATACTGATGTGCAGTACATACTGAACTGAAGAGTGAAATGTTATGTGTTTGATTTTTAGGTTAGGTGAGGTTTGTAGCCATGTCACTGCTGTTCTTGTTGCAGTGGAGCAATGTGTTCAAAAGGATTTAAATTCCCGTCCGTGACATTTGAACCCTGTACATGGTTGCACACAAAAAAAATATGTTTACTGCAATTGTGAGTTCCATTGAAAAATGTTAGTCGGACACCAGTCTTGAAATGACAACAAGAGTATTGTTCTAATTGCATTTTCGCCGGAGTAGCCTAATGTTATCAGTGGGCATGTAACCATGGCTAATGATTTGCAATAACTTGTTCAATACACGTCGACATTAACAGATATAAAACAACATCACAGACATGAGCAGAGTTTGCTAGGTGCCTACTATGAGCACATATTTTGCATGAGAAAAATATATATACATTCAAAACACAACCGTATGTTTGAAACAGTAGCCTTACTGCCAGCGGTATTCATCACTTAACAAGCTGTTAGATGGCCTATGTAGATAAACTTAAATGAGCACTGTGTACAAGTTAAGCTGTTTAAGTTACATTCCATATAATTTACCAGTGATTAAATGGGTGCTGCAGATCCTGGAGTTGCTAGTAGGTATCCAGCCATCTCATTTTAATGCAGCAATCCAAGGGTTTCATTGTGCTTTGTCTTTTGGGAAGTGATGCACTTTAATTTCTGAAAGGAAGTTTGTGCCTGGCCTAAGGGAGCACCCAACAACCGAACAATATGGTCCCAATTTTAACTTTGACATATTAGCGTTAAGTCAAGCTGCTACTAACAGAAATGTAGTCCAGTTTGCCGCCTTTGTTTTGAGTGTTGTTTACCGCCAACAGTAAACTTTCTAGGAACAGATGACCTCACTTCCTCCACTCATGAATATTTGCTTGAAACGGTCAATATTATCCATGCATACAGCTGTACAATTACTGTAGCAATGTAATTGTACAGTGGCAATGACTGTGACCTCGGAACCTTACAAGCCACAAGCCTTACTTACCCGCGATCCAAATGACCTGGACCTGAAGGCTTTACTAACTGGCCCTTATTCTGCAACATGCAGGTGATGAAAGGGATTATTCAATCAAATAAATAATAAACCCCAATAAATGATGAAGGACCCTTAGTTGGAACAAATACCAGAAATGTGTGGATCTTTAGTTCACACCACAAGGAGAACATACAATTTAGAATATCTGTCCTTTTTAACAGTTTAATTAATTAATTATTGCTATCAATATCTACTAACAACTGCCTATGCTTCTGAAATCACACTCCTGAGCTGTAATATTTCACTGTATTAATGGGAGAACTTGGCTGTGTTTTATAGCTCCACAGAATGAGTTGAATAACAATGAGAATGTCTGAGTCAGCCGTGATGAATCCTGATGAATCTGGATCCTTAAATACCCTCTTGGAGACATGTTGCAATTTAGGTTCCTTTGGGATGGAGAGGTTAGGGTTGGGGGTTCAAGGACAGATCATGTTTTCTGTGCTTGTGGGTTTTCAATATTTCAGTGCAGTCTCAACATGCTCAATACAGCTACAGAATAGTTGAGGCAGCCCACTCGATGTGTCTCAATCAGAAAGAGAAACCACACAGGGCATTGCTTTCCGTGATCCCCAGGTGTATCTAGGAGAGAGAGAGAGACGCAAAGTGAACCCTGGAGCTACAGTACTGTGATCATACGGACTGATATTCATTTATCAAAAGACTTGGTTGTCCACAGCAAAATGCTGATTCAAATGGTTAATGGTTCACATCACTGACTCATTGATTGCACATGTTAACTCCGCCCATTTTGTGGTTTGTGAAGCCTTAAGATTACTAATCAATAACGAAAAAAACATATACTTGTACTGGGACAAATGAACGGTGGTGCAGTGGATAGCATCGCCTCACAGCAAGAACGACCCAGGCCGGGGGCCTTTCTGTGCGGAGTTTGCAAACAGTCCAAAGACATACGTTAGGCTAATTGGAGAGTCTAAATTGCCCGTAGGTATGAGTGTGTGAGTGAATGGTGTGTGTGCCCTGCGATGGATTGGCACCTGTCCAGGGTGTATGAACGCATGCTGGGATAGGCTCCAGCGACCCTGACCAGGAATAAGCGGCTTAGATAATGGATGGATGGATGGATGGGACAAATGAGTGTGCCAGGCACGTGTAGAGATATATAAATCGTTAAAAAGGACAGATATTCTAAACTGTACATGCTCCTTGTGGTGCAAACTAAAGATCCACACATTTCTGGCATTTGTTCCAACTACGGGCCCTTGATCATTTGTTGGAGTGGATTATTTATTTGACTGAATAGTCCCTTTGATCACCTGCATATTCCGGAGTAGACACATTTTTGATGCTATTGACGAGGTATGGTCACAGTTAAACCCTAAGACTGAAATAATATCATACAATTTCAATTATTTGCATGGTTTCGACCTTTTGTCTTCTATTTTCTGCTCCAATTTTGAATGTTCAATCGTAATTATAGACCTGTCCTACAGCCACATTATCTATTCAAGAGGGCAGACACTAACTTACTCATCCTCTGAACTGCATTCAATCAACCACTGCTTCTATTCACACTGCAATCTATAAGCTGAACGGTGCAGTCAGTGTGCTAGAGGAGAACACAACTAGCATACAGGCAGATTGTAAGAGGAGTTGCTATTGAGCTACTGAGGTGGGAAATACCTTGCCAACAATAACTCTCTTTGGGCAAAGCCATGGCCAATCAGGTGTGGCCTGGCCATACTCTTAACAACAACTGGCACAGAACCGGAATGGTCTGGACCTGATTTGGACTGTGGGGTGCATAACCTCACTAAGAAGCACTGCCTCAGCTCGATACGCCACCAGAGAGCCCTGTGATTTTTACCTTGTTAAAATGTTCCGCGATTTCTGGCAGAGCTCATTGCACTGGGCCTTTGTTGCATTGGCTCTGTTCACTTTTGTGTAGAGAGCCCCCACACAGACAGAAAAAAATTTACAATCTCACTGCAGATGTTCCATTTAAATCACCCACTGACTTGAAGTAGCATGTACAATTTTGCACTTAACCATAATTCTTGCAACTCCTGCTATGTCATAATAATTCTGATTAAAGCATGCAAAATACATTATTATTTTGCATGAACCTCTTGTAGGGGATTTAACTTTGTGGTGTTTTTGTCCTCTGTGTACAGTACTTCAAACAAGACCACTCAAGTTGGATGGTGTTCAATTCCTACATCCCCATTAGCAACATACTGTAAGTATAAAAAATAAGTATTTACCCTCTTTGATATTTTCACATTTATTTACTTGGTTCATGTAATCAAAATGGATTTAATTGGGATTTCTTTCCACTGATCAACAAAAAGTACTGTGTCAAAATATGTCAAATAAAAAAACAAAACAGACAATAATTGGCTGCATAAGTATTCACCCCTTTTGCTAAGACACATCTAATTAAACTCTGGTGCAATCAGTTGTCTTCAAAGGTTGCATAATTATTTTATTGGAGTCCACTTGTGTACAATTAAAGTGTTTCAAATGATTTCAAATTAAATACACCTGTCTGTGAGAGGTCCCCCATTTAGTTAGTGCATTTCCAAACAAGCTTTATCATAACAACCAAAGAACATTCAAAGCAAATCCAATAAAAAGGTTTTTCAAAAGCACCAATCAGGGGAAAGATATACAGCCGTGGCCAACAATATTGGCACCCTTGCACTTTTCTCCAAAAACTGAAATTGTATGAAAGTATTTGGTCTCCAGAATTCGTTATTTTACTGTTAATAGTACAGAAACTTTGTTTTTGATTCAGAACATAACATATCAATTTTAAAATCATAAAATAAACAGAAATGGCATTGACTGACACTCTAGATGTAATATTTGGTAGCACAGCCGTTGGAGAAAATAACAGCTATCAAGCGCTTCCTCTGTCCATTAATGAGATTCCTACACCTCTCTCCTGGCATTTTGGCCCACTCTTCTTTTGCAAACTGCTCCAGTTCTCTTAGATTTGAAGGGTGCCTTCTCCCAGCTATTGTTTTCAGATCTCTTCAAAGGTGTTCAATAGGATTGAGATCAGGACTCACTGCTGGCCACTCCAAAACAGTCCAACGTTTTCTCTTGAACCATTCCTGGGTGCTTTTGGATGTGTGTTTTGGGTCATTGTTCTGCTGGAGGACCCATGACCTTCGACTGACACCCAGGTTTTTGACAATGGGTAGCGAAGCAGCCCCACATCATTATGGAGCCTCCACCATATTTGACTGTAGGTAGAATGTTTTCTTTAAAAGCTTCATTTCATCATCTGTAAACAAAGCACTGATCTGCATTGCCAAAAAGCTCTAATTTTGTTTCACCGGTCCACAGAACATTTTCCCAGAAGGATTTAGCCTTGCTAATCTTGGCAAAGGCCTTCTTGTGTTTCTCTTTCAGCAGTGGGGACTTCCTTGGCCTCCGACTGTAAAGCCCTTCTTGGTTAGTGTCCGGTGTATGGTACGGGCTGAAACCATTACCCCAGACCTCTCCAGGTCAACCTTGAGATCTTTGGATGTCATACAAGGTGTTTTTTCAATTACTCGCACCAACCCTCGACGACATATGAGATCAATTTTCCTTTTACCACCACTTCCTGGGAGATTCTTGAATATTCCATGATCAACAAACTTCTTGATAATATTGCGAACTGTGGAAACACGAATGCCAAGGTCTCTAGAGATGGCCTTACAGCCTTGTGAACGCTTATGTTTTGATGATAATAGTTTTTCTGACATCCTCAAACAGCTGTTTTGTCTTTACCATTGTCACAGAGGAACAGGGTAGCAGAACAGACTGTCTTCTCACTTTAGAATGGATAATTGGTTAATTTATACCATGTGGGCACCTGCAACCAGTCAAAGCCCAGACCTCAATCCCTTTAAGAATCTGTAGAAAGATTTGAAAATTGCTGTTCACCAATGGTCCCCATCAAAACTAATGGAGCTCAAGCAATCTTGTAAATAAGAATGGGCAAAAATGGATGTGTGTCCAGATGTGCAAAGCTGGTAGAGACTTATTGAAATAGACTCTCAGCTGTAATTGCAGCTAAGATGGCTTTCTTTTGGAGAATCCCAGAATCCCATGTTTCTGTGATGTCTAACAAGGGATACATCCAGGAAGTGTCCCAAAAGCACATGGAATAACTGTGCCCTAGTTCAGATGGCTTGGAAAAATTTTTCAACATAGAAATATAAAAAAACTGTTCAAAGTACTTTCCTAAAATACTATTGTGATTCTGCTGTGTCTAGGCATTGGCAGTAAATATTCAGGGTTCATGGCTTAAGCACAGATAACACGCCCTTTGCTGCTGCTGGTGCAAACATTTATTAATTCCGCAAAGCCTTTGTGGAGGCATCATTATGATGATTACAATGTTGGAAATGTCTCTGCACATTAGTCACCTGCTTTTACTGCAATAAGCATTCATCTCACTGCCTAAAGCCATGATAATTGTCTGTTCCCATACATAATTTAATGAGGTATAGCAATGGGATTCAGCACAAAGTGCAATATTTCCATTATCACATGCAAGTATGGCTCGTAAAATTAATATTTTGATAAATTAATCAATGAATCAATAAACGAGGGAAGTGTGCTTTCTTACCTCTTTCAGTCTGTTTCTGCCATTCAGCAAGAAAGATACAGAGATACTTGGATTTGACAAATGACTTAGTGTGTGGGATGGGGGGGCACCACGGCAGCCTGGCACAGCTTTGTGTCACCTCTTGTGACACAGCTTTGCTTTGCTGTAATATCTCCAGCTTACCTCCTGCCCCTGGCCCATACGTGTCTTTATCACTGCCTTTCCCTGTGCAGCGCCATGGAGACCTGGGTAATCGGCGCAGAGCCATCAAAGGGACCCTTCACGGGCCAATGGTGCAGAGCGTGCAGACTCAAAAAAAAGAAGCTGTCAGCACATCGGAGTTAAAAGCATCTCACATGTGGATCTGAGCAGAGGCAGAGTTGGGCACAATATCATCATCCCCGTATTAGTGATGGCAGAGAGGGTTAAATTGCCTGATACATACCCTTTGGCCCCTCTATCTGGAAGAGGCTGCAGCCAATAGGGTCCAGAGGCTGAAGCACTCAGCCATTGCGCGAGCCAATGAGCCTCCGCCTAATAAGTTTACAACGAGTGTGTTGTTGAGCCTAGTTTCTTTGGCTGAGGGCGTTGGCGGAATAATCTAAATCATTTGTGAGGTTTTTTTTAAGTGCACTGGGATAGCAGTGCTTAATACACAAGGCTCTCGTTAGGGCACTTACTCCTTTACTTTAAATTGCACTTGTTTGTTCCCACCGTCAACTCTGCTTAATGGATTCTCCTGGAATTTATTCTTATCACGGGATATTAAATATTCAATCTTTGAGTGGGGAGACCATTTAAAATAGAAATGAAATGAAAGACAGAATGGAGTTGCCATAAAACTAATAACTAATAGCTCCATAGTGTTAAAGGCATTGACAGAAACCAAAAGTGCTTTTTCTTTGCAGTTTATCTCACTCAGTTGTGAGAGAAATTGATTTGATGGTGGAGGGGGCTAGGTACGTGTGTGGAAATGCACCTTAGCTTTTATTATTCATGGGAGGGTGTGGCCTCCTGATCTCTGTATTAAGCTGTTGTTTTCACTGGCTCATGTGAAGCAATCAAATATTTTGCTCTCCGTGATGGAACACGTCACTGAGAACGTTCTGCTTGTTTTGTGGATCATGATGCCACACTCTCCCATCACTGTAGGATGATGATGTAAACATTCAAGCGAGAGTGAGAGTGAGGCATCAGTGATGGGCCCCGTAACCAATCAGGGAAGTAACATTGAAGATAGGGAAATATGACAAATACTTCTGAGACAGTAGTTTGTGAGAACTGTAAATCGGTACACAAACATCTCAATACAAGCCACCAATTCAAAAACATCTGCAACAATATCAACTGCAGCTACTGAAGGATCTTCTGAGGATTTTCATATGTTTACAAACTCAAAGAACTTAATTCTGAATCACTAACTGAATTTAAATCAGTCAGTCCTGCCAAGTGCAATTTGATATTCACTTATCACAACTCATCAGATTAATGCCTTTGTAGTGTTGTATGATGGATCAGATCCATTTGATGAAACAGGTTGACATTATGATTATAAATGCAGAGTGAAAAAAACCTTTGCACTTGATCAATTATATTTTCTTAGGAAGGTATCTGTAGGAGCAGGGAGTTGATCTAAAATAAATTACTAACAGAGGTGCTGTCCTTGCACTGCAGAAAATATAAAGCAGAGAAAGGTTTAAGGTATCAAATAACTTTTATTCTCCATTTCAAATGGTCAAAGAAAATAAACCTTCACCACATTTTTCATTTTATTTCACTGTGTGAGTTGGAGAATGAAAAGCATGATACCTTGAACCTCTGTTGGTTTCTTTTTTTGCAGTGGACAACACCTATATTTAGGAATGTAACATTTGCCACACATCTGAAACAATAGCATAGACAGCCAAGACCCTAGTTGTGGAGAGATTTGTGGACATAGTTCTTGTTTCTCTGATCTAAAAATGGGAAGATTTGACACAACCATGGAAACTTTTTAAAACTTCAAAGGTTGTTTGCTTCACTCAAACTGCCCAAGAGATGAGAGCTCTTGTTTCAGCTATTGTATTATGTCTTACCTGCCTTCGTGTACTGTCTTTGGCAAGTCTACAGACCTGGCTCAAATCCATGTCTCTAGAATTTTCTCCAATTCCCTCCTAGTGCCAACTCTCAAACTCTCTCGGTTCTTCTTTCCAATTATTAAGGTCCTTTGGTGTGGCTTAATTGACCAAATAAAGGTCTGCTAAAAACTCTCCCTCTCTCCCCACAGTGCTAAACCAATGCATTTTCAAGAACAACAAAAAGCTTGCATGCTGAGGAAGGCTGAGTACTGAAACATATCCGTGCATTATTCCGTGCAATTAAATGTAAAAGGTTTACTCCTATTTGAAAGTGCTGTCCTATTCAAATGTTTTGTAGTAGCATTTGCTAGGATTCAGCACTTATCTGGGCCTGTTTCTTCCTTTCGAATTAGAGCTACAGTGACTTTATACCAAAGGTGACAAAATAAAGTGTGATGGTCTGGGAAACCCCCTCACATGGTGAAAATTAGATTTTTTTCAAATCACTGTTTAATGTGCTTTTGAGAATAACACACTGCTCCAAGCTTTGGGCCATATCTGAATAATCTCAACTAGCATCATTACCTATTATGTTCAATTGCACGTCAATTCCAATTTTTGGAAACACCAAGGTCGTGACGTGATGTAACAATGTGAGTAGCACTATGACATCATTATGACCTTATGATGAGAAGCACTAGGACATCATTATGACTTTGTTGTTCAAATCCCAGGTAATTAAACCTTCAGAATGTTACTGCTGGTTAAGTAAAAAAAAAACATCTCTTTGAATTGCATTGCATGTAAGCCTGTTGCCAAAAGAAAGTCTGAATGATTTCCAGTGGGTTTCCGGTAGTGATGGAAGAGCCTGGCTTCATGAAACAGTACATTGGTGGAGTATGTTAGCTGATTTGAAACAATTGTTGTGTTATGCTGTTCAGAGCAAATTTGTTTGATTGGCTCCACCGATTATGGAGTTTGTGAAACGTTGGTCTCCCATTGTGAATTTATCTTAAAGTGCCACCCACATTAGACACTGAATGTTTCTTTGAACCTGAATAATGCCTTCAAAGACCTCCTGTATATAATCCCTCCAAAATCAGCCCCCAGAAGTTTTTGCAGAGAATTCTGTGTTTTGTACAAACATTCCATGGCATTTATCACAGAGTAGGAGGTTCCTTGCTGCCCTGGTTACTCCCAGCCTGGTTCTCTCAATTATTTTTTAGTAATAAAAAAAATTATCCCATTTTTCTCTGAATTTGCTAGACAAAGTCAATCCCCCCCTCGTAATGTGAGTTCACTGCCATAGCCCTGTGAGCGGTAGTAACGAGGGTGAAGTATCATCTCGGAGGAGACGGCACCCGCCATGCCGTAGACCGCAACCCGGTACTACAGAACCACTCCTGTGCGCAGGAAACGCCCTTTCGGCTTCCCTCCCCCCTCCCTGGGACGGACAGCCAATTGCCGCCCCCGGTGGCACTCCTGGCCAGAGCCGACTCTGGCATGGCCGGTGGAATCGAACCCCAGTGTCCGACGTTGAAACCACTGGGCTATGCGAGAGGCCCTTGAGCGTTCCTTTATATATGCCATTTAACAGACGCTTTTATCCAAAGCAACTTACAGTAGTGAATGCATACATTTTTGGTTTGGATTAGAATATTTTGATTTGTTGTGGAAGAGTGTGTATACCTGGTCTGATGACCCATAGCAGGTTGGCACTTGTTTTATTTCATTTTTTGTCCACCTACTCCATGCACTGTTTCCCCCTCTCTTCACTTTTTCTATGATTTTATTTTCCCCATTTCCTCTTCTTTATCCCCCTTCCCCTGAATTTTTCAAAGTTATGCACTCTAAGCTTTTGTACAAACCCTGGTGTCTCCAATCAATCAACGCATGTGTTCATTCATAAAGATTATGGTGAGCAAATGTCTGCATGTTGTTTGTAGTTGGCTGTCAAACATAAGAGTGATGCAGTTTGAGATTGGGAAAGATGCTATATAAATGAAACCCATTATTACTAGCAAATTTAAATTTTCTCTTTACTTTACCTACATATCCGTGGCAGTTACAAAATTCACTAATGGCCTTTTGTCCAGCAGAAAAATAAATAAAAGAAGAAGACAGTTTGTTGCAGTTGAAAAGTAATAAAGACTAATTAGTAACCTAGTAAAGTTAGGTTAGCTGTTGATTTTAAAATTTTGCCCAATGTAAAGATGTAACTTCAGTGAGCAGACCGTCATTTGTTTTGGAGGCTAAAAATAAATTACAATAAATGACAATAAATAATTTAGAAAAAATATTGCATGTTTGTTTTCACTTGTTTGTTTATATATTTTCAAAATATATTAAACCCTGAGAGCCAGGTATAGTGACTGCTTTTCGAATGCAAAAGCAGTCACTACAAGATCGCAATATCTATGTTGGATTTACTAAATGGTTGCAATGGGTCAAATCGCTATTAGGATGTCATTTGTGGGCTTGTCGTCACACTGTGACTTTCCTTCAGATATATAGTTCAATTTGGTCATGCATATATATATATCTGGGATTGACATGATAAAACAGGGCAGAGATTTAGTAAATTAGGCTATTCAGATATTAGGTAAATTCAGATATACAGTTGCTTGGGTTGCATTTCACAATCCACATTTAGAATTTCATATATTTTCCAGTAGACAGAGAAGACATTCAGGATTTCTATTGTTCTGAATTTGAACAATTGGCTTATTGTGTGCTAGTAGGGTATAGAATGAATTGTGAACACAGTTTACCTTCAGACGCTCTGTGGCCTTCTCCCATCAGAAGTTCAACAATGTCTGTTCCTTCCATCACAAGACTTGCTCATTTTGCAGGGATTACTCCACCTGTTCTATCATTCTTAATATCCTTTCCTCGGTTGGACCAGTCCCTGTGTATTTTGCCAACATTGTGTTGTAGGAAAGTTTTTGTTTTGAACACTGCCTAAGATCATACAATTTTTCTGAAAATCATCTACTCTTCGTTTTGTTATGCCTAATGAATACATGTTTTAAGTCACTTTTGTGACTACCTCATTGAGCACTGCCTCTATTTCCTGATCTGTAAATGTAATTTAGTTTGAATCACTCACTATTGCTCCGTATCTATTTCTTGGTGCATTGTAATCTGGACGTGTAAGCATGCCATATTGTTTTGGACCCTTTTTTATGGGTGTCTCCTAAATTGTGAATGAGGGCAATTAATTGTTTTGATTGCATAATTAGAATCAGTCTGTGAGGGCTGGTAGGGGTGAGGCCCAAGCGCGACCAATGGAGAATAATCAGGATGACACTAAAACACAATAGGGAGCGAGGGGCGTTAACCCACGAGAATAGCTACAGAAAATAAAGCAAAACTCCCAGCGTAAAACGAAATAATAACTACCCCTAAAAAGGGCGAAATAAAAGCGGTCCGCGAACGGTACCGAACGATAGTAAAAAACGGAAATTTCTGACGTGTAGCCCAACACCACACGCGGAGGGGAAAAAAAAGGAAATGAAATAACTTGTCGCAACACAAGCGAAAAGAAAACAAAGCTGGAATAGAACCCAGACGCCTAAAACGCAGCTTAGTTAAACGAAACAACGAAAATAAGTGCCCTGGGTCTGTCGGTAAACCCGAAACAGACCAAACAAAATAAGGAGAAAACTAGACTTCTGTAGAAGTGGCGAGAAAGCTAGAGAGAAATAAGTTTCTCTAAATAAGTATTTCTCAATAAGTATTTCTAAATAGGTTTTTCTAAATAGGTTTTTCTAAATAAGTTTTTCTAAATAAGTTTTTCTAAATAAGTATTCCTAAAGAAGTATCGAAGACTGATACCGTACCGGCTTCAACGCCAAATGAATTAGACACTGAAGCACGGAGTAGTGAAAGCAGCGAGCTTAAGTAGGCAGAGAACACCTGAAAACAATCCGCTGATTAGCTATGGAGATCAGCAGGAACGTACTCACAAGGATAGAAAAAGAGTACGCCCACACAGGGCTAAACAGGCACTCAAACCATGACACAGTCTTAGTAAATTGGTTGTTAATGTGTCTGTATCTGCGACTGCTAAAGAGCCGCATTGAAGCGACTGTTGTTGCTCTGCGACTATTTCCTTATTAAGTCTGGCCCTCATTACCAGACACTGGAAACATCTTGACATGTTTTAGTATCAAATTAAGCTTGCTTTCTTTTAACACCTGTATACTTGGTCACAGCTGGCCAAACACCCGTATACATGTGGGATCAAAATTGTACCTCTTTTATAATGTCCATAATTCCTAACTATGGAGAGCCAACAGCTGTGTGCTGCCATGTGATATGGTGCTCGGACATGCATTCAGGTCTGGAAAAAAGAAAATCAACATATTTTGTAAATGTTTAAGACAATCAAGCCCTCACCTGGATTCAGCCACAATCCTGGTTCCCCGATTCAGTGCCTCCTCTGCTATCTCAGTGTCTGTCAACACAGCAAATTGCCTTGGTGGGACATGTCAATCAAAGTCTCACAAGTGCCCGTGATTAACACCAACAGCTCCCACCCAGGAGCTGTCCTGACAGAGCTTAGTTCTCTGACCTGCACACTCACTGTTGCTTCCCTTCCCTCCAGCATTTAAACTTATGAACATGAATGTAGCTGTGGGATACATTTACCTGTGGTATGCATTTGACTTTGGCAAATATCAAACCATCGATACATCAGTCTGGGGAAAATCTGATTGATGTATTCATGATACATTTATGATGCAAATGACCATTGATCAAAACAATCCTACATACACATTCATTTTGCAGTGTTACACCAAAACTATTGTAAACCAGTTCTAGGCTAGCCGCTGGGGAAACGGAAGCCGTGCAACTATAGGCATTATATATACACATTACATATTCTTCCTCATACATACCTTGTTCTCTGTGCCTTTGAGAGTCCCACTGACTGAACCCCCCTCTCCCTCTCTGGCATGTATATTTTGTTATCACAGAGTTCAGAAGATCACTCAGTATTTATTTATGTTCATTTTGAGATAATGAATATTATAATAATAATAATTTATTGATTTATATCAAAAAGGCTAGAATGTGATATCGCTTCATACCTACTTCAGAGGCCACAATCAATTGATTGGTTTGAGTGTTGGGAGGCATGCTAGAGCCAGGTATGCTAGAGCCAGGTATGCTCTACCTTGAGGGTTTTCCAGCCATGGTCAGGATTCAATACCAGACCACAAAGGCACCACTACATTGAAACAGTGTAGTATTCTCCACCGTGCCCCATCAATGCTGGCATTGCTGAAGCTCCGTTTCCATTGTTCTCTGCGCCGCAGATGTCCCGGTTCGTCCCACTAGTCAGAAAGAGGACCGCTGATCTTACCACCATCCTCCAGCATGGCCACTGCACACTGCCTCATCCAACACCTCGCCTGGCTTTGAGCTCAGGTGTTAGATCCACATACGACCCATTAGCCAGCCAGGGTGGACCAGCCAGCACATGCAAAAAAAAAAAAAAATCTTGCTGTCTACATTTCCAAAATGATCACAATTAATCACATTTATGGGTGAAACACAAAAAGGAGAAAAAAATACAGAAAGCCAAACACAGGACAGTGCCTCAATTTGAACAATTGAAGCTTGAGCATTTGGCTTTCTGGCAGGTGTTCTCACAGCCATGAGGACTAGGGGGATGCTTGTGAAAACTGATATCCTCTGTAATTGTTAGTCTGCTAATTTCGAGTGTGAGCACCGTGCAGGGATTTGAGAATCGAAAGGACAGCTGTCAATTGTGTGCGAAGCAAATTTAGGACAGGAGTGCACTGTTCCCAGGCACGAATCCACACTGTCTGAGACATAGAGGAAGTGTTTCAATGAATCAGGCAGAGAGACAGAATCTCATCCTTTTGGCGGGAAGCCAAATGCATACAAAGCTATCTAAAGTAGCGCTTCACAGCTCATCAGATCACAAGCAGTAATAATGGGAAAAGTTCTGATTGGACTGACTGCAAGCTGAAGTAATAATCTTTACATAATCATAGTAAAGATAATAATGATAATCATGAAAAATGCTAAGAAAATGTATCCACTCTCTTGTTGAAATGTTGGTGGTGCAGCTCTGAATTGTAGCAAAACACCCACAGTATGAAGTTCTCATGCTGTCATACGGGCACCAATCACAACGGCTGAGGTCATAGATGGACCAATCACAACTGCTGAGGTTATAGGGGGACCAATAACAACTGCTGAGGTCATAGGGGGACCAATCACAACTCCTGAGATTATAGGGGGACCAATAACAACTGCTGAGGTCATAGAGGGATCAATCACAACTGCTGAGATTATAGAGGGACCAATCACAACTTCTGAGGTCTGTCTGTACCCTCAGCGCTGGTACACCCCCACCTCCCAGGTCTGTCTCTACCCTCAGCACTGGTACTCCCTCGAGGTATTCAAGGCACCTGTGCATTAGTTTGCTTTCAATCTGTGTGTCGATGAAAAAAAACCATCACGTTTTTTGGCAACCTTCCGACTCCACCTGCCCACAGAACCTTCTGTGGGAAGGAGAGAACCTGATGAACCCCAGAGACAAAACTTCCTCTAATCATCCGCCGCGAGATGTGTCAAGTTTGACACTTCCACTGCTGGCCAGCAGGTGCATTAAGGGCATATGAAGTCTTTATTTAAGTGCTTTATTTTAAGCCTGCATTCTTTCTTGAAATGGGTGGGCTTTTTCTTATTCTCATGGTCCTTTTGAGAGTTTTTGTGCACGCCACATTAAGTGAAAGATGTAAAAAAAAAAAAAAAAAAAATCAGACGCTGATTAATCCGTTCGGAGGTCAGTCACGGTCTACACCTGGTAATTGCCATTTTATCTCCACCTCGGCATGGCTCACGGTGACATCAGAAACACATTACGTGTGTGAAAAATATGCCAGCAGCGGCTAACGAATATTGATGTGTGCAACCAAACGTGTAGTGGTGATGGAGGGGAGGGTTTCGCCTATTACAGGGGACCGCACAGTTCCTCATGGCCTAGATGACACTGCAGCCGATTGACCAGGAGGCCCCATGCTGCCCCAGGTTCAGCACTTCCCTCACTCCCCTTCCTGGCTCTGGCTCTACTGCAAATGTACGCTCCTGAGCTATGGCCACGCCTCTGTAATGATATAAATACATGAATATAAAGTAGTCATCTTCACTTCAAAAGCAGTGTCACATGAAAAATCTGCTGTTGCTGTTGTTTTTCAGAGCAATCCTCAAAGCCCCTGCCCCGCCTCCCCTGCCCTGCCCCTCCCCCCCTCCCCTACCCTGCATATTCATCACTGTCACCTTGGATGAATTGCTCAGAATAAACGTGCTAAACACTAATGACAGCATTCATCAAAACCCAGAACTGTTCCATATTGAGTGGGTGGCCGTACCTGCTCTCTGCCAGGTGGGCAGATATGAACGGAGAGCTAGCTTATTACTGCTGAGAGATTCTTCAGCACCAAGAGAGAAGGGGGGTGGCTAGTGAGTTTCCACTCAAACCAAAGCTCTAACTCATTACTCTCACATTTATTTCGGTAATTAGCTTTCAATTCTCAAGTCTTTGGGTCACATTATAGATAATCAATGCCTTTTCCATTGATATTTATTGAATAAAGACTGTTCTTTTTCTATGCAGCCTGTTGTGAGTGTGTGTGCGCACATGGTGAGAGTGTGTTTGTGCAGTGTGTGTTTGAGCATGTTTGTGTGCAAGTGTGTTTGTGTGTGTGATGAGTGCGTGTGTGTATGTGTGTGCATTTGTGTGTGTGTGTGTGTGTGTGTGCTGCTCATTTGCTTTCCTCTGCCAGGCCCCAAGGAGACCAGAGCTTAACTTAATGCATCTCCAACCCACATCTCCATAAACACTCAATAGCACAGGGTACAATTTCAGTGACAGTGACGCCACAGAGTGTCACCACAACTTGACATGCTGGGCTGTGACTAATGTGTTTTTTGGGAAGGGAGCAGTCTTTAGTGGCCAGGGATCAATACATTTCTTTGGCTGTATGCATGTGCCTGTGTGTGTGTGTGTGTGTGTGTGTGTGAGTGTCAGCACACGCATGAGTGCATACACTCTCAGAGAAGAAGATACCATGTTGTTCCTATTAAAGTACAAATACTTGTCAATGTGGCAGTACCCCTGTTGTCAGAAGAAAATAATTGTACCCTTGTGAGAAAAAGAATGGTGCTTGCAGTACAAGCCACATTTTCATTCCAATATGGCTGCCAGTGTGAATAAGGATTCACTACCCTACCTTGATCTTACACTCAAAATATGAGATCAATCTAACCTTTAATTGAAGTAAAATTATTAAAAGAAAAAAAACCTTATAAAAAAATAAACATTTTTCTCAAAAACACATGCGTCACTATTATTCGCACCCCTGCATTTAGTACATTGTGCACCCTCCCCTTGCCAAGATAACAGAACTGAGTCTTCTCCTACATATAATAATACTGGATGAGGTGGGAGAACACATAGCAAGGGATCTGAGACCATTCCTTGTTAAAGGTTTGATTTCTCTTATATTTTGAGAGTAGGATCAAGCTGATGAACAAAAAGACATTTTTTCATAGCCTTTTTTGCTCATCTTCACTAAGGGTGCCAATAATTCTGATTCTAATTCTGTATGTACAGTACCAGTCAAACGTTTGAGTACACCTGCTGGAAACTAGGTTTATCTCATAATTGACAATGTTTTCCACCATATAGGTTTCTTTAAATACTTGAAAATTACAAAAAACACATGTAACGATAAACAAAAGGAACATCAAAGCAATGTTCACTAAAATTTAATTGAAAATGGAATCTTGGATTCCTCAAAATAGCCATCCTTTGCTGTGATAACAGCCTCACAAACACGGGCCATTTGGTTAATGAGTTTCAGCAGGAAATCACCCGATATGTCTTCCCAGCTCTCCTGCAGCAATTTCCAGAGGCACTTGTGGGTTGCCTTGCTTTGACTGTTCTGTCCAGTTCATCCCATACAAGTTCTATGGGATTGAGGTCTGGACACTGGGCAGGCCAGGTCCTTAGTTTGTCCTTCACATTCCCTCTTCACCAGATAGTTCTTGTACAACTTCAAGGTGTGTTTCGGGTCGGGTCAAGATGCTCAAGAATGAAGGAGTGCCCGCTTAGCCGTAGTCCAGATGGAAGGTGTACTCAAACTTTTGACTGGTACTGTACCTTTCCTCAATGTTTATGTAATTCCAAATCCAAAGAGGATTTCCTACTTCAGAGAATATATATCTTATATATGTATATATATACACTACCGTTCAAAAGTTTGGGGTCACCTGCTGGAAACTATTTTTATCTCATAATTGACAATGCTTTACACTGTATACATTTCTGTAAATACTTTAAAATGACAAAAACACATGTAACAATGAACAAAATGAACATCAAAGAAATGTTCAAGAAAATTATATTGAAAATTGAATCTTATCAAAATAGTCACCCTTTGGCGTGAGAATAGCCTCACAAACAGTGGCCATTCGGTTAATACGTTTTAGCAGGAAATCACCCGACATGTTTTCCCAGCTATCCTGCAGCAATTCCCAGAGAAACTTGTGGGTTGCTTTACTTTGACTCTTCCTTTCCAGTTTGTTAAGTTCTATGGGATTGAGGATTCAGGTCTTTAGTTTATTCACATTCCTCCTTCAAGATATAACTTCAAGGTGTGTTTCGGGTCGTTATCTTGCTGAAGAATGAAGGAGTGCCCGATTAGCCATAGTCCAGATGGAAGGTGACCCCAAACTTTTGAACGGTAGTGTATATCTTATATATATGTATCTTCCTTTTTAGCTTTCATTTTAACCCAGGTTCATATTATTCATAAAATAATGTGTCGTGTGTGTGTGTGTGTTGTTTATAAAGTTGCTTTTGTTCTTCAGTCTTTATAAAGTTGTTTTTCTTCTTCACAGTCTAATAATTATCAAAATGTCTCAAAACTGTAACATAGTCGTGACTAATAGTGCACACAACATACATCATTATATCCTAAAACTGTAAAAGCCAACTATAGAAAGCTAGTTACCCAACCATAAATTTGACTAAAACTACTTACATAAATTTCATGAAATACATCTTGGGAAATGAATTAATTTAGTAAAAAATCTAAAATCCATCATGCATGTGCCCACCACAAATTACTACGCTGAAAAAAAAACAGTAATGAAAGACTGCTCATGTGTATGAAACTCCTATTTGGTTTTATAGCCTTTGTGTAATGCATATAAAGAACAGAAAGGCCATAAAAGGCAATGATTTGTGTATCCTCAGTGGATGTGAGTGCGAGCGAAGCGCTGAGGAGTTTGAATTATGGCGGGAAGGCTGACACTCTCGGCCAGATCAATACCCGTGCGATGGCTTTGACGTCTTCATGGCAGCACTCAAGGCCTAGGGCTGCGATCGTTCTGAACATGAAGTGGTCTTAAAAACAGATGATCGCCATGTTCGTCGGTGAAAAACATACTCATCAACTAAATCTGCCACACGAATATTCCCTCTAAGTGGTATTTAACTCCCTTGTATAACTCAAGAAGCGTGAATGCACAGTGGGAACGATTTACGAGCTGTGGGGTGAACTCAGAGAGCCTTGTATCGACTTGTATTTGCTATTTAGCCACAACCTTTTAAGCCAGGGATTAGTTTACAGGCTTTCATTCCCTTTATTTAATATGGCATGCCTTTAAAGCAATGTTAGGCCAGCTACCTAATTTGCCTTTAAAAAGGAATTTAGCTTTAAATCGGTCTGAGCCACTCTATGCCGGCATCGGAAATCACTGTGTGGGTGTGTGAACTCAGTCACTGTCAGGCCATAAATTGGAAGTATTTGGTAATAGTTTAGAATATGGTGCAGATATATTAAATGTATTGTGCTTCAAAAGAGAACGTTACATCTTGGTGATTTGGTAAAGCATTTGTAACTGTTAGCTGATATGTTATTAAGATGGCAGTCATGGTTGACAGATTATAAATTCCACACAATATTACATATTAAGTAATGTTTGTCCATCTAAACTTTGCAGATTGTACCCTTGTGGAGAAATGTATTTATTCTTCATTCATAGTAACACATTCACTAACATATATTAATGTTTGTCTAAACATCAACAGTGTTTTTTTCTTTTGTATCACAAAGTTGTTAATACTTTATTAAGACATCAGAACTGTAAAATTGTCACTACCAACTATTTAAACCCTGGGACATCTTTTAACAGCAGTCTTCACCATTTCACTTAAATATGATCACACATCTCCCATAAAAGCATCCTTCATTTCAGTATTCTTACCATGTTGAATAGCTTTGACCTCACCTCACCCACCATAACATAATCTGTGGCACCATTCACATTGCACCAGGCAAAGCTGCCTCCCACTTTACAGAGCTCTGTAAATCACACCTCATTTATCATTTTTAATGAGTGTTTGGATGAAGTGCCTCCACAAAGTTTCAGTGTTTAATGCAGTTTCCTGTTTTAGAGCACCAGTCAGAATGATTTTGTTCAAAAACCCACTTTATGGCAGCCATGATCCACACCATTCGCAACTAAGCTTTTACGAAGAGATCCATACAAACCCTTAACATTATATATGGTGAATGTCATGTATAAAGAAGTTGCAACTGTGTAACTGCGTCATTGTGAAACAGCGTCTGCTTGTGCTTCTGGATACTGACCCCACTCAGTCGTGTGAGGTGGAATGCTGGTTCCATTAAATAGTTTACAGTTTTAAGCAAGAGACCCAGAAAGAGCTGAAACCAATCCTCAAATATCTTGGTTGCACCTAAAGGAATGGTTTTTGGTCTTCTGAATATTATCCTATTGATAAGCTAGTTTGCCTGAAACCTCTAGACTGCAGATGGAAGCAAAACAGGTCCCAATGCGGGAAGATCAATACACTGACAAAATCAAAGCAACGCACAAGCATTCGTGAGCATTATCGTATAGAGACAGAGGGGTGAGTTCTGATAGCTCCCTAAACGAATAGATGGAGGTCACGTTGCCTCCGGTCACCTGCGTGAGACTCGGGATGCTCCGGAACACTCCATCTCTGTTTGCTCTCCCCCAACAGCAGCTGTCTCACACATCTCTGTTCTGTTTGCTTGGACTCATTTCAGTCTGGTCTCTGGGGGTGGGGGGGGGAGCAGACGCAAACGTCTGAAGCTAATATTCTCACCATCTGCCTCACGGCTGCGTGATGAAATGGATTCTTCTGTAATAACTCTGTTTGCAGAGAGAGGGGAAAAAAGGAAAAGTAAATAAATAAAATATGAAACTTTGGAGATGAAACTCCCGTAGTAAGAGAAACTCAGTGATCACACAGAATGAGTCTGTTTGCCGGCCGGTCTGGTGTTCGGACAGCCTTTTACCAGAGAGAACTCCAGAGCTTCTCTCACTTGGATCAGGTTGATTATAGCTTTTGTATTTCGGCTCGTTCCTGCTTAAAGCCGAATACACGGTTTTGTTTCACTTTATGCTGCAACATTAGCTTTTCAAAGTTTTGTTTATTATTTTCTTTCCTCAAGAAGGTTTGCATGGTTGTCAGTGGACACATTTTCAGTGATACCTCTCGATAATTAATGATAATTAATAAATATCGATAACGATAATTAATAAATTAATATTTGGAATACAATTTAGACAATCTATGTAATTCTGCTGTAATGGATCTAAATTGGTGTAATGGATCTGTAATGGATATAAATCTTTGGGTCTGATCCTTGAAATTCACCCACACACACTTTTGCCTGTGTTTATAATATGTAAAATATTTTCAAAGATAAAAGTATGACTAAAACCATAGGCGGAGGGTTAACCAACTGCAGGGTAAAGCTATGAAGTCTAGGTGCATGTGCATTATCTGCATTCAAGGAGTGAGTGAGGTGAATATCTCCATAAGGGCACGTTTGCCTCGCACTGCCAAACCCCACTGGTTTAAGGAAGTTAAGTCAGTACGGTTGTCTGAGTTTTGTGCCTGTGCTAATCTTCAGTAAAATAAAAGAATTAACTTTCTCTAACGTTACACCAGTGTAGGCTTCTTATTCAATTCGATGCCAGGTGGACTGGCACCATGGACTCACTGAGCCATTCTGGACACACTGTGTTAATGTTAATAAAAACTGTATATAAATTATGTGTGTGATAATTAAAGCAAGCCTTACATTAGAGGCTTGCTTTAATTATCACACACATAATTCATATACAGTTTTTATTAACATTAACAGAGAGTGTGTGTCCAGAATGGCTCAGTGAGTCCATGATGAATCCTTCAGCTTTCAGGGTAACATGGCTAGGTTGTTGACTGCCGCTTCACTGACAGGACAATGCGTTGTTAGATAAAACTGGTGCACTGAACTAGCTAGCCAACTAACGTTAGTAGCCTAATAACCATGCAGAAATTGGCAGCAGCCGGGCAGCTTAGTTACCTCTGCAGTAGGCAGTGTATTGAGTGAGCTAACTGCACCTTGTGTCCTCTATCGCTAGCATTTGTATTTAATGGTTTATATATACACATTTGTTTTTAATTGTATACGCTACCGGTCAAAAGGTAGAACACCCCCATTTTCCAGTTTTTACTGAGATTTAAGCAGTTCAAATCCAGTGAATAACCTGAAATGGTACAAAGGTAAGCGGTAAACTGCCAGAGGTTAAAGTTTAGATTACCAAAAACTGAAAAATAATACAACTTTCAGAATTATAAAAAAGGCCCTTTTCAGGGAACAAGTAATGGGTTAACGTGGGTTAACAGTCACTCTGTGCAAGTTGCCGACTCTGGATCCAGCAAAAGAGCCCCTCCTTCATGTTTGACAGTTGGTGTCACACACAGAGGAACCATCCTTTCGCCTACTCGACGGTGTACAAAAACCCTGCATGATGAACCGAAGATTTCAAATTTTGATTCATTGGTCCATAAGACCTTCTTCCAGTCTTCAGTAGTCCACTGGCGGTGCTTCATGACCCAGGCAAGCCTCTTTTTCTTATTTTGCCATCTTAGCAATGCCTTTCTTACTGCCACTCGACCTGTCAAACCTGCATCTCAAAGACTTCTCCTTACTTTGACCAGTGTTAACCTGTGCTTGAAGCTGTTGTCCTGTGAGCCGCCTATCACACAAGCTGTTGACTCTCCGAAACTTGTCTTCTGATTTTGTTGTGGCTTTCGGTCTGCCAGACCTCTTCCTGTCAGAGTTTCCTCCAGTTTCCAAGTGCCTTTTGATGGTGTAGGGGCCAAAAAATGGACATTATTTTTTTATAACTCTGAAATTTACATTATTTTTCCTGGAAAATGGGGGTGTTCTAAAACTTTTTTTGTACAGATATATATATAACCTAAACTTTTGTTAACCTCTGGCAATTTATCTGTCTTTAAATGATAAGTATTGGCTTATGATGGATATCAAATAACCTTTGTACCATTTCAGGTTATTCACTGGATTTGAACTGTGAAAAGTGTTATAACTGCCACCATCTTTCAACTACTGTTATGATCCAAGGTCGGGTGGACTGAACAAAGTGGAAACCAGGCAAGTTTTCGGTGCAAAAAAATGATTTATTAACCCAGTATACTAACAACAAAAGAATACTATTGATTTAAGCAATGACGTGGCGACATCCATTCTGTGTTGCAAAACGATAAGTTATAGAAATGTTACCATCCTTTGGGTATTATATAGGTGGTGACCACCGATCCGTCCCGAGGCTTCCCCCCCGTCCCACAGATCCACTCTGGCGCCTGGCGTAGAAAAGCTAAATTGGGAGAGACTTGGTCCGGAACGGCTTCGACATCACCTAAGCCCAGACACTTCGGTAACAGACGCCAGACCGAATCTGGAAATTACACCGGCGAGCGGGACAGCGCATCTGCCAGGACGTTGTCTTGGCCCTTAATATGGATAATATCCAAGGCCAGGCTCAGCCACCAACAGGCATGACGAAGTCCACGGCAACGAGACAGGCGCAGCAACTCCACTCCCAAGCACATACTTTACTTCCACTGTTAAGATTTTGCGTTTTTCAAATGGGACATGGTAAAAACTTTGTTTAACTGGTTTAGCGTCACCAATATCGATGTTGTGCTCAAGTACATTGGTTTGGGACGGCGTGTCGGCAAACAAGGATAAATGCAAATTAATTAAACTGACAATGTCAGAGTGTTGTTCCTCAGTTAGATAAAACAACTGGGACTCAAGCGTGGCGAGATATTCTAAATTGTTTTTAATCGCTGAAACACAGGCTCATCAGGTAATTCAAAGTCTTCAGTTTTGTTAGAACCAGGGAGGCTGTCAGCAACGCTGTTACTGAAGGAAGCAACCGAGCGATTCAACAACTCACCGGTCTGGAATGTCGATCTCCCCATCTCCTGTATCAACAGTGGTGGACTGAGGAGCGTAAAAGGGTTTCATTAAGTTAATGTGACACAACTGAAACTTCTTCCTTCGATCAGGAGTATGGACTAAATCATTCAAATTTGACACAGGACGATCCACAATGTAAGGACTGCTATACTTGGCCTGGAATGGGGAACCAAGTATAGGCAACAGCGTCAACACTTCATCACCAGGCTGACATTTCCGGGTTTCAGCCTTGCGATCATAACAGGATTTCATTTTAGACTGTGCAGCGGATAGGTTTTCTTTCATCAACTCGCACGCTCTATACAGCCTCAGACAGAAGTCAATAACATAGGACAATAGGCTTTTTGGGGGTTCTGTCTGCTTCCACTCATCAGCAATCAAATGTAATGGACCCCTCACAGTATGTCCAATGGCCAAGTGGTTCGTACTAAAACCAGTGCTTTCCTGCACTACTTCACGAATGGCCAGCAACATCCAGGGTCCAATAAGACCGCAACATGGATTTTAAAATCTGATGAAAACGTTCCAGAACGCCTTGACTTTGGGGGTGATACGCGATTATGTGTGATGTGGTTTTTTCAAAAACTGAGAAAATGCCCAGGAGGTGAAATTTGAGCCATGATCAGTTTGAATAGTCTAGGCTATGCCGAAGATGGAAAAAAAACAAAGTAAGTGCTTTAATGATGTTTTTGGCTTTAATTGCATGGAGAGGGAAGGCAGCAGGATATCTTGTGCTTTTGCACATCACAGTCAACAAATATTGATTTCCTCCTTGAGATATTGGAAGGGGGCCAACACAATCCAAAAATTAGGTAATCAAAAGGATTTTCCTCCATCACATGGACGGGCTCGAGAGGTGCAGGGCAAATTGTAGTATTTGGTTTACCGGAGACTTGGCAGACGTGACACGTTTTAATATGTGCTGAAATGTCGCGTTTCAATTTGGGCCAGTAGAATTGATGGAGAACACGGTCGTATGTTTTACGGACACCCAAATGCCCAGAAAAACCAGCATGCGCCACGCGCATCACCTCACCTCTGAATTGTAACGGCAGTACAATTTGCGTGATTTGGACATCGTCTAACTGAGCGGGGTGTAACAACCATTCGTGCACCAGTAAACCGTCCTGCATATAATAACCCGACCTTATACTAACCTTGAGTTCTCAAGTTCGGCGTCTGAACGAATCATATCGAATAAAGTAGTCAAAGTAGGGTCAGACTTCTGTTCAGCTATCAGCTTGTCACAGGAGACTGAACAAGGGGGACAGTGGAGCTTCATTTGGCTGTGGCTTAATGGGTACATCAGGGGATAGAGTAATCACCTTTACGTCAGAGGATTCACCCTCTGTGAGGATCGTGTCCATAACACATGGCTGTTCCGCCTCGCGCTTGGCCATGGAGCGCGTCAGCACACAGGCTGTGAAAACCTGCAGGTGTCGGCCGGAAACCTCATCCAGCTCCCCAGACGTTGTCAGCTCGGCTTTCAAACGCAGAGGTGGAGTAATGTCTTTCCAGACAAAACCCTTAGCCAGATCATTCCCGAGGATAACTTGCACACCCGCTACAGGTAGGGATGGTCTCACTCCTACAACGACGTTACCCTGTATTAGATCAGTACATAGGTGAATTTTATGCAAAGGAACATTCACTCTAGTCATGTCTATGCCGTGAGCCATCACGCTCTCCCCAGTAGCAGTCTCATCATCGAAAGGCAAAACACCATCTAAGATGAAGCTCTGTAATGCCCCTGTATCCCGTAACACGTGCACCGGCTTTCTCTCCTGACACCCCTGCAAAGACACAAAACCGTCAGTAATAAAAGGAGCAAAATCAGGGTCAGGAACACTGGGCTGACCTGGGACGTTTTGTATAAAACCAGTGACATGAACAGTGTCAGAACGTGGCTGTACTGCCAAAATAGCAGGCTTGGAGAACACATTTTTAGACGGGGAGAATGTTTCATATTTAAAAATGGGACATTCCCCTTTCCAATGACCAATGTTTTTATGAGAAATGTGATTGCTATCGTATTTGCCATCGGTACCAGGGACAGATCTCACAGCGGGAGGGTTGCCGTAGCGATTATTTTTCCGCTGGTCAAATGGTCCATTTCCTTTTTGACGGACACCACTAAAAGTGTGCTTGTGAAGGAGCGCATAATTATCGGCCATAGCAGTAGCTTCTATCGGATCAGACACTGCCCGCTCGCTGAGATGAGTAGCAATAGTAGAATCATATTTTTTAACTGTTCTAAAATTGTTACATTGCAAAGTTTGTCATACTCAGTTACCTTGGATGCCTTATGCCAGCAATCAAATTCAACCATCAGATCTCTCACGAACTCAACGTGGGTCTGCTTATCAGCGCATTTCAAATTATTGTTGCCGATAAGCTTCAGGGACTAATTCGGAGGCCTGCAAAATCACATTGAGAGTGTTGGAATCCAACGCAGTAAAAACCTCTTGGGCCTTACCTGTCGCAACAGAATCTGATCAGTTTTGGAGAGCCTATTTGCAGCAACCCTTTCAACTAGAGTAAAGAAAGTATCCAGATCTCGGTCATTGAATCTAGGAACCAATTTTTAATTATGCACAACATTCCTACTGCCAGATGAATTGGGCTCATCTATATATCACCACCACCAACTAACACAGATGAATCTAGCTTTCCAATTGAAACTAACTCCAAGCAGTGAGTTTGGTACGCTTCTGCGTCTTTTTGTTTCACTTTTTCCTCAGCTAAAGCACATTTTTTCTTTGAGCTTTTCATTGATCCTTGCAATTTCAAGTTCCTTTGCGATTTCCAATTTCTTTCATTCTATTTCAGCGAGCTTCACGGCTTCGGATTAGGCCATAGTGTCAACTTTAAATAGCCCTCCCTCCACAGCGAGTCCCGACAAATACTCAAAGATCTGACACGTTAAATCGTTTACTACACAGTGAGGCAGATTCACCCCAATGCTGAGCAAGCAACAATAATTCCTCTTTAACAAGGAAACGTAACAAAATTGCTGACGGACACAATAGAAACTCGTTAACACGCGGATTTGTATGTAAGTGAGAAAGCCCACAGCTTCGACTAGAATACAGATTAGAATCAGAAGACATTCAGTTACAATAAGAAAACACAGATTACCTTTACACAGAACGGCAATCCTAAATGGAGAACTTTACTGCGACGCAAACATACACGTCAGACAACACACTACCAGATTGGTTAATGCAAGTCACAGTGCGCAGCAAAACAAGGAAGTAGGCTTAAACGAACTCACGGTTTGTAATCACTTATCATGGTATTGGACAAGCATCTTCCCCTAAATATATATCCCTCAATTGTCTGCTCTATCTTCCCAAAAGCTCACTACGAGAGTATTTAAACACGAGAAACAGCTAACCATTCCCACCAGTGCAGATCACAAAAGCCATTTGATAACCAGTATACCACACGGAACACGTTTCCCTTAATGAGGTCAATTTGGGTCAATTTACCCATTCTAGGGAATAAACCAGATCACCATACCAATAACCATACAAGTATTACTTACTTTTTGATTCTGCAGCACAACGTGACCTGGAGACAAAGCAACAACCAAACTGCTCTCCCAAACGCCACAGATCTCCCAAATTATCAAAAACTCTTTCCTGGTCTCCCACTGCTCATACCGCCGCACAATATGCGCCACCTAAACAACGCAAATAAACAACTCGCATAGTGCGAATACCGACCAAGACAAAGGGTGCTAGGCCTATATGAACGCCACTGTATCAAAACTAGCACCATCCCTCTACTGCTACCATTTTGTTACGATCCAAGGTCGGGTGGACCGAACAAAGTGTAAAGTTTTAAGGATTTATTAACCCAGTATACTGACAACAAAAGAATACTACTGATTTAAGCAATGAAGCGGCAGCGACATCCATTCGGCTGGACTGGGAGCTCTCGACCGACTCCACTGTCTGGCCTTATATAGCTCTCGTAATTAAGCCCCGCCACCTGCTGGCCAAACACTGTCCTGCACAAAAAGACAAAAACAGCAAACAGCAACAGGGGCCAAGCACAAACATATGGAACCGTAACACTACACAATAGCTCTCTACAATCCAAAGACATGGAAACTAGTCACAAAAAAACATGGATGGTGGAATATAAGATACTCAAATTTACTAGACCAAAAAAAAAGTGTCGATAGGCCTAGATAGTTTCAATATTTCACATTTATTATTCAGAATGAATTAGAGGAAAATTTGTCTCAAGTCAAATCATGCTACTGTATAATAATATACAGCTATTGTTGGAAATTCAAAACCATAGTCACTGAAACAATGTAATCAGTTTAAGATATACAAAATCTGGATATCAGTTGGTGTGCGTCCATTCATTTTCCCTTTTGTCCCTATGCCTGTCTGCTGTTGATTGAAATCCTTTATGAAGCTTACACTTTCTGCTAGGGCATTTGTATAAAACACTCTTGAGGACAACCATTTAAACATCATTTTGTATCTAACAAGTCGGTGTGTTCTTGAACGCATTCAAAAGCGGGCCCGCCATCAATAGCGACTGGACAATATGAAAGACATCGCCACGGCAATGTGCTCATTAATAAATCATCTCGTGTGCCTCTGTCTCTTCACCAATGCACAGCAATAAAAAATATGAACAGCTGCTTTTGTTTTTCCCGTTTTTGCTTGGCATATTGTGTCTGCGGTTCCCATAGGATCAATAGCGCCATACTAAAATACCGGGTGCCATATGCTGAATGCCATTTAATAGATGGTGTGGTTTCAAAAATGCAGTGCCAAGCAAAAAAAAAAAAAAAAGAAAAGAGAAATGACTTATTTTAGAAACATGTCCCTTATTTTTAAGTTTGAGACAGTGAGCAGAACCACATACAGATATAGAGAGAGGGGGAGAGAGAGAGAGAGAGAGAGAGAGAGAGAGAGAGAGAGAGAGAGAGAGAGAGAGAGAGAGAGACAGACAGACAGAGAGATAACAGCTGTGAGTTTTATCAGTTGGGAACTTATTATGGTCAGTCAAAGAAAATTCAAGATATGATTTAAATTAGTTTGCTAGTTCAATGAATGCCCAACATTTTTTGGTGAAGCCACTTTGCACTGCACTGCTTTGAAGTCTATGAAATGAATACTTCAGATATGGCATTATAGCCAATATATTTATTATGAATGCATATGTACATAAGAAAATGAATACACACTCTAAATAGTATTATATTAAATATGTTTTATTAAAGTATCAACTGAGGAGATTGAAAATTGAGATTGATTAGGAAAATTCCTCTTCTTGATTCTCCCCAGGGGTTATGTAGGTCAGATGTGTTTAAAATATTTTACAGGCCTCATTTCTTCTCTCTGACCAGCAGCACAGACATTACCAATCTGGTCATGGTCATACATACACATACATTCTCCCAAGTGTCTGCAAAAGGCTAGCTCTACCCTTAAGTTTTGCCTTCTTTCAATTTTTGGCTTTCTTTATTGCATGCAGATAAAAAATAAATGTTTTGACCCAAACAGGCAGGCCTTTTATTTTCAGCACACTTAATTTCTTTTGTAACAGATTCTTTAAAAATGTCCCCACATTTCTTTATATATTTTTCAAATTTCTTTATATATTTTATATATTATATTGTGTCTTTTTTCAAAGTTTTTTTGCAGCTATTTAAAGCATTTATTTATTTTTTCAGATTTTTCCCCATTTAATACCCTCTTTTCATGTCAACTATCCCCCCTTGTAGCCGTCGACTGTAACTCCAGTACACACAGAGCCACCCTTGTACGCAGCGGGCTCATGCCAGCTTCCCTCCCCCCTCCCACAGGGAAGACTGCCAATCACCACCCCGAACGGGTCTCCTGGCCAGAGCCGGGTTGGCGCAGCTGGGGCTCGAACCACGGCTGCAATGGGTAGCCTGCACTCAGAGCAGGTGCCTTTACAGTTGCTTCACCTACCTCCTCCTTCAAGCATTTATTTTTTATTCGATAACTTTCTTTTTGAAAATAAACTCTTAAAAAATCATTTTTTTCAAAAATATATTTGCAACTTTTAAGAAAATCTTTTTAAACGTTTTCAGCATTTATTTATTTTGCTGCAACAAGATTTTTGTACCTCTGGGGCAAAATATTTCCCATCTGTCCATGCCTGGCCTTTCACAGGTGGGAAGAGATGAACATGCAATTGCATGACATGCATGAATACAACTGGCATGTTGAGTGTGGATACTGAAGGTAATTGGCCATGTTCTAAATAGTAACACTAAATGAAAATGGTTATAAATAAAGTAAAATAATGATCAAATTTCTGTGCAGCCTCAAGGTAATGGCTATCATTGCTACTAATGCTGAGCTGCTGGTTTACTGAGGACTGTGGACTTACATTTACATTGCCTAGGCTAATTTTCACTTTCGTATTCTCTTTGGAGGAAACAGAGTTCTTCTTTGTATTCACACTGACTTTCAGCCTATTGTCCAAAAAAGCAGGGGTGTGTGATAATGTTGGTTGGATCATTATCTGGATAATTTTCAGTCTTTATTTTACGTTATTTTTATTTGTTGGTCCTTTGGCCCTGTGTGAATAGTAACACAACTGCAGTGATTTATCATCCAAGTGTAGATATCAGCATCATCGTATGTTTTATCCAAGGAACAAAAAGTAAGTAAAAAAAAAAAAATGCATATATGTGTGTGTGTGTGTGTGTGTCTCTGTGTGTGTTTTAATATATGTATGCATGCAACTCCCACTTGGCAATCAGTCTGCAGTTTCCATTGACCTTCACTGTTTATGAATAGGAGAAGCCATGAGAGTTTTTCATTACTATTATCTGAAGATGTGGAAGGAATATTTTGAGTCTTTTTTTAAGTTCAGTCCCTTTCCTCAAATGTGACTTGTAATACAATGAGGGTGATTTATCATGAAAGTTAAAATATTAAACTTCTAAATTCTTATCAAAGGCAGCAAACAAATAATGAAAATACATGTGTATAAACACAAACACATGTACAAATTCACACACACACACACACTAAGTATTGGCCCCAGTACGAACAGTGCAGGTTGCAGGTTATGTTGACCTTCATTGTGTATGAATACAAGACATGTTATTTTTGTTTCCTAGACGGACCTAAGATCAGCCTGAAATATAGCTGCATGTGACCTTAAAACTGACACAGCTAAAAAAAAAGAAGAAAAGGAACTGCTAGAGGGGTTACCTTCTCACCCTAAATGAGAAGAAGATGACAGAGCAGAAATCAGAGGACAGCACTGTAATTCTGCCCCTGTGCTCCAGACATTAGTTTGGATGAATGTGCAGTCAGTGTCTAAATTCAACAGCAGGCATGGGTGGATTTTTTGGCATGGACTTCTACGGGCCTATTAGTCTATGATCAATTGATGAAAATATGTATAGTTTTGTTATCACAGGATTTAGAAGATGACTGTGTTTTTATCTTCAGATCAGTGGAGGTTTTTATAAGACAACAGGTGAAGCAGTGCTTCATCTAAAAACAAACAGACAAAAAAACATAACACAAAAATTACATAAAACCTATTTTTAAATGCCTAAGTATCATCACAACTATTTCCTCTGTGAATCAAGACAAACAAGTCTTACTTTTAAAACATGTATCATGCAAAACAGCACCACCCTCAGGTTATTAAAAGGTACTTCAGTGAAGCAGAGATGCTCTCTGCCTCACGAAGCTAATACAACTCAATGTAACGCAAAATAGTACTTTATATGTTGTTGATTGGACAATTATGGGTTATACCACGTTTTAAAGCCGACCCAGTAATTAGTCAACATTATTCACAATGAGCTATTTAGCGATGTACAACTTATGCATATGAACGTAGCAAGGTAGTGATTTAACATTATTTTTGTCACAAATTAAACTTCTCTAACATAGCCAGCTAGCTGAAATTCTGAGTTAACTACAACAACATAGCTATGTATCAGATGTTGACGAATAAATGACTATCTATCTAGCGACAGCTATCTAGTTAACTTTACTGATGGAGATGTATGTTTGATTTGGTTGATTTATGGATCGATCAGGACATGTTCTTTGATGCTCTGGCAATGACAGTTGACTGAAGCCAACAACAGTATCATGAGCAACAAGCTGACTTACCACGGATAAATAAAATGCATTACATGTTGTTGTAAATATCATTGACTTTATTGTTGACATTGGGTAACAGAGTCATTAACAACAAAATGCAAAGTACAGAGTCATCTTTGGAGCGAATTAAGTATTATTGCTATGTAGACTACTCAAGTAATACGAACAAAGCTGCTTTGCAACTTGTAAACTATTTCAGCCAGTGCTTAATTTGTGCCGGAATAACATTCCTAGTTATATAGACTATTCCTTCTTATTGATTATTCCCTTTTTATTGCCATTGCTTATTTGCTGGAGCAAGTTTTAATTACAATTTCTGTCATGTTTGTGTTTTAGAAATGGATTGTGGGGACCCAGTTAGAGCATCTGATGCAGTCCTTGAGCAAGAGGAGGAGGACTTTGATGCCAGATGAGCTTTGGCTCATTGCTGAGGAGGGCCTTCAGGATGAGGACCATGGGGGCATGAACTTTATAACTTAATTTATGCATAAATTGATATTGTAGGCCATATTGTTGCCCTATATTGCAATTCAAACAATGTAGTGTTTTTTTTATACAATATTACTTGTATTAGTGTTTTTTTATGACCTTAGTAAAAGATGGCAGTGTAACCTACACTTTCAGGTTTTAAGGAGACAATGAAACCTCCTAACCTTGTATTTTTTCAATAACATTTTTTAAATTACAGTTTTGTAATCTTCTATTGCTTGTGTACGTATTTTATTATCATATGTAAGACAACATTGTATTTGTAATATGCCATGTTGCAGATTTGTTTATTCTACTTTCTACTTTCCAGATAAGAAAGTGTCAGACCACAGAACATTCCATATATAGAATTTTGGAAAAACACCATCAGTCACTAAAAAGCCTGTAACTCTTACACCGTAAAAGGTATTTATATTCTGATTTCAGATCCTAAATGATGATTTTGTATGACTGCTTGTATCTTATTCTGGTTTTGTATTTGTTGATTAAGAATGACTTCATTTAAAATTCATCGCAGTTATATATAACTACAATTACCTGAGTTTTGATGAGTGCAGTAAGCTAAAAACAAGTTAAAGGAGAATTGAACCGAAACATTTTCCTATAGGTTTGTTTCAGGTCAGTTGAGACTTGCTTTCCTTAGTGTATGGCACACATGGCTTAATTATTACTGTATTGATGATATTTTTTCTGTATTTAGCATTTTGTAGTAAATAAGACATCAGTGAAAAAGGGTGGGAGATGAGACAGCATCAGGATTGGAAAGAGAATTGCACAGGGAAGGAAGAAAGCGTATATTGGATTTGTTCTGCTATTTGGAGCACAGTCAGGTCCAGCTCAGCCCGTCTCTGTAGTTTTCAGCACAGTCAAGTCCAGCTCAGCCCTCCTCTGTCATGCGCAAGCTCTCAAGTTCAGCTCAGCCCTGCTCTGTCATGCCAAGCTCTCTCAAGTCCAGCTCAGCTCTCCTATAGTCCCCTTCCTTTGCTCTCAGCATTGTCAGAGAACCCACAGCTCTTACCATTGGTAAGTATTATTGTTTCAGATTTGATGTTTATTATGCTTCAAATCTATCCATCTTGGATAGAATATTTGTTCACTTGAAGTAATGTATGTTTCCATTTGCAGCACATTCCTGCTTCCCCACTCTAAGCACCAGAAGACCAGCAGACCCTTCCCTCTGCCCTCCTCCCTGTCAGATAATTCTATGCTATCAGAAGGCCAAGCAACTCCTGTCCAATAACCTGAAAAGTCTGTGTTTATTTTTATTTTTTTAAATAAAATAGAATAGAAATGCATCAAATAGAAATGCCTACAGCAAATAAGAGGTTGTTATGTCAGTTACATAACTGAATTTATTTATTTTGAATAAAAGCTCATGGATATAATATTCAGGGTTTATCCACTAAATTATATGTTGTTTACACACATATAAAGACAGTGAGTGCTGTTTTAAAGGGGGTGGCTGCTTGGGTGGTTGCTTCTCCAAACATTTTGGTCACCAGCCACCACTGCTTCAGATATACCATTTACTGATCATTCAAGGCTAGAATGTGATATCCCCCCTGCTCTTGAGTCCCCAATCTATTGATTGGTTTTAGTGTTGGGAAAGCATGCCACTGACAACTGTTCTGGAACACACTTCCAACACGCTGAAGTCATAGCTTTTCTAATATTCCTTCAGGTAATTCCCGGGTGTCCAATCATATCCGGGAAGGGGCCAGTGTGGGTGTAGGCTTTTGTTCTTGCCCAGCATTAAAACACCTGATTCAACAAATCAACTAATCACAGTTTTCAATCAAGAACATGATTAGTACCGACGCTGGCCCTTCTCAGTTAAGATCGGACACCCATGGGGTAATTAGAAGAAGCTTCAAATATTTCTCTCTCTCACATGTTTCAGAAACATTAATTTAGGCCTGTTTTTCACAGAGCCAGGTTTATTTATTTGACACTCCCCTCATAAAGCCACTACTATATCTGAGAGCAGTGTTAAAATATACGGGAGCAGATGCTACAAGGCCTAATTCTGTTCGCTTCACGGGCGGGGAGGGGGATTAGACGAGGCAGACACTCTGCCGCTTCAGAGGAAACAGCTGGCCATCCTCCGATGCTCGCCATGTGAATTCCTAAACAATAAAACATCACACACAAGGGTCCATCCTCTTTTTTATCATTTTCAAGGAGGAGATAATTAGTGGCTCAGTCAGTAAAGGTGTTTGCCATGAGCACAGTCTTGAATGGGCAGGATTGATCGCTGGATTGTCTTCTGGATTTTACGTTTTTTTTGTTTTCTTCCACGTTAACTGAAAATCACTTGCTAAACTGAAAAACTGAACTGAAAAAAAAATAAACCGAACAATCCTGGCCCATATCTGGGAGTTCATAGTGGTGGGACACAATTGTCGTTGTCCACCGGAGCTGCTTGGGTTTAAGTTGACCAGGGTTCCTTTGGTTACCACTGCATG
Organism: Aldrovandia affinis; assembly: GCA_029706075.1. Lineage (NCBI taxonomy): Eukaryota > Metazoa > Chordata > Actinopteri > Notacanthiformes > Halosauridae > Aldrovandia > Aldrovandia affinis. Next base: position 2,119,651 of record JAINUG010000100.1, read on the forward strand.
AATTCCTGCCTAGGCACCCACAGTCTTCAGTTGAGATGTTGCATGCCTCCCGACGCTAGCTCTTCTGAAGTGCTGCATGGCCTACAGGCTGGAGAATAATCACGAACTTGTGTGTGCCTCCGAGAAGTGCTCAAGCTTCTGGTGCAAGGTGCGGATGGCACAGCGAAGCCTCTTGAGAACCAAAAAGAAAACCTACAACCAAAACCGAGATATACGACCATGGACTGAGATATTTGATCATGGACTGAGATATTCGATCATGGACTGAGATAAATACGATCATGGACTGAGATATTCGATCATGGACTGAGATAAATTCGTTCATGGACTGAGATATTCGATCATGGACTGAGATATTAGATCACGGACTGAAATAAACGATCATGGACTGAGATAGATACGATCATGGACTGAGATATACGACCATGGACTGTCTCAAAAAGTATATTTAGGGGGGTTTAGGGGGTGTTATTAGGCATGACAAGTGCCAGGAACCCCCTAGCCATGCCATTATTCATGATATAGTGCCATATCACTTTTACAAAACCTGTTGGGCAAGTGAGAATTTAATAAAAATGTATATTTTTGACAGCCTTGACAGTCAAATGCCCTTGTTTAAGGTTCATCCCTCTGAATACTGAACATAAGTGGCATTACGTGTTAAACCCCTCACTTATCCTACATGACAAATATATTTGATTTGATTTAATTGAATAATTACTACATAGTATTAATTACATAAAAAATACATGATACAATCACAAAAGACATGAAATGGAAGTAAAATATACCAAACCAAGCTTGTCTCTCCAACATGCACCCAGAAACGCAGCCAGGAAACAAAGCATAAATGAGCACCAAAGTGTGAGATCCTGCAAACGCAAGAACTGCAGGATCTCCTGAGAATAGCAAAAGATAAATAGAAAAGAAAAGAAAATTAATGACCAAAAGCCATCAATAGGCCACCTGGAAGGAGGGGTGGAGGGAAGACTGTTTGGTTTATACAGAGATCTTTTGAGTTACTTCTGTGGAAAAACTGGCTCAATCAATGTACAAACTGGCAAAGCCAATAGTAACCTTCTGCACCTCTGCTTTTATCTGGTGTAGCCTCACCCATAATCTCCAACATAGTGCTTCTAGATACAGGTACCTGCTGAAATAAAGAAACACTAACATAAAGTGTCTTAATAGTGATGGAGGACCACCACAAGCCACCAGAACAGCTTGAATGTGCCTTGGCATCCATTCTACAAGTATCTGGAGGGATGCAACACCATTCTTCCACGAGAAATTCCATCATTTGATGTGTTGATGGTGGTGGAAAGCACTATCTCATACATCACTCCAGAATCTCCCATACATGTTCAATTGGGTTGACATGTGGTAACTGAGATGACCATGGCATATGGTTTACATATTTTTCATGCTCATCCAATAATTCAGTGACCACTCACGCGCTGTGGGCATTGTCATCCTGGAAGAGACCACTCCCATCAGGATAGAAATGCTTCACCATAGGATGAAGGTGATCACTGAGAATGGCTTTGTATTTGCCTTATCTGGGTTAGGCTTTGAGTCCAGAACAGCCAAATGCTTTTTCCCTGGACAGGACCATACAAAGCATAAAGATATCCTGACAAATGGTATATCTTGCAAGAATTCACCAAAGAATGCAATTTTTTAAATATTTTTTATAGATTATACCCTGTATCATTCTGCTGAATTAAATTGGTTACTAAGCAACAACATCAAAATGCCACTTTTCCTATTTGTACACATTCATTTGGACACTGCCAGTCAAGGTGCAGTTACTAAAATAAGATTTGCTGTCAACGTTGCTCCATCGTTTCCTGCTCTCCAGTGATGGTAATAGGTTTGGAGATGGCTCTGTGATCTGTCACCACTGACCAACATTATCTCCCTTGCTTGCAGCTCAGCATCGGACAGCTTCTGGATAGCAGTTCTAATGCACAACAATATTCAAATAATATATTAAATTTCTATTTACTTGTGGTATATCAGGGAATATGGTCATGGCTGAAATGCAAACTGACCAAGAAGAACAATCGACCAGAACTATTTGGTGTTTATAGTTTCGGCAATAACCGTATTACAGTATGATGGTCTGTTTCCTGTGGTTATAATGAAAAAAACACTGCACTTATTACTAAAAATATGTATTATTATGTACTATCAACATAATAACATGGCAAAACTGTTTGACTGAAAAAGAGGCAACAGAACTGACTGCAACAACTTTTTTATGTGAGTTTTCTCATAGCTGTCGTATTTTGGCTGGTGCGATACGGTGTGTGCTGCCTGTCAGGGACGTGGTTCAAAACCCGTCTCTACCAGACCGGCCCTGGTCATCATCCCCGATCAGGGGCGGCATTTGGCTATCCGCCCCAGGGGGAGGGGGGAGGATGGGCTGGCTCAGGTCCACCCTGAAGCACGTCTCCAGGACCTGGGTGGGTGAATTCCATCTTGAAGGAAGCGGAGTTTGCTGCCCTCGGAGAATTAGCTTGCCTCATAGAGACAAGTGGCGGACTCGTGTGGGGAGGGTAAATAAATAAATAGAGAGTGTAATTGGCTACCAAATTGGGTTTATAATAAAAGATTATTATTGGATTTAAGATTATAAAAATCTATAAAAAATAACACCCAGAAAGTGAAATTTCCAAATACAATGAGTTTATCTAGACTGTTGTAATTGATTATAAATTACCTTTTAAAACATGACCTATTAACAAAAGCCTGGTTCTTTCATGATGAAAGAGTTCTTGATTAGCCCAGTAATTACTCTCTGTGTGTTTCCATCTATACCATAGTAACAAAGTGATGACAAGCAATGCATAACATCCTGTTACACAGAGACTTCAATTGTTACTTTCACAGCCTAACCCCCCCACACCACACACACACACACACACACACATTTTATGATTTTAAGGGCACTTTGAACAATCTGAATGCCACTGACACAAAAATTCCTTTTAAATCATCTCCACTTATAAAAACAATAAGTTAATGCTCAAGGTTTTGCCTTGCTCACTTAACTATTTTGAAGTGTTTCTTATGGTGGAATTGATTTTCAAAGCATCCATCGCCCGCGTGATATGTATAAGTATGTTTAAATAATGACACTGCTTATCACAAAATAAAAAAAGTTTAATATACCCCCCCACCCCTCTCTTGTCATAATACAAATTGATGTTTCTTTAGTTTCACTTTGAATTCCTGTTCTTTTTTATTGAGAGCATCACTTTCTTTGCTTAGAATCAGTACAAATTGAACAACTTCTTTTCCATTCCCCATGGAAAGTAATTCATTACATGTGTAGTGTTTAACATGTTTAATTGACACAATGAGCTCCTTGCTGATTGTAAATCAATGATATCTTCCCACTTCCCTGCCCATTATCTGTCAACACTTAACTGTGCTATGTCAATACAAGACTATTTAAAACATAAAAATAGATGTCACTGTACTGGCTTATTGAAAGTCTGAAGTTCAAGTTTAAGGTTTTCTGCGGTACTCATTCTAAGCATTGGAGGACCTGAAACCATAGTCATAAAGCATCTCAGAGTCATAGTACTGATCTAGGATCAGTTTAGCCTTTTAGCTCATAATGAATAAGGATAGGATATGGACAGGGGAATCCTGATCCCAGATCAGATCCAACTCTGAGATGTGTTCTGTATACAGGCCCTGGATGTATTAGTTCCCAATCATAGGAGCTTGGACATTGAGAAATATATGCAGGCTACACTGTCCAAAGGAAAGACGATCTGGTTAAAGTCTCCGTTCAGGCAGAGCAGGGACACAGATACTATACTGTGTGTGAGGAAACACACACATAGTTTTGTATAATATTATTGGTTTTATCCCAGAATTATTTATTTCAGTCATATTTGTTGATCTATATCATCGCTCCAACATCCTCTATCAATTTTAGAGAGTGCAAACCAAGTACACATCCTTTCATCCTGCAGTCCACTGTTCACCCTGCGCAGTGGGGCAGCTGGGGACAATCAGTGCTGGCACAGACAGGATTCCATGACAGACAGTAAAGGTAGTGTGTGTCACTACACTGAAAACCAGTGATTACCCAGAATGAGCCAGTCCACAGCCCACAAAAGCTTAATTCTGAGTTCTTATCGATGCTCACCAAGTCAAACGGTTCAAACCAAAGACTAAACTCGTGAGTGTGATTGATGGAGGCCACAGACGTGTACATACGAATGAACCCCAAATGGATTCTTCATTCACAATTTTCAAAGCTTGAGAAGGAGTCCATAAATCTTACTGTCTAAACAAATCGCAAAAGGGCATCCATTGTTTGGCATTATCCATTAACACACAGAGGCTGTCTGAATAGGTTTCCTTGTTCAGAAGGTAAAGACACGTTTCTGTCTAAGAGGACAACCACCGTCAGAAACTGTGCTTTGTGCAACCTGGTTTGGGAAATCTGTTTTAAGCAAATGTTAAGTTATGAAAATGTTTTATTATTATTATTATTATTATTATTATTATTATTATTATTATTCCACCACTCAGAGGATTCTGGGAGAGGATTCCTTATGCCCCTGGCCACCTGTTTGTGTGAGGGCGATTACACACACAGACGCACTCCACGCACATCTTCCCTGGTATACTGCTACAGTGGAAACTACTTTAAAGCTAACACAGGGAGTTCGATTTGTGCCAAAGCTGGCTATTTCTTAGTTATTCTCTTCCTCTCTCAACTTCCTCTTGCAATGCAATTCAATTCAATTCAAATGGGCTTTATTGGCATAACGAATGGGATTGTGTCGCCAAAGCATTTAAAAACACAAAATGACAAGACACATATAATAACAAATATTAGTGCCCTTACCCCATCCCCTTAATCCCCTCAAAGCTAAAATGAACAAACATAAACACAAAAATATAGTATAATTTCATAACTAATATATAATAATATATATGTATTCATTATATATATAATAAATATATACATTTTAATATATACATTTAATAATTATATATATACTCAAAATATACATTTTGCATATTGTTGTGGTCATTTTGTTTTTGATTTGAAGAATAAACAATGGCAATTAATTCAATTGTGGACCTTTGTAAAAATCTTTCACATCACCCATTTCTACAGAACAGAAATAGGAAAAACCTGTCTCTATCCTCACACAACAGAAGTCACAGCACGTGCGGAGCCCACGACCATCAACCAAATGTCCTCATGGCAACCAAATCAGTTCTGTGTTGGAGAAATGCTTTTTTATCTGTTTTCTGTGAAATTCATATCGACAAACAACTAAGTTCTGTGGCTCATTACCAACATGTTTTGCTATATAGATCAACTTGTAGCTATAGCATTATAATGGCAAATAAACATTTGATGAGGAAAACGGATACACTTACCATTAAGTGGCCCTAATACATGTGTAACTACATTGTAACCGCTGACGAATGTGTACATTTGCAATGCTACATAATACTAATACATGTTGAAACTGCATTGAAATATTTGAATACTGAGCTTGAATGTTTGAAGTTCATATCGTGATTTGGGGAATTAGCTACTGTAGCTACTGCTTCCAATTGTGACTATGGGGGCTTAATGTAGTGACTGCAGTATAAAACAACAGTTGTAATTACAGTGTAACAATGTATATATATATATATATATATAAATGTGTATCCCTTGAATCCAATAGCCTCGACAGTCAAATTCCGTTGTTAAAGGTTCAAGACTCTGAATACTGAACACAAGAGGTATTACATGTTAAAACTCCTCACTTATCCTGCATGCAAAATGTATTTATATGATTTATTACACAGAATGCCAATTATCAATGAAATCACCAAATTCATTGATAGGCAGAGCAATCTGGCAGGTGGATCAACCTTCGACAAAAATATACACCTCACAATTCCATTAATATTAAAAGCAGGTTTATTACGTTACAACACTAAGACAAAGACAAAATATTAAATCTAAAATCCACATATGTAGGCTTATTACTTTAACAAACATGAAATCCTAGACATAAAAATGATCAAATTCAAGAAAAAGATGAAATGGAGGAAACTTATACCAAACAGCCAGGAAAAAAAGTAACTCGAGCCCAAAGTGTGAGCCAGGGCCAGATCTACTAAGAATGCAGGAATGCGTAGAATCAAACCATACAATTGCCAGACTGACTGACTCAAGCCATCAACATGTTACAAAACTTTAAGGGTTTGGAGGAGGGAGGGGTTCCTTCCCTCTTTTCCTGGCCAATGCATTATTCATTTTTGTTTTGGGTAGGACCAGTGCAAGCTTGGTTCAGACCCTTTTTTTTACATTTTATTACAAGTTACTACTCATAGGTATAATCCCCAAATTGTGGTGTGTGTGACACAGTAGTCACAGGGTGTGCAGATCCACTATGGACCAGGCTGGTGCCAATGCCGCATATCTTAGTACCCGGGTTTCATTCAAGGAGTAGTAATAACAGTGTCATCACCTGTCAGTGATGACACCAGGGAAGCCCAGGTTTGCATTACATCAATGGAGATGGAGACTTAATTTAGGCCAGGTCACAAGCTGTTTGCCTGCACAGGGTCATAAAATGCATTGGGCTCCCAGACAATATTTTGCACATTCTTGTCTGTTCATGACTAATATCAGCAACATTGGTGATCAATGGTTGATCTTACCATGTATTAATGCACATCTTTTAAGTTGCTCTGGATAAGAGCGTCTGCTAAATGCTTAAAATGTAAATGTAAAATGTGGTAATTTCTCCATCTTGTCCTGACTGCTCCTATATCCACAATTCTATAGTTTTACATTGGCATTTTTGCATTTTGTTTTCTTACTTCGTGGAATTAAAATTGATTTAATTGGGATTTCTTGCCACTGATTAACACAAAATACTCTATAATGCTCTATAATACTCCCAATTAAATACATTTTTATTCCATGAAACAAACAAATAAAATGTGAAAAATGCCAAGGGGGTGGATACCTTTTATACCCACTGTAAATGACAGTGGCTCTTCTTTGTTAAAAAGCTAACTTATTCCCACATAACTAAAAACTATTAGGCTGCTGGTTTGGAATGATAATCTTTTGCAAGGACTAGTCGCTTTCTTGGAGGGGCTTGGTTCTCATATCCAATGCTTTTTCATCCTAACATGTGCATTCCTCTCAAGTGATGTCATTCCCTCTGGATGTCCTTATTATTTATTTATCAAATATGATTTTACTTTACTTCGTTTTACTTTAAATAAATTGTCAGGTTACATTTATGAGAGTGTTTGTTAGTGTACTGTATGTGTATGTGAGAGAGAGAGAGAAAAGAGAGAACAAGTGTGTGTGTGTGTATGTTGTGTATGTCTCTGTTAGAGAAAGAGTGCAAGCATGTGTGTGTGAGGTGTACTGTATGTAAGTTTGTCATGTGTGAGTGACAGAGAGAGAGAGAGAGAGAGAGAGAGAGAGAGAGAGAGAGAGAGAGAGAGAGAGAGAGAGTGGTGGGTGAACATGTGTGTGTGTGTGATGGGGGGAGGGGGAGCCGTAGCTCATAGAATTATAACCTATCACCTGTATTTTCCTCAAGGTAGGTTTTGATGTGTTTTATTCACTTACAGTAATTGATTCCTTATAGTGGTCACATGTTTTCTAGCGATTTTGCTTTTAAATGTATGCAACTGAATTGCTTGAGCCTGAGGCACAATAGAAGCTGGGAGCTGTACAGTAGCTCTCTCGTATGATGCTGTTTTCACAGAGACATCAAGTACAAAAGTGTCGTGCCATTGCACAGAATTTATAGTTCAACATGCGAATGTGCTCATTTAGAATTCTGTTACCCGGTGGAAAGAGAGTGCCTGCATTTGTATTATTTATTCTTGTACCACAAGAGTATATTTTATCTGAAGTATTTCTGAATTTATTTCTTACTCATAATAATATGTTTTGCTCCTAATCAATTTCTTAATTCCCAGTTGATGGGTCAGTCAAGGCTTCAGGCCAAATCAATTACATTTTTACATTTTACATTCTAGCCATTTAGCAGACGCTCTTATCCAGAGCGACTTACACAGTTTATATATAATTCTATGTATTTTTTTTACATACAATCCATTTATACAGCTGGATATTTTACTGAAGCAATTCAGGTTAAGTACCTTGCTCAAGGGTACAATGGCAGTGCTCTACCTGTGAATTGAACCAGCAACCTCTGAGTTACAGTACCCAGTACCCTAACCATTAAACTACACTGCCGCCTGTCATGGAATCAGGAATCGATTATTGGAATCAGTCATTATTTCAATTAAGTTGAAATCGATCCTGCCTTACTTTTTGTTAGCCTTTTTTCCACAGGTGGAATATTCATTATAAATCAGTATGCCAAATGTCTGTCATGAATTGTGTCATATCTTATAAACTGTGATGAATGTTCATGAGAAGTGTTATGTCACACTTATGGCAGTGTTATTCAGTTTTTGTTCAAGTGAACCTGTTTTTTAAACTTTTATGGTTTATTTTTCCAGTTTATGTACCAGTGTGTAACAAAGCAGGTTAATTTCTGTAATTACCTATGAAATACCTGTTCTACACATGCTGGGTGCTCTAAACACAATATTCACCCATCAGTTGATGAATATTAGGTGTCGCTATTTAGAATCAAATAATACAAATAAGGATGGAGTGCATTAAGCATGGATAACCTGTTGTACATTCATGCTCAACATTTGGACAGAATAAATGCTGATTGGTCCAAACTTGATACAAGCTGCACCAATCAGATGTGTCACTCTTTGGTCTGAGCTCAGTGCTTCTCGTGAGCAGAGATTACCGGAATGTGGCCAACTTTCTGTTTTACCCTTGAGCTTCAAGTAATTACTTCCATAAAGTACTCAGCTGTATGAATCAATCATCTATGAACTACGCAAGCGATCCTGAACAAAGGTCTGCCTAGCAAATAGATGACAATTAATGCCCTTACCCCTCCAATAAACATGATTTAAAGTGTTATAAGAGTTCATCTGTAGCCTCTGTGCTATGTGTAAGTTTGATATTGCTGGACAATCAAGTTTCTAAACTCAGTGGAGCGTTGTTTCCAACCTCCATCTTTTCCTCTGAACCTCCCAGTACAGGGCTGTTACATGCAGCCTCACTCTGCCTAACAGACTCCTCCAGTGTGATGTGGGGCTTTACTGGGCCCTCCTCCTCACATAGCTGCATGGAGCTCTGCTTCCCCCTGCAGGCTAATGGTTGAAGTCCACCCAAGTACTGTTCCATCTTACAGTACCTCCAAATATACTCAAGTACACATTATTATTCCGGCCTGGTATTAAAGCATGTTTGTTTTTAATTACATCCGTTTTATTATGTTTAAACAGATGACATTTTATTGGATTTGATTAGATAAGATTCGGTTTTGATTTTTGTAAATAGTTGAAATGGATTTCTTGCTCCTCATTACAGATAAAAGACATTATTAATATTATCAATGAGAATAATCACAGTACTGTTATGGGACAGGTTCAGTTATTAGACAGTGAACCATGTGAAACATGACTGCTTACACTGGCAGCTTTAGAGTCTATAGTCAATTAATAAATGTGTGTGTGTGTGTGTGTGTGTGTGTGTGTGTGTGTGTGTGTGTGTGTGTGTATGCTTGTGTGTGTGTATGTGTGTGTTGCTTTCGCCATTATGGAGTAGTACTAAATACATTTTGATGGAAAATATTTCACGCATTCTGGGTAAAATGTTTAATTAGACCATAGGGGAGAGAGGGGGTGGGTATTTAATGAATGTATTCCAAAGACATGTATTTTTGGTATGAATCATTTACTTTTTTCTGTGGTAAACATTCAAACCTTCAACAGGTTAGTGCTCTCATCCCTGGAGGTGCTGGGGCTTTGGACTACATTGAATATATATGAATTGTACCTAAAAAAGTGGAATGATCTTTCTCTTTCATTAGACTCTTCATTAGCCATCTCTATCTCTCTCTGGAGTGTTGAGGAACATGCAGGCCATTTTCCCAATCAACCTCAGAGGTTGATTGCGCTTGCCTGATGAGGTTGTGCCCGCAAAGAAGCTGCTGAGATGCTGCTGCAGTGGTTTTTCACCCTCTCAGGAGCAAATGCAAGAGCAGGGGAATATTAGATAACTAGCTAGCTGTTGTTTAACTTTAAGCGAGCATTAGGATATCATTAAGACGTAACCATTTCGGTTGGCTGCTGCTAGGTTGCTTGCAATTATCCGGACTTAACATTAGCTAGGTTAGCTATAAGAAGGGGTTTTGTTATCTAATTTATGCACCAAACTGTTCAGAACCACCTCTGTTTCTCTTTCACCAGTAATGTGTTCAGTTGCAAGGAGAGTCAGGTTAATATACTTAGGGGTTAAAATGTGGCAGTGTGAGTGTTATAAAATGATTGTGTTTCTGGAGGGAGACTTCTCAGAGGCTTCCGTTTGCAACCATTGTCAGCTTCTGGAGCATCTGGAGAGAAATATTATTGATCTCGAAGCCCAACTTGCTACTCCTTTAGCTGGGAAGTTAGCAGGTACAGAGAGAGAGTTGCCACGCTGAAGCTGGGCCTTTGCAGGAAGAGGGGAGCCCTCTGTAAGTTGGAGGACTGATGAGCCCCAGGGCACCCTGGCAGCCACACCACCCAGAAAAGAGAGAGTTGCCTGACGTGTAGGGTCATGGGTGTAGAAAATGGCATGTTGGTGTGCATATGCAGACCTCCTGGAACACATGGACAAATCTCCAGAGTTTGTGGTGTCTAAGGACCCAGACACAATCCAGGATTCCAGCCTTTGCAGGAAGAGGATACAAAATCTCAGAGAGTAGCAAACCAGTCAAAACCAAGAAATCTGCAAACAAAAGTTGGAGGACTGAAAATGAGCCCCAGGGCACCCTGGCAGCACGGAACTTAAATACAACAGGGAAGGGAAACACCCAGGTGTGACTGGGAGGAAAGGGGAGTTAGTCATAGTGGACTGGACACAGATAATATTACCTTAGAGACACGTGCACAGTTCAAAGTATAGTCATGGGAAAACAGGGAGACTCAAATGGCATAGTTGTAATGCCTAATGTTAGTAGTGCTAATGTATCAGGATGGAGACCGAGATCCTGGAACACATGGACAAGCTCCTGGCCAGAGCATGGGATTGTACAAAAACAAACTGAACAGTGGTCATGGTCCATGTTGGAGCCAATGACATAGGTAAGGGTATGTTTGAAGCTCTGCAGGACAAATGTATATTATCAGGATCAAAGATTGGGAGCAGAATCTCTACAGTGGTTTTCTCAGGAATTCTGCCAGATTATATTTACATGCTGAAGTCGGGGAATGACACATGGAAAGAGCCAATATTTACAATCCCTATCTGAAAATTAAGAATTTGAGCTAGTTAATATTAAACACAGTAGTTATTATAATTATTGTTCAAAATACTGATAATAATAATAATATGGGAAAGTTTTGCATATAAATAATGCTGTGAGTGAATAGATTTGTATATGTTTTATGAAAGATATTTCATGGTATCTATTCTTAAAATCATCTTAATATGATTTATAAAAACATTTATACTATTTTAAAACTATATAAAACCGTCATTCATGTTTTACCAGCTTGGCTGTCACATTTAAAATACATCACATAGTTTTGTACTGAACCTTTTTTCTCAAAGTCTTTAGAATGTTCTCAGAATACTGGTGTGGTGAGTCATGACTATGTAATACTCGACCAAATACATGACCAAATAAAATACTTTGGATATGTTGACACTAAAGCCCCTTATGAGTTCAGATTTCAATAGGATGAGATATGGTTGATCAAAATTACCATCACACTGTCCACATGTTCCTCAAAACCAATACACACACACACACACAAAAGTGAAAATACCTAAAACCCCTATACAATGTACGTTTGGGTGCAAACTATTAAATTGGGAGCTCTGAACTTGGCCTAATCTTCCAACAGCAAGTTATTTCAGAGTGTTCTGCTTTGTCAACAAATAATGCCTGGAAAAGAGACCTTTTTTCTCTCCCCATCCACCCCAAACACCTTACCTTTGTGGCTGGAGAGTTCAGGGTGCATTATCTGCACAGTTTGGCAGAGAGAGGAGACAGCTTCCCACCACAGCTGTGGGAGCAGATAAACTCCCGAAGGCACAGCCCGCTTTTCCCGCTAATAGGATTGCCTAAAGCTGCAGGTGTCTGCACAGAGAGTGAGGACAGAGCTCGTAACCCAGGTGAACATGTATCGATCTCTTCTTAAAAAATTCACAAGCACTCACTATGCATGGCTCAGATCGCTGTATGGTATCAGGAAGGGCCTCCACCCAATGAAAATCAATTTGCATTCAGCACCATGCTCTTGAAACAAATATCCAAAGCTGCCTCAAGCCTGGTTTTGAACACACCAAGTGTACAGTATCTCTGCTTAGACTACACAACCTGGCAAAGCTGTTCATACATTAGCAATTCTCAGAGTACAAAACCTCTTCCTGATATGAGTGTGAAATTTACCTTTAACTCATTTCCACCTGTGCCGCTTATTCTGCTGACAAAACTCATCCTGAAATAGCTTTGGTAATCCATTTTATTAATCCTTTTGCTGGGCCTAATGTACCAGTTGGTGTTATTAGAAATATTTTATTTTGGTATATTTTTTTATATTATTAGTTATTTTGTGTTTGTGTCCCCTGAAAATAAATGGTAGTGTGGGTATATTTGCACAAAACATACAAAAACTACGCCTCCTCTAAGTCTTTTTTATCATAGTGTCATGCAACCGTTACAAACTGTACATTGGACACATCCTGAAAACATCCTGTTTTCATGAATGGGTCATACGACTAATGCTGATGGCTGTGGGTATATGGTCTAAGCCTCTGGCGTTGCTGCTTGCAGCTATATGTTATTGTATTTTTTCACTACTTTCGCTGCAACAGCTACACGGTATAGTGAAAACTCACAACCTGGTACATTTTTATATGGTCACAGAAGAAGTCTATACAACCAATACTGTGAAGATTATGGCAATCCATCTCATCAGCCTTTTTTACATTGTCATATTGGATTCTGGAAGTCAGGCTGTCACACGCCGTGTGACACACCCCGGAGTGGAACAAAACAGCAGGACACAGGGAATGGAGTTAACGGTCTGCGGACCGGATCTTATTTGCTCTCCCACAGGGAGAGAGGGAGAGGGAGACAGAGAGAGAACCAAACCTATATAAATTAACAAAATAAACCCTCACGGGCTCTGGCTAAAAACAATAAATCAAAACAACAAACTAAACACCTTTCGGCAAAACACTAAACATACAGTACACAGCACTATGCAAAGAGCTTAGCTACTTTTCAGTGACGTTTCTTTATCGTTCTCTCTCTTGACCGGCATTCAGCTTCCGTGTTTCAGCCACCTACTAAGAGAATAGAGAAGTTTTCAAGCACACAGGTACAATTAGATAATTCTATACAGCTGTGTGCCCTAGCTGCCCTGCCAGTAGGCATGGCCGTTTATCACCCCGATCCCCCCCTGCCTAGGCTGATGCCTTCCACACGGCCATTGCAAAGTCTCTCAATCACACAAGCAATAATAATAATATAAACATATCCATCAGAACATTTCTCCTGAGTCCAGTGATGAGAATACTGGGAGAGGGGAGTCATGGCTCCTCTATTGTGGCTGTCAAAAGTTAAAACAACATTTTAAATGATGTTTTAAATTTTGTAAGGACTACCTGAATGTGACTGGCATAATTAATCCTGAGAGTATTTAAGGAGTTGCTTGAAAACTCTCTCGATTGATTTTTTTTTATTTATTTAAAAAAATATAGTATTGTTTTAAAAGTTGTCATTTTGGGCCAAGGGAATGGGCTATATCTTTATCTTTATCAGAATTCAGTAAGAAAGTGTTTTGTTATTCTTCTTTAATATTCTTAAAACAACAACCTCTATGGCTGACATGTTGGTGGAGATGGAAGGGCCTGTGTATTGTTAGGGAGAGCTAAGAGAGATATGATTTTATGGTTTTTTTCAATTGTTTTGGCATGTTTGATACTTTTTTCCCCCTGCTTGTTTGACACCGACCCGTCCAATATTTGGAAATGGACAGGCATATGTCTGTTTCTAGATGAGTAGACTGGGTATTACTGTATATGAAGAGTTTGGATGTAAAAGCAGATAAATCCATTTTGGGCATTTTCAGTAAATCAAGATTTTTTTATGCTTTCTTGGTATAACTTCAACTCCAAAAAGGGTGACCCTAAATTATTGTGAGCAACAGAACAGAAAGCCAGATTTTCAAAAATCTAAATTTAAAAATAGATATACAATTTGATATTTTTCAGTTTGTTTTGTGTTCAAAAGCAGATAAATCCACAATCATATTTTTTGCTATATTGAAATTGGTTCATCCAGAGCAAGATTACCATTGTACTGATCGGTTGTGCTGAGCACTGTGAATTTCCCAAATGTGGGAATCTCAACTGCATAATTTCTGGTAGAGGGGGACTGGCCTGATATTATGGCCTTTTGCTTCATTGGTCCCTGTTCTGAATTGTACTGCATGGTTGTGCGAATTTAGTATGTTGTGTCATACTAAATTTGAAAGGATAAAATACAGTAGGACATGTTTGTGCTAACAAGAGGGCAGGGCATGTATCGGTTTCTGCAACAAAATGTTGAATAACTGTACATAAAGCATGAGATATACAGTATTGAGTTTTGAAACAAAACAATTTGGAAATTGCAAAGACGGCACTGTGATCTCAATCATGGCTTGTTTGGTTTAGTTTTGGCAGGAATGGCGTTTATCGGTTTTTGCGTTTTGCGCTTTGAATTAATTATTTATATATTTTATATATATTACATATTTTATAACGATATGATAATATATATTTTTTTTTTGCCCAGGTTTTTTTTTCTTTCTGAACAAATGTGCATTTTATTGGTGATGACATCACAATACATCTCCGTCCTACTGTCTTTGCATTGAGCACACAACTGAGAATTAAACATTCTCTCTGTTTTATTGTTAGAAGTATGTCCTGCATTAACATTGGTTTTCTGATGTTAACATTGAATTAAATTGACTTGCGGTGCGTTTCGTGGGCAGGTAGTTTGAATGCACTGAGGTGAACTGCTGTAGCGCTGAGGTGAACCGCAATAGTTTCTGCCTCTTCCCCTTCCTTCGCGCCTGAAAATGAGAGGAACAAAATGAGATTATGGTTTCCCCACCGAGACTCTTTGTCTCTTCTTTTTTTATTGGACATTTAGCTGCCAAACACCTGCTGTCCAACAGCGTGAAGAGACACCTTATATCAAGACAAATTAAAGGGTCAGGACACATGAAGGGAAGCTAAGTCATTTCTCTGAAGGGCCAGTGGCCTGGATCAGTGGTGTTTTTATGGCCTTTTTTATTACGTTGTTGTAATAGACTCTAACAGCCTTTACAACATCTGGCGGAGGGGTGCAGTAAATCGCTCCTCTCATATCACTCTTTTCTCCTGATTTTACCAGCGGAGGTTTTTATGCCCTTCTCTCAGGCGATAACTCCAGTACTCAACACACTGGGGTCCACAACATGCCGTCTACTGAGGTGGACCGCATGATGTAATGTAGAACAGGTGTTCGTGCGAATCATTTGCATAAAGACAAAGCTGCTCCTTCCATTAAATTAACAGAGAGGGGATGAAAAAGTAACAGTTAAAAAGTGATGTGATTTTTCTATTGCCTGGGGGTTTTTGTTGGATGTATGGATTTTCATTTATTGTACATTTAAAAGTTATTGCAGTAGGTAAGTGCAGTTTGGTGGTATGTCCAGTATGTCCTTGTTCTCAGGGCAATGATGTGTCCAGCAATCTAATCCTGAAATGTGCCCGTCGCAGGCCAGTACCCCCTATGGGTGTTGAGCAAGTGGCTATAGCATCGTGCAGGGAGGGAGCTTTCCAAAAGGATGGGTATTCTCCATCGCGTGCCTCCAGTCTGCTTTCGTCAGCTGCGCAAGCTGTGCAATCCTCCGGCGCAGTGACTTTACAGCTCAACTGATGGACTGCAGAGTGAACATTACCGGCAGCTGGCAGCGCTCCATTCAGAGGACGTGTGTGTCCTCGTCTGCATCCTCTTTCCCATTGATGGAGGATGTTGCAGTGATGGGACAGTTTGTAGTAGAAATAAAACTGGGTCATCCAAACATAAGGGAAATAAAAAAGAATCATGTGCAGGTGGAATGAGATTGCAATGGCTGTTGCCATTTGATCTTGTTATTTACAAATGAACTAAATCTAGGAGGGTTTGCTAAGTTTGCACAGGTGCATCAACACATTGGGCTCTAGTTTTGCTGTCAAAGCGCACAGATGCTAGTCTTCATCAAAGATGGTGGCTCATTAAGGCATGTCCAACTGCATTCCAGTAGTTTTGTGACAAGGGACAGTAGGGCACCTGCGTATCAATTGTAAAATAGGTTGGCTTAAGGAGAATAAATGTGTGTGTGGTGAGGCTTTGGTTTCGTTATGGCCAATCAGATCATCAGCTTTTTTCCCTGTAATACCAGTACATACTATAAAACATTATTAATTCTGTGTGATGCTGTTAACGTGAATAATAAGAATGAAATCCCATAAAATCAATGACTTTCTTATTATAATTATAGTTAATAGTCATAGCACATACTGTAAAATGTGAAAGTGAAAAGTTTTCATGTCATTTTAAGAACAGGCTAACAGAAAACGGCCAATGATCACGTAAAAAAAAGAAGAAGTTTATCCCATTATTTGCGTTTGGTTTTATTTGCAATCAAAGGTTTTTGCAATCGGGATTCCTTCACTGGTTTGGAGAATGGATCCCCTTTTAGCTCAATCACATTTTCAGACTGCAGGCTGCTACCAACTGAAAAATCATGTTTGAAGTTCCTGTGAACTGTGGTGAAGTGCATCGCTAACGCCGCATACTAAGCAAGCACACCTGCCTTTGACACTTGTGAACAAAAAACACGTTCTCTCACCCTCGATGGAAATGATTTCTCTTCTGATTTTTTCTATTTTGGATGGGCCAGCTGTCTCAGCCCCACATCATTCAAGTTTGAACAGGTAAGGATAAAAGGATATCTTTGAAATTGGCCTGTGACAGCTCAGCGATAGCTAGCTAACTCACATTTTGAAACCTCAAACAACACCGCCGCTCTGATTCAACTTTAAACCTGGCCACGTAATTGGCAGATATTCTGTGGCGTTTGGCTATTTGTAGCCAATTATGAATAGTCAAAGGTGGGCTAATGTCAATGTCAGTTTGATTGGCTAGTGGATAGGAGTCCACGGTTTTTATATGGGTTGGATTTGTTTATGACAGCTTACAGTAGAACATAATGTGAAAAAAGTGTTTTAATGTCATTTCATGTTTGGCGAGCTATTTTTTGGCGGTCAGAGAGCTATTGGTTGCTCACAAACTATGTGTTGGAGACCCCTGATCTAAGTAAAATGCCTAAATTAAAATCAAACTCCCACATGTGGGTGCTAACGTTACGTTTGATAGTGTCTGGTGGGACCTGCTGTTATAGTTAGCTAAGTTTATACTTTTTACGTTGATCGCAACATTCTTTAAGAAAAAGTTTGGCTTTTATCATATCATAATTTTATCAAATTTTTCTATGTTTTAATTGTTATTTTTTCAGTTTGATGAAGAATTGTTTGTGTTTTTCTTCTGAACAACAACTGAACCTCTTGACCATGTCTGCATGCTTTTATGCATTGAGTTGCCACATGATTGGCTGATTAGATAATTGCCTTAACAAGCAGGTGTACAGGTGTACCTAATAAAGTGGCCACTGAGTGTATTTTTATCTAAAGAACATGTATCTTGAAACAATTAGATGGGTGTAGAGTGGTCTCTCTCTCATTCAAGTGCAATGAACCACTCCTTACAAGTGAAAAGTTCAAATACTTTCAACTGCATAGTTGAATACAGATTGCATTTCAAATCATCATTTATTGAACAATTTGCCTCAAAGTGCGGTGAAATACAGAACATCCACAAAGCGGTCTTGTGTGATGGGGGATTTATTGCTTGTCTGCCCTATCTGTTCATATGTGTGCATTAATAACATCATCAAACTAACACATAACCCCTGCGATTGGGTTAAGAGGTGGTTTGGGTGGACGAAAATGCAAACAAATTATCAGACACAAAACTTGCACAGCGCCAAATGTTTTTATTCACACACCCCCCATTGCGCCGCCCAACCATTGTTGACACACATGCCTTTATTGCACACCAGGAAACTACCTAACTGGGCGAAGGTGAGAAATATTCTGTTTGAACAGATTGAACTAGCAATTCCAGTACTGCCGAGGTACGGTTTCGCTACCATCCTCACCAAACTAGAGCCCACTGTTTAACCACTGTTGTGGGAGTTTCATGTGTGGGGCACTACCAATGTGGATAAATTCTATTCTCTCTTAATATGGATGTTCAAGCCTTGGCTATGGTAACCAGAAATACTGTACTGCAATGGACAATGTCCCACATTTTAACAAAAATATTATGTTCCCCCGCCCCACAGCACAATATTACAGTCCCGGAAAAATTTCCCGCAAATTCTTCATGGCACTTATACTTTTTTAATCTGGTTGCCCTAGTTTTGACAGATTGAAATATACAAAGCTGACTGTGCGCTTCAAGCAGTGGCAGTTTCAAGTGTTGTTTTTTTTGTATGTTCGTCTATTGCGTTTTTCAAGGCCCCTAGTTTAATGATGTCTGGTAGCTGCAGCGTCTGAATTGGTACTCTACACTAACTAAGCTGAGGGAATGGGCACCATGCGGCTTTAAATGCTACAGTGTGGGGCCAGCGTGGAATTCACAGCTTCTATTCCTGCCAGCTCACAGAGCGGTTCATTGGCTTCCTTCATAATTGTTTGTTAACAGCCTGACATTTAAAGACTCCTATGGAAGACTTTGGGCCCAGTGAGACTCTAATCCTACTGGCTCACCACCCTCTGAATGTCCATTGTTTTTTTATTCTTGAATATTTGATATGTTTAAATAGTTATTATAAAATCTCACAACAGATATACATTGTTGCGAGTCAGATGGTCATGTCACGGGGCTCATGTGAGCTACACTTCAATATAGTATTAGTGGGGAGCAGACTGGGGTCATTCAACACATTTGAGACAGAAGTTCCCAAACAATTACAAAGGTTTATTACAACCTATAAGTGCTATAGACAGACAGGGCAAGAGCGAGGTGCAATCAACAAGGGCCTATTCAGTATAGGGGAGCTCTCACAAAAATCTAAAGCTAGGGGACTAAACATGTTCCAAAAGGGGAAATGGCAACACAAATAATGTATGCTCTAATAGTTACAAAAGGACAGAAAATAAGAGCCTTGACAAAAGAAAACTCCCCCCAAAATACTTGAAATTATGACACCATGCATAATCAGGGAAATGGCAAAGCAAATCCATATAACATCACTCAGGCACATACATGTAGAAACATCACTCAGGCACATACGTGTGGGAATGTCACTCACATATACATGTGGGAAAATCACTCAGGCACATACTGTGTGGAAACAACACTCACATACGTGTGGGAAAATCACTCAGGCACGTGTCAAGAGGTAGAGCTGTGTTTCAGACCCGGCGTGTCATCTTGAAATCACAGTTCAATATAATCACACTTCCATACAACAGGTATGCATTTAGAAGGGGTTTTCTTAAGGCATGCTAACAGATTGGAACATTTGATGGATTTTTATCTTGGGCTTGGGGATTGGTTCGCATCTGGCCATTGGATAGTTGCTGGCCCCCCAAAGACTGCCAGCTGAGAATTTGCTTAGTCATTAGGATGAGGTGGTGAGGTTTTTCAGAACTGGACATTGGATGAGGTACACACCTGGTCGCTTAGAGGTTGCAGACCTGTTTGCAGACTTGTACATTACATTAAATCTTTTAGCAGATGCTCCTACCCAGATCAAGCGACGAAGTTCACACAAAAGGTTAGGTGAGGTGCAGTAACTGCCATGTTACAACCGATAGCATGTCATTTGATTTACAGGCCTGGGCACTGAGATGAGATATATATCTGCTGGTTTAGATGGGGCTGCAGACCTTTACATGACATTAGGTTAGGTTAGGTTAGAAGCCTCTCCTTTGGGCTGATCATGATTCTGTACAAATAGGCAACTCTCCTATCCAATGTGTTACTCTTCCAGTATAGAAGGCGACACCATGACGGTGGTATTAAACAACAGTTCTGTTGTCAGGTGCCGTGCAGTGATTTGGATGAAGATGAAAAATAAAACAGTGGGTGAGAGACTGGGGTGATGGATGTGGATGTCAAAACAGATTGGAAAGAGGAGGGTACACAGGAAAGGCTGCCGGAGGGGATGATGCTTAGCAGGCCCAAAGACCGCCACGGGCTGTCTGGCCGATGGAGCGGTCATGGCTGTGATGTCATCAGCAGGCACCTGGTGGGAGGAGTAAACAACAGGCAGAGAGAGCTCAGGTACAGGCGGAACAGAATAAATAGTCTTTGCCAACCTGGAAGATATAATTCCACAGTATAAGAGGTTCAAGTTGAGCCAAGCCCCAGTCAGGACAGCCATGGAGGGAGGAGCGGACATGAAACACAGGGGTGAACAGAAACAGCACGTGGGCAGACAGAGACCGAGAGGCATCAGGATGGCAAGAGACCGAGATTATCCATGGTGGACAGCACAGGACCAGTACGGACCAGTACAGTAGCTGTGGCGAAAGTGTAAAGGAGTATGTGGTGGGAGAACCTGGGAGATGGGAGAACCTGGCAGAAGGACAACCATCTCTCCACCACTCCATCAATCAGGCCTTTTGGTAGTGGCTAGATGGAAGCTACTCCTGAGTGAAAGGCATATGATAGCCCACCTGAAGTTCGCCAAATGGCACTTAAAGGACTCTAAGAGCATCAGGAAAAAGATTATCCGGTCTGATGAGACACAAATTGAACTTTTTGGCCTGAATGCCAAGTGTTACCATAAAGGTCTGATTGATGGAGTGCTGCAGAGATGTTTGTCCTTCTATCAGGTTCTCCCATCACTGCAGAGGAACTCTCTTAGAGTGGCCATTGGGTCATTCTTGGTCACCTCCCTGACCATGGCCCTTCTTGCCCGGTTACTGAGTTTGGCCAGACGGCCAGCTCTAAGAAGAGTTGTGGTGGTTCCAAACTTCTTCCATTTCACAATGATGGAGCCCACTGTTCTCCTGGGTGCTTTCAATGCTTTAGCAATGTTTTTATACCCTTCCCCAGATCTATGCCTCAACACAATTATATCTCGGAGGTCTATGGAGAGTTCCTAGGACTTCATGGCTTGGTTTTTACTCTGACATGCACTGTCAACTGTGGGACCTTATATAGACAGGTGTGTGCCTTTCCAAATCATGTCCAATCAATTGAATTTACCACAGGTGGACTAGAATCAAGTTGTAGAAACATCTCAAACAGTATCAGTGGAAACAAAATGCACCTCAGTGTCATATCAAAGGGTGTGCACACTTGTGTACATGTGATATTTTACATTTAGATTTTTTTCTAAAATTTGTTTCAGATTTTCTCCCATTTTCTCCCAATTTGTTAGCCAATTAGACCTGCTATTTTTACGTCAATCCCCCCCTAGTAATGTGAGTTCGCTGCCGTAGTCCTGCGACCGGTAGTGACGAAGCGAAGTGACGCCTCTTCCGAGACGGCACCTGCCGTCCGTCGACCGTAACCCCGGTGCTACAGGGCCACTCTTACATGCAGCGAACGTCACGTAGGAAAATACAATGCCTTCCTTTAACCCCCTGATTATAAAGGGAATACAACTATCTCTAATTATTGGGGTATATTTTATTTATTTTATGCAACCTTTATTTAACCAGGATGAATTTTCTCATTTATAATGGTGACATAGCCAAGAGGGCTAGAAAACAGCAAGTCACCAAAAAATTATAATACAATATTCAGTCTAAACAGTATTAAAAACAATAACACACAACAATACATTGTATTACACAATACCATATTCAGACAGTCATAAAATCAACATAAAATATGCGCTGCCCATTCCCAATGTTATTATTAGCCAGAGGAAGCATATCTGCCCTTCCAGGATCAGGAGGGTCTCAGGCTTCAATAAAGACTGTTCCCACCAGAATGCTTCATTGACCTTCTGTGGTTTTTAATTTCCTATATGGACATGCCAGATAAATAAAGCCAATTTTATAATTGCACAGTGCCTTCTGACTCATTAATAAAGCCAATTGAAATTGCCCTCTTCTAGGCAGCACTGATTATAAGTCAAATAGCCAAAAGCAGAACACCAGTCTCCTTGATGTCTGTCCACAAATATGAATAAAGAGGCAAATATTGTTTTGATAAAACTTCAATGGGCTTCATTCTGTATTCACATGCCCCAGAATCTTGATGATAAATAGCAGAATTAAACCTGAGCACTTAACATGATTTGAATCTATTACGTTTAGAGTAAAAACTATTTAAATTAGAACTGCCAAATCACCAAAGATACACACACATCTCCCATGAAAGTGCCCTTTCACTTAATTCCAAGATCACGGACCTGCCCCTCATATTTGAGAAATTATAGGCTATACAATTGGACAATATGCATATAGGGGGAAAATAGACCATTTGGGTATAAAAATGTCTGAATCTATTACTAATTATTACAAAAACTCTTGTAGCTTTTGAGGAATTTGTTCTATCTCCTCCAATTTTTTAAAGGAGTTCATGACATCCCATATACACAAATCCAAGTATTATCTAGCTTTGCTATCCATATTATTATTTACATATTTTTTGAAGTACTAGACATTTAAAATATATATATATTTGTCATATATAAAACACCTATGTCTTCTATATTTTAGTTAACAATAACATGGGGTAAGTAATTTATACTCAGACTAGGATGGTATCACATCATCTCTCAATTCTCCCCTTTCATTTGACACCATGTTCATGTATGTACCCCTCACGCTTGAAAAGTTATAGGTGATCAAATTCATAAAATGATATGCATATGCACTGGGATGGAATGTAGGGGGAAAAGGGGGTTAAACGTGAATGTTGAATGGGGTTAAACGTGTTGAATGTTATGTATCCAAGCAGTTGTTCAAGATAAAGAAAACTGTAATATTCAATACATTTTTGTACCTCATGGCATTGGGGAATCTTAACAAAAGATCTATAAAAAACATTTAACTACTGAAGAGAACTGATAACAAAAGTAGTAAAGAAGGTAATGCGTGCGCATGTGTGTGTGCGCGTACATGTGCATGTGTGCGTGTATGTGCATGTGTGTGTGGCTATGATTGAAAAGCATTATTTCAGCTGTCTCCATGTTGCCTAAATCATGAGAACACCAGTAAATGCAGCATGTCCTCTGGGCTGTCAGACAAGAGGGGGGTGATTCACAGCTGTATGGGACTGATGCCCATTTGTCTGGACTGCATCACGTGGGGCACCACAGCGATGAAGATCTATGGGACCACAACCACACCGGATCAATGCTTCTCAGAGGGTAATGAGATCAATACCTAAACGTTAACTGGGAGTCATTTTCCAGGGTTAGGTACTCTGTCATGACTCTGTACCGTAGGGTTAAGTTATTACAACGTGCTTGACAGATATTGAATGGGCAAATATAAACAATTCCTGCTGGATGCTGTACAGGTGCAGAGCAAAGACACTATATTTGTACTGATACAGAGCAGGGACGCTATATTGGCACAGGTGCAAAGCAGAGACACTATATTGGCATAGATACAGAGCAAAGACACTATATCTGCACAGATGTACAGCAGAAAGAATATATCTGCACAGTTGCACAGTGGAGACATTATATCTGCACAGATGCAGAGTAGACACACAGCACATTGCACAGTGGTAGATCTGCCCATACAGAGGGTGCTTAAATCATCTATAGTACTTTTAATGAAATATTTGGCTAATCCATCATTGTGGGATTACCGTAAAAGTAAAGCTTCTGTAGCATGATAACACTTATGTAAGCTGAAGAGGAAAATGAAAATGACCCAGGTTCGGTCACGGTCCATCAAAGAGCAGTCCCGATATGTTGCTGCGGTCTGTATATGAACCGGCTTGGTCACGGTCCGTAGACAATTCAGGCTGGACTCTAATAGATGGCACTGTAGGAGTCGATGTGGTTGTTGCACGCGAATCGCGGAGGGAGGTTGAAGTCACGCGCGGCTCAAGCATTTTCTTCATTCCTCTGCCGTGACTTCAAGAATGGAATTGAGGAATTAAACCCTCCTGGAACTCTCGCCATTTTAATCATTTCTATAAGCCTGATAAGTTCAATCTTTTCTCTCCTACACTTTGTTACAGGGTATCAGTTTGCCAGATGTGATCCTGAGCTCTCAGTGCAGTACAGAATCAAATTAAGTAGTCATGCATTCACATACCTGTTTCAGTATACCAAAAATCATAGAATTATACTTTGTTACATTTTCCCACTTCAAACCTGGGGCTGTGTTTCACCAAGTTTTATATGTTCCTGTTTAAAGATGATGTTTGATTGAATTTTGTATTGATGCATTCTATTTTTATTGATTAAAGCACCCTGTGCACCTGTGCTGAGAACCTATAGAAATAAAGTTTTACTTACTTACTTACTTACCAACACCCCTAACAGTATTAGCTCTGTCCAAGGCTCACCACATGTCCTGGTCCTTCTGATTGGCCTTCAACTCATTGACAGAATGTTCTGGACACACACAAAAAAAATAAACACTGGATCTGCTCTTTCTCCTCTGTATGAAGGTACTCCTGTGGAGATGCTGTGCTTTGGGATGCAGACCAATAAAGGGCTGTATGTGTGTGTGTGTGTGACTGTGTGTGTGTGTGTGTGTGTGTGTGAGTATATGTACTTCAGTTTGTTGGTGACAACCTATTCAAACTCAAGCCAGTAGAATGAAGTGATGGCTTTCAAGGAGAAAATGGGCTTTCTCTTTCTTCCTTCAGTATTGGTATTAATATCAAAATATGTGTTACGGTCGGCATCATGGAGGCTAAGCAGGTGCTGTTTGCCCTCTTGATTGCTGCCTGATTGCCTCGTTGGAGGCCATGCCCAGGAGGGCATACCAGGCATGCCTGTCCAATTGCCTCAATTACCGCCAATTGCGCCCTGCTGGCCACGCCCAGCCCATGGGAATAAAGGCAGGTTGCCCTGTATGTGCTTTCGGAAGCTTTTGAAAATGTGTTGCTCCTTAGTCTGTTCTTTTGGAAGTGTTCTTTTGTCTGTGGAACTTTTTGTTTTCTTTAACCGTTGTGCCCTTTATGTATTGCTTTGTGCTTTTTGGATGTCTGCTTGCTGTGTGGCTTTAAAGCAGCTTTCGTTTGTTTTGGTGCACTTTTTTAGTTAGGCAAAGGATAGTGTAGGTAAGCAGATTGTGGAAGACTCACCTTTCTTTTGACACCGGGAGTGAGGGAAAGTTTTCCTTTGTTTAGAATAGGCACAGCATAGGGACCTTTTGTTTTGATTATGTTCTGTTATATGTATGCATGTCCTTTATTTATATCATTTTGTAAGTAAAACTTGTGACTGTCACTCTCTTGCCTGTTTTATTTTTTGTTGTGTTACGTCCAGTGTTTGTTCCCCTGGCTATTGCAGCACGGGCAGATTTTGGGACGATTTTGGGATGAACCTAGGAAAATAGTTCCATTGAACTAATGGGTTTAAAGCCCCACAGCTTACATTTAAGTGGCAGATGTGAAAGGATAATCTTCCATTTTGTTGATCAGTACTAGCCACCTTGGTGAAAGGAAGCCATAGCCAACTTTTATCCCAGACGAATACTGTGCAGGTTATTTTCATGGTTCGAAGTATACCAACATAGTTAATAAAGTGAAAACCCTGTCTGTCTCAGCGCCTATCTCAATGTGATGAAATACATATGTATGTACAGGTAACTGTATAGAATATACGGTTTGTTGACTGAGATGACCATGGCATATGTATTACGTATTTTCATGCTTATCAAACCATGAGTTTAACCATGGGTGGGGCATTGTCATCCTGGAAGACACCACTCCCATAGAAATGCTTCATCATAGGATGTAGTCTAGGTTAAAAACGCATCTCTTTAGTCTCTCTTATAGTCATTAGGTGCAGATGTGGAGGGGGCGTAGCAATAGAGCCTTCTGGTGCAATGAGCTATCCTTACTGTCACCAATCATAAGTGATGATCCGCCCCTATCAGGACTGCTGATGATGTGGTGGGATGGTCTCTGAGTGCCCTCATGGCTGCGTGCTCCCTGTGCCACTCACCTAATTAGTTATGCTGCCCTAGATTACTTCTGCTGGTGCAAAAGTGTTATCACTACTCTTCCCCCTGATCCGGCGTGATATTTATCATAGTCATAATTGCACCTTTCCTCTTTTCTCCCCGGCTTCGTGGGCACCTGCCCGAGCTCACCTGCCCCAGAGTCAACCCCCCACCCCTGCCAAGTGTTAGCCGGATGCCGCTGGCCCAGACCCTAGCTGCTGGTTCCATCCCCCGCCCTGCCCTGGTATCTGGAGGGATGAGGTCCACCCCACTCCTACACTTAGAATGCCCTTCCAGTGGTCTGTTAAGCCGCATGAGCCTCAAGGACTATTTGTGTTGTTTTTCTCTGTATCCCACAATTTTCCAGGAGTTCATCTCGACCGCCTTTTAAGGGGTCAGGGAATAATTTTCCAGTTTCCTACATTGGCTCCAATGGTTTTCTGGTTTTTTGATTCCCTCTGGAAAATGCCAATTGTGAAGCGCTGTGTGACAACCTGTTTGTAAATGGCGCTATACAAAAATAAAGATTGATTGATTGATTGATGTAAATGATCACTCAGAATGGCTTTGTATTTATTGGTGTTTACCTTGCCCTCTAAGGGGTTGAGTGGACCTAAACCATGCCAGGAAAATGCACCCCGCACCATAACACAGAGCTGCCAGAACCTTTAATTCATTAAGGATTTGCACTTCATTCCACAACAGTGTACTATAATAGGCCAGGAGAGCTGGCTTATCTATGCAAGCCTTTTACTGCTCATCAAAGATTCAGGTGAGCACCTGCCCACCAGAATTTAGATATACAAGAAAGAATCGAAGACTGTTAGGATAAAAGCAAAGGTCAGACACAATTCTATACATACACTGTACATGGCCAGGAAAAAGCTCTCTCCATATGGGCTCATTCATTCTATCACATTGAAATATTGCATGAACACCTTGTTGAATGCAACTGTTGCCACGACATGACTGAATGCATTATTGCACGTGCTTATTTTATGAGTTCTATCACAGTACAATTTCGCAAAGCAATTGTCGGCATTTGCACACTGACACCTGAACCCAGAACCACCAGTTACTGGGAACAGCACGGGCTTGCCTGCATACTTTCAGACAAAAGTTTCACATCTCATCAGGTATATAATTAGATTATGAATTTAATGAGCGTAATGGGCTTTAATTGGGGAATTATAATCTCTTTGTGTGCTCCACTGTATCAATGATGCGTGCAATATAATTTCCATAGTTGGCATTAGCGTATTAGTAGGGATAAAAATGGAATTAATTGAATGCCATTTATTACAGGGCTTGCTTTCCTTTGTGTGTGTGTGTGTGTGGGTGTGGGTGGGAGGCAACTGCAGCTTCAAGTAAAGTGTGTTAATGATAACATATTGAGAAGAGAATCAGAACTCTTACCAACGGCTGGTGAGTAGCAAAAAGTGCATACTCTTACTCTAAGTAGAGTGACTGACTATGGGGACATGTGATTTTTTACTTTACTCAAATTGTAAAGCTGAATATCGCCTTACTCTCCACGACTCTTGTGTGATAAAATATTACCTATTCAATGCTCTTTACAGAATCTCCTCAACACAGTTTATGTGCACATAATCTTCTATACATATACATACATGTGTAATATCAATAATAATAATAATAATCATAACAATAATACAAGACTGTGTTAATGCTAGTTCTGAGGTCCATGGCTGATTTATCTGAGAGTGGGTCTTCTCTCTCACTACTCACACTACTATTACTTTCATTACAAGCCATTAAAATTTTTTCTAGAAAATCTAATTTAATGGTTCAAACATTCTGCTGCTTAAAAGCCCCCGCTTCCATATTAAGTGTCAGCTAAATTTGTGTCACTAACTCCGCCTTCTATCTATCTAATTTACTCCATCATTCTTGTCTATCACCCACCCTCTCGCTGCCCAATGCTCTGCACAACAGAGGCCTCAAAGCTCAAAAAGCATGACAGCACTGCCCCCTGATGGCGATCTCTGGAATGACCACATGTCTTCCCCGGTCTGAAACAGACAGATTAATTTCATCCCATCATTTCAACACTTCCCATCAAGACAATCTGTCAGAGAATATTGACACTAAGGAGATGTGTCGTTACAGCAACACTTTGTTCATTGCCAGTGCCAAGCGGGAAGACGCAATGCATTGATATTTCTCCAGACCTGAATGGACTGATTGATCATGTCTGATGTGCCCCAGAAGATTTTTATCTGAATGGGTCGAAAGGACTTGACATATTTTGTTCCCTGCTTCTCCCAAGAACACGACACCTATTTAATTTTGACAGTTTCCCTTGAGCGCGAGCTTGAGAGAGGGGTTGTCGGCCGTGGCCTGAGCCAGCGTCTCACCAGTAAAGGTCAACCTGCGTTTCCTAGAAACAGTGAGTGTGGAGGATTTTAATTCCCACCATATCCCAGGAGCCCTGACAACTGTGTAAAAAGGGAGGAACCTCCAGTATATCAGCTGACCAATGACCTCTCACCTGCCCAGTTACTATATCACTGCTAAAATATATATTTACATATTTTTTAAAAATAATAATAATAATAATAATAATTGCATTACCCGTGAAAGTAATATTATAGACCCGGTGATAATTAATCAGGTACAATTTAATTTAACACAGACCTGCTATTCATTAAAAAATCATCAACATGTCACTATTTAATTAGAAAAATGCTGGGACAATGCAAATTACTTAATTTCATGTTTATTACGAGACATACCTCGGTCTGCATTCAATCAAAATTTGATCTTGAACTTTGATTTGCAAATAAATAGAAAGTGTTTTTTCACAGTTTGGTAGGTTAATGTTTGGTGATTGCTGATTGAACTATTTCTGAGAACATAAAAGTACCACTACCTGTAAAAGTTAAAGACAAAATTCTGATTGAATTCAGCCATAGTCACAGCATCACTACAACGGAAAATATATGGTATGGCGTCTCCAATGAATCTGTAAGGGAAATGTAAAAATAATAAAAAGGCTCAAAGCACAGCAGAAGGACGTGCCCTTTTCTTTACTTTAGCGGATTATTGTCCTGAAGGTCTCCCAGCACCTGATAAGTGTTAATTAATTTGGATTAAATGAATTTGGATGATAATATTACATTGATTAGCTTAATGGCAGTCAGTGAACACACCACAGCAATGGTACAGGAGCCAAGTCAAACTGTTACCGAAAAGGCTGGAATATTCCGCCCATCCATCTTTTATTAAAAAAAAAAGTATTTTAATGTTAAACTCATTTTACCACAACAACCACTGAAATTGTGCAGGAATTGCAAGAATAATGCAATCCTCTGATACACTTGCTCACAGCCAACAGCCAATGTCCAACAGTGCGGCGGGCGCTCGATGAAGGATCAGCGTTACCCCGCTGACATCACCCGAGGAACTCGCAGATGCCTGATGACATGCAGGGTGCCGGAGACAGGGAAATCCATGACCAACCTACCCTATCCCAAAGCCAATTTGTTCCACCACTGTGCTCCTGGGTCATTGTTGGCAAATGACACAGCCCGGATTCAAACCCGGGTCATAAGGCTCAGCCTGCACTCAAAGCAAATGCCTTGACAAATCGAGCCAACAAGAGGTTTGTACTTAACACTTTGTATAGTATATATTTGCTTAAAGCCTTCAGGAAGCTTGGATACAAACCATGTATAACGCCTTCGTTGACAGCATCAATAGAACTTGTCTTTGGTAGAAGTTACAGTCTTACCCTGAGCCGACCAGAGGAGGATGGGCTCCCCCTCTTGAGTCGGGTTCCTCCTAAGGTTTCTTCCTCTTTCTTCCACCAAGGAAGTTGTTCCTTGCCACTGTTGCCCTAGGGTTGCTTTTGTGGGGGTTCAGACCAGGGTCTGATGTAAAGCATATTGTGAAAAGTGTTTTGTGAAATGTGCTATATAAATACATTTGATTGGATTTGATATCCAATCAGTTTTTCAGCATAACAGAGAGGCAATGACATGATACATCCCTGAGTTTGGTGCTTCACACACCTCACACCACACCAAGTGATAATGCTGTGAGCATCTAGAGAGCACTTTAATGCCTACTTCAACTGATTTGGATGTATGGAGATCCACTGCATGTGACAAAGCTACAGCAACCTGATTCTTAATCAATACCATCTTTGTGGCCTAGTAAACTGCTAGTCCGTGATGAATAGACCGTGTTTCATTCGTTCTGGGAAAAAGAACAAAGCAACATAATACCTGACTGCAGCTGAGGTGGAGTGATCCAGGATTGGGTTCAATTCCATTTCGATTCAATCAATTCAGGAAATTAATTGAAATTCAATTCATGAATTGAAAAATTCATATAAAAGATGATGGGAATTTTGCAATTAATTTCCTGAATTGTAATGGAACTGACCTCAAACCTGGGGACCACACACACAGGTAACACTTGTACAATTCATGGGCTGTTTATTATTTGCTATTGCTTGTATCTTATCGTGTAACTATAGCTGACATAACTGCCTTTCTGACTATTTGAGTCTGTACATTGTGTGCATTTTATTATTACCTCCGTGTTAAACTTGCTAAAATATGTGTGACAAATAAAATAAAAAACTCTGATAGTAAAAAAATATATATGACGTAAAGTATGGATGACAAATTTTACAGGACGTTCAGCCCACTGGCTTTAATTGTTAAGATCACTTACCGGCAGTGCTCTTCGTTTAATTGGCAAGGACTGTTTAATCGACCAGAGGCTTTTTATCCATGTTTCTCTTCATTTGCCAACGTGGGATGCAAGGTACAGTTAATTTAAGTACCATATAGATTTGCATAGGTTCTGACAAAGTCAGATCCCCATTATCGCATCCGATAACAATGCGAAGGAGGTGAAGTCTAAGAAGGTTGGCCAGACGTGTAATGTTTCCTAATTACAGTCTGCAGACCCATGTTATCATATGCCATGCATGAGACAGACAAACCAAATGTGTCACTATCAAATTAAATAATCACCGTATGCATGGCTGACTCATGTATAATATCTGGCCAGCATCAATGGTATTTATGTTCTATGTTATGAATCGGAGGTTGGTAATTGCGATAATTAGCGTGGATTAGTGTGGACCAGTCTGTGTGTTAAGCAAACTGTTCATTCATTTTCCGCATGATCGCTGTCTAAAACTGATTATTCCATGTGGATTGAACTTTCTAATACTCGCTGGTGATTAACCTGCTGGGGGCCAACAAGCACTTTTAAAAGTGCATGATGAAAAACCATCTGGCAAATTAAACTCTTATGACTGTGGGGTTGCTATGCAAACAGGAAACATCGTCACTGATTCACACAGAGCGTGAACATTTTTTTCTTTTTTGTGTGTGAGTACGTCACTCCGTACATGCCACATGTAATGTAGATGTTAAAATGTGGACACGGAGATCCTCGTTAACATATTTGCATTGGAAAAAAAACAGTTTTCTTTAATGAATCTTTCATTTGGACACAGCTTATCTGGGCTCTGTTTCATCCCTCTGTTGGAGACTCTTTAAGGCCTTAAAAATGTATTTTAATAAAATTGGAGTCATTTCTCCATTATCTCCAAAGGGCACTATTAAATCCTAGAATAACCCTGTTAGATAGAGCCTTATTAGGCCATTAATGAGTTCCTTTCCTGGCTGAGTGGTCCACAAGGGTGTTCACATTACAACAGATCTCTAAGTGCAATTAATTTGAATGGCTTCTTTTTTCTTTTTATTCCATATCAGTAATGAGGTCATGAGGTGAGGGTCATGTGATTTGTGGGTGCATCATTAGCGGAGAGTCTGAAACATAATTAAAACTGAAACTGAAGGAGAGCAGTGAGAGAGTGAGAGCCTTCGATGACTACGAGGTGTTTAATCCTGCGGTAGTGTGTTATGGTTTTCATTTTTATTTTTGAGATGACTTACTGTTGACCCAGCAAAAGAATGGATGTGCGTATCATCCCTTCAATACATGGCCTGCTCTCCTACAGTTAAACTCTTCCTCTCATTTTCTGCAATGAACCACAAAGTACCGAGCCAATGAGCAACCTTTTTTTTTACTGACTGTCTGCTCTGCACCTAAAGTACCGAGCCCACGAACAGTGTCTTTACTGTCTGTCTGCTCAGTGGACCCTCAAACGAGGTGACTTGGATAACTTACTTTTTGATTATGATTTTACACAGCTGGATAAATACTGAAGCGATTCCAGAATATAATCAAGGAAGCAAAATACCCCCCCCCCACTTTTGGTTGCTGTGGTTTACCACACTGCCATATCACGTTATATTAATACTTTTAGATA
This sequence comes from Aldrovandia affinis, assembly GCA_029706075.1. NCBI lineage: Eukaryota > Metazoa > Chordata > Actinopteri > Notacanthiformes > Halosauridae > Aldrovandia > Aldrovandia affinis. The sequence goes on from JAINUG010000100.1 coordinate 2,152,317, forward strand.
TTTTACATATTTTACATATATTTTAACATGTCATATTACGTTAGGATGAGGGGTGGAAACACTCTACATTTTTAATATAAAAAGAGAGTCTTAAAGGAGATTTGTGCTGAAGTTATTTTGATAGCAGAAATGTGTTTCACTTTACCCATCCTCCTCAGCGGGCTGAAATGAAAACGCAGTGTGCATTTCATTACAAAGGATAAACAGGTCTTGTTAAATGCAAACAATTAACTTCACATGATATCAATGATAATTACTAGAGACTAGCAGTAACCATAATATATACATAATTATTCAATGATAGTATAGCGATCAGAACCACCAATTGACTGGGTCTAAATCCTTAACAAGACAAAGTGAAAGTGGCTAAGCGGCTTAATCACATGCAATTTGCTTAATTTTCCATATACAGATATGCTGCAGAAAACATATCCTGCCGTACCATGGTTCAGTGAGCATGGCATGCCAGAGTATACACGTCTTTAAGACTCGCTGGATCTCAGGGTCGGTATTCACAAAGCATTTTCACGTCGCTCTGGATAAGAGTGCCAAATGCCTGTAATGTAATGTAATGTAATGTAATTTTAACTCTGCAATTTAGGAGCAACTCCGAAAAATAATGGGCATGTCACTCATAAATTTAGGACTCCAAAATTTGGGGGATAAGAGTATTTCACAAAGGGTTTGAGAGCTAAAAACAGCTCCTAAGTCCAGGAGAAGTTAGAAGCAGTCAAGAGGACTTCTAAGTCGCTAAAGACCTACTCACAGCGATCCGAAAATGGCTGTTGCCGGCAATCGTCGTCGCAATTGCGTCAACACTTTGGAGATATTGAATGATACAGAGCTCATAAAAAGGTTCCGCCTCAATCGTGAGGGTATTATGATAGTAGTAGAGCTAGTCAGAGGTGCAATCACGTCACCAACAAACAGAAACAACCCGATAACAGCAGTGATCAAGGTGTTGACAACTCTACGCTACTTGGCCACAGGGAAAATGCAGCTATGCAGCCCCGTTATGCTGGTGTCAGAGTACCCAAGGATACTGTACACCACTGAGGCAGTTGGCGAAAGTTCCTTGGGTGCTGTGCCTCCTCCTAATGAATACATTAAATATTATGTATTACAGATTACATGATCTTCGGTGACATGTTTAGTGAGATTAATTTACAGATGACAACATATGTTCATTTTTGTATATAGGCTGAATGCATTAAATGATAGAATAAAACATTGTGGTGTGGTCTATAGTGTAGGCCCTAGTTGTGGATGATTGGCCTAATGTCTTATTACCTGTGGCAGCTGTTTGTCGCTTGTATTCTGCAATCTCTTGCCTCACATGAGACTGCAGAGAGAACCACCGCTTCTCGCATTCATCAGTGGTTCTCAGGAGGAGTGGGAAAATTGTGTTTATTTCCATGCGAATGCTTTCCCATGCTTCTTTTTTGGTTTTGGTGGTTATGCCACTTCCGAATTTCCCTTTGATTATTTCTTTTCTTTCATTCACTTGTTCGGCCAGCAGTAGTTGTTGGTCTTTCGTCCAGTTTGGTTTGCGTTTGTGTTTATTGTCAGCCATGGTGATTCTAGTCTGGATAATTGGAAGGCTGCTTATATAGATACCCGCTGATTGTTTACGAGATGCAGACATGTAACGAATTGACTAGTCAGTATTCTTGGTTTCATGTTAAATCAGTGACACGTAGCCTACATTTGTATTTTAGAATCTTTATTAGAATATAACAAGAACAGGTAGGCCTACATACCCATTTACAGTAGCATATAATTTATTTTCTAGGTTGAAATCGCGGGCAGAGACCCATTCCCTATATCAGCCAATCGCTGTGGGCATTCTGAGTAAGCTCGTTCATGAGACACAACGTCATGCATAGCAACGACGTCAACCCCGCCCTCATTCTTAGCTTGAAAATTCTCCGACTTCTTTAGTATGAGTTTGTCTTTGCAGCTTTGTGAATAGGTTTTAAGAGGGGACTCTCAACTAGAATGTTTTAGTGCGATTCAGGAGTACTCCTAGTGGTAATATAAAATGCTTTCTGAATACTGGCCCAGATTTCCAGTTTTCAGTATTTTGCCTGCATGGGGCAGTCTTCACCACCAGGTGGTGTGTGTGAGCATGAGTGACAAACATAATTATAATAGCCTACTATAGCTGTCTATTGCACTTCTTCAAATCCGCTGGATAAAAGACAAAGCAATTAAACTCTGCAGTAAATCATAATTAATTATCTGCCCAGATGCAGATTCTTCTTTCTGCCACACAGAAAGCTTACTGTGGAGTTGGCGTCTGTAACTTTGTGAACAGCAGAAACAGTTTGAAATATTGTATGCGTAATTGATTAAATACAGTAAAACACTTTGAGAAGCTGGCTTAGAGTTAACTTATCTCAACTTACCCAGTGGTAACATTATCAGTATTTGTGGGATGCACATTGTCCAGTTTAACCTTCCCTTCAGCCCACTGCTGGGGTGGGGAACAACTCTTCATCCTTCCTCTCATTGGAGAGCACAACCCATTTATTTTTCCTCAGTGTTGAGTGTACTGTAGGTAGAGCATGGCGTTGGCAATGCTTAGGTTATGGGTTCAATTCCCACTGGGGCCACATATACAAAAAAATGTATGCATTCATTACTGTAAGTCGCTTTGGATAAAAGCATCTGCTAAATGGCATTATTATATATTATACTGTACCTCCCATCACATGTCAATGCTGGTTACTCTGGGAATTATCACGTTTATTGCAGAAACGTGTAAAATGTGGGCAAATGGTATTTGAAAGTACAGTACTATAGTTTGACAGGAATTATCAACATTGTCATCGCGCAGGCATTGCCACTTGGGCCTTTTTTGGTAGTGAGAATGCACTCACATCCAAATGATGAAAGACAAGCCAGTTTATCGGGTGTACGGGGGTCCGAGATGCAGGGGCATACTGCATAGTTCAAATGTCAACTTCATGTAAATCCCAAACCCTCGTCCTCAAACTCAATCTGCATTCACTGGCTTCCCCTACAGAAAATGGAATTAACACAAAAAGTGAAAAATTGACGTGTTTTCCTCCACATTTTAGTAAAAAAAAGCAGTTATTTCACATGCAGTAAGCAAAGTCCAGGCTTATTATGATTAAATGCTTGAGCTCCACACCAATTAGCATATGCTGTAATCATGGATAACAGCACAAGCACTCTATGAAGATATAACGACATAATGAATATGGCACATCCATGCAAATCCTGATCGATGTATCAAACCTGTGATATTCTATAGGGCATACCTGGGTCCATAATGCCTTTGCAACTGAAGATGAATGATTAATCATTTTCAAGAAAGGTAGTTTTGAGGGAGAGAAATAAAAAATCAAATGAAAGTATGGGAAATTAAAAGCTTAACACTCTCATACACATACATACATGCATGCTTTTGTTGCATGGAGGCTAGAGTATTGTAATGCCTTAATGTCTGGCTGCTCTAGTAGCTCTCTTAAGAGTCTTTACCTAGTGCAGAATACAGCGGCACGTATTTTGACTAGATATAAGAAATATGAGCACATTACTCCTGTGTTAGCATCACTACATTGGCTTCCTGTTAAATATCGGTCTGATTACAAAAGTACTGTTGTTAACTTTTAAAGCAAACTTTTAAAGAATGGACTTGCACCTATATATCTGACTGAAATGATTGATCCTTATAAGCCCTTATGATTGTTTAACTTCATTCACAAGAAGCTGGCCATCTATTACTCCCTAGAATTTTGAAAAGCACAGCTGGTGGTAGAGATTTCTCTTATAGAGCTCCTCTGTTGTGGAACAGTTTATCAAAACATGTTAGGGACTTGGACACAGTTAAAATTTGTCTAGATTAAAAACATATGTTTTCAGCCTGGCCTACTGCCAAACATAGTCTAGGTGTAGAGATGGAGAAGACAGTGCTCTAGTGTCTTATGGAGTGAGAAACGTTCCATACTGTCACCTCCTCAATGTGTCACCACCACTGTTAGGCTGGTTATCCTTGATCGGGTGTGGATGGTGTGGAACTCCCTCATACCTGTGTTTGTTCTCTGTCCTTCTCCTAATAGGTATGCTGCCATTAGCTTACTTCTGTCTGGGATATCTGTATAATTACTATGCTTCAGCTCCCCTGCTGTCACATAATGATACAAATGCTACTGGATATAGCACTGCTTTTTTTTCTGTTTCCATATTCTCTTCTCTGCCTCTGCCTCCATCAACCCCCACCCATTACCCTAGTCCCTTCACATGATTTAGCCCCCCCCACTACTGATTACCTAACTCGGAGGCTACATCACCTTTGGACTGACCATTACATTTTTTGGACGCACCCTGTGCCAGCCAGAAGAGGGTAGGCTCCCCACCTTTAGTCTGGTTCCTCCCAAGGTTTCTCACTATCGTTTTGGCCGTTTTGACTGAACTCTTCACATAAATGCCTAATAAAAGCTATGATAAGCATTGATCTGTTGTGGTCAAAAAGAGCTTAAAAGTATTCATTTTTAACCAACCCAAAGCAGTCTGAATATGTATTTTCTGCATTTAAGTCAATAGAGAGGGTTCAGCACTGAGCACTCCATATGGTACCCATGATGCTAATAACTACTAATACTAATGCCAGTAACTAGATTGTTGGAGTTGGTTGTCTTTACTGCTACTCTGAAAACCATGGAGGTTATTAAACCTGTTACTCCCTCACTGACTCATCACCAAGGCAACACCCTATGCACATTAGTTTCCCTTCTTTCCCACACAGTGAACTGAGTGTGGTTATTATTTATATTTATTTATACATGTATTTTTTTTAACAAACAATCTACTCCCACATAATAATGAAGTAGACAATGTTCTCAATTATTTTTGTTTTTTTTTCTTCTCACAACTGCCTGAAAACAGCTTTGAGGATAAATTGAACAATTCATACGTTGCAATAACACATTAAAACCTGTCACGTCCAGCTCCTGGGTGAATAACATCTGGAGGCAATACCTGCTGCTTAGTATTTAGTAGAGCAATGTACAGTGCCTCTGTTGATGTATGATGAGCATTCTGGTGCATTATTTTCTTCAAAATGGCTGCTGTGCCCCACTGGTAGTGGTTGAGGTGAGTGTTATCCCTTCACTATAAAGCACTAATAGAACCTGAAAGGCACCATGTCAATGCAATCCATTATTGTTATTACACTATTTATTAGCTTAGCGGACAAACGCCATTTTTCTACAATAAAGTGTTGACCCTCCTTGTGGAACTCCTTGTGGCCTCATTATGGAACTTTCTTTAGGCAGCACCCTGACTTAATGTCAGAGCATGAATCCTGCCAGACATGACCTTTCCTGGATTTAACTTATGCAAGGATCACAGAGTAGGGCTGTGTTTACATGCTTTATTCAATAAATATGACCACCGCCAAACACCTTTATCAGAATGCTACATGCTGTCACTTTTTAACTATATTTTTCAATTACTTAAGGTACCGGGATTCACAACCAAGGAAGGTATAGAGAGGCACAGGGTGCCAAGATTTATACTTTTCCCAACAAGGCATGTGTTTATTTAAGGGACATGGAATTCAGCCCAAAAAAATCCCCTAGGGTGACTTGGTATGTACATTGAAAAAATTACATCAAAATAAATCAAAGAACTCAAACAAAATGCTTTGTAGTAATGTTTCTCAACACACACTTTCACCTACATACATAACAAAAGACTTGCCTGAGAGGAAAAACCTAACAAGTCACTTACAGACTTAAACATAGCTCACGTCAACTGAAGATTATATTTCCTAAATGTGCTCACATGGCAGACACGACGAGACAGTGTGCTGCTAGAATCATTTTATGTGTAGGAATGAGGAGAAACAGGCCTTTGTGCAGTGCATCAATTCACAACATCCATGCAACGCTTAGAATTAACCCGTGATGATGCCGGAACAGTGGGCCATCATCACACCGTATAATAAAATAACCCAAAAAGATATCCCATGTTTAAATGTCATACGTACTACTGCATTTTTGTTTTGATCTCTTTCACATCACTTTCCTTTGATCAGTATTGGCCACTGTCTTCAGTTGGCCTATCAACACAAAAAAAAAAAAAACAGTCTTAGGCTGCATCTCAACAGTGATTCCTCGTTTCCTGCCCTCATCTTCTTCTCCTTATTCATTTCATGAAACTCCAGTAGGAGCCGAGGGGAGGAGAAAATGGTAGAGGACCGGGAAAATGAGTAGCACAGAGCTCTGGTAGGAAGAAATGGGACACCCAATACACACCTGCGTCACTTGATGGAACGTTGAAAAGCAATGACATCAATCCAAACTGTATGCTCAGATATGCCACTTGGACAGCATTATATATCGACCTACAGAATACACGTTATTAAGTTCGCAATTCAATGCAAAAAAAACCCCCAAAAAACTGCTTGTATGCGTTTCAGGTTTTGTATTTGGTGTTCCATGACCATGGAACATGAATTTATAAATCAAAGCCCCATTTCACTTGTCCTCTACCCCTTGTCTCCTCCGTTTGTCTACTTCTGGTGCGTTGTGAAGTTGACGATGTGGAGTAGACCAAGGTAAGGAACAAGGCGAAAAAGTTAAGTAAGCAAAAAGGTAAGTAAGTAATTAGTAAGCAGCCGTGATGTATATATGTATAGGTAATCAACATGCTGATGGACGTTTCAGTGTGTACTGATAAAATATGACCATGTGGGGGGAGGTCGGAAAGGGGTGAGGGGCACACTCTAAAATTTGTGAGAAAATAGAACTTGGAAAATAATATGAAGGTGCTTCAAAGGGTCATTCATCATGTTTGTTTTAGACAGTTTCTCAAAACGTACAATGGTAATTAATTAAGCGTCCATCTGTTCAACTGCACTACTGTTCTACAGTAACATGCACCTACTCCAGCTGTTATATTCACATTTAAATGCATATAACGAGTCCTGAACAGCCACAACAAGCACAACAATGTTGATATACTTGATTTAAAAATGAGATTATAATTGATTTTGATGAATTATCCTTATGACCCTCCTCCCACAATGCTAGAAATAGTTTTCACACAAAAACTGGTACTATGGACACAAGGATCAAATCATAAAGCCTATGTATCAATCAAACATAATTTCTGCAAAACTAAAAGCACTATTTCACTTGTTTTCATTAAAATTGCATTCTCAAATTACCATTTTGCAAAACATTAAACACACATCTCCCCAATAAGACCAGACTTCATAAATAAAATGTTTTGTGCTCACATGGAAAACACTGTCATTCAAAATGATAAACTTAATTTCGTCAATTTCATGGTCAATTGACCACACTCAGTCCTCCCGGGTGTAAACACTACCAGCCTAAACAGTTCAGTAATCAGAGCTATAGCACAGGAGAAATGGCCACAGGTAATGTCCCATTTGCGAAAAATGGATAGCAATATTGAGAGAGTAAAGTGTTTTCCTTGCTGGCTGGCCAAATAAAACATGGCCTATGATGTGGACGAGTGTTGAGTCAAGACACAGAGTAATTTGTTTGTTTTTCTTTTCTTTCACATTTAGTCTTCCTGTACAGATCAACTATTCATGAAATTCTGAAAAAATTTTTGTATTTGTGTATTATTTTTATATTTGAGTACCTATGCACGGTGGTATTCACTGCAAAATGAACAGTACAAAACTCCCACAGTAACGTTTTTGGAGAAAAAATAAAGTGAATGGTGTGTGTGCCCTGTGATGGACTGTATTTGTGCTATTACCCTGACCAGGAATTTTTGGATGGATTTGGAGTACATACAGTAACAATCTGTTACAACAGGCGTCTGCGCATAAGTTGCACGTTTATACACTTAAAATGCTTTGGATTAGTGATAAGTTAAGATTTTCATCGCAGTGTTTTTCAGTTATCACGCCAGTTTGTAATTGTTCCTCAGTAGAGTCACATGAATTCACATAGTTTTGAATACAGTGTTTCTTTTTCCAAGAGATTTGAGGAGTTTTGTCAAAAGGGTTTACTGTTTTGTGTTTATAGTTTTGAGAAAATGAGTTATAGTTTTAGGTAAATGTGTAAAAATAATGTTTGTGTATGTGTATGCGTGGTGAGTGTACACATACACCCACAAAGGCATACACACAGCCAGAATAAAATAGTAACCAGCATAGGCAAATGTGTTTATACATTTAATCTTGTAGAACGTGACTGAGCCCAAGGAGAGAAAAAATACATGTAAAATGAAAAATGTAACATTCAATCAGTTCATTATCTTTCGTTCTATCCTAGGAGCCCAGCTTCAGCCCTTATCTTTAAAGGTTGACAATGCATCAAAAAAATCACCTATATCTATTTGGATCCACTCATTGTATAGAGCATTTTTGCATAATTTTAGTATCCTCTACATTTTCTGTTAGTAAATGAGAAGATGGGCCCTTCTCAGAGTAAAGAGCATTTAGAGGAGTAAAGTGCCCCACATCATGGTTTCCAGTGAATACGGTAAGAAAAAGTGATGGTCTTTGCACCATACAGCATATGGAGACTTTTATAGGCTGTCAATATTTTGAAAAAGTTCTGCAAAAAGGCCTGCATATCTAACCTAAGCCCCACAATAGAATAATTCGGTTTTTATGTTTTATATATAATGTAAAACAAGCTCAAAGGTCCTCTAATCCTTTCAAAACATATCTGTTTACACTGTTTAAGGCTGAACTACACTAGTTACCATACGTTTAGTCTCAGCTTCAACAGTCTTTACATTTCTTGCTGCCACCTAGAGGAGACTAAATTACTACAGCTTTAGCATGGAATAATTTTAGGATGGTAGGCTAATGGGGTTTAAGGAGAAAATACAGTACCTCATAACAATACCCAGAATCCACTAATTATGCAACGTCTCCCCAGTTGAGAAGCACAGTCTACTTTCTGACTGAGGCATTACTTATGCTTTACACGTACAAATCATTTGAAACTGGCCCGATTCCATTCCAGTAAATTTTGTTCATTTGCTCACTTCCCTTGCTATCCTCCCTTGGGGGAATCCCTTGTAAGTCACTTGCTGTCAACTTTATTAGATGTGAAGTTTACATTTTTGTTCACTCACCCTCACTTTCACGCCCTCCATCATGTCTGCTCAGGTGTAGACTTTGGCAGACTCAATTGTTCAGAGCTAACATAATTCTCTTTGCCAACCATAGGGATGAAAACGCATCCGTAGAACAATGGGGGAAATCTGTTTATAAATGTGAGTGAATTTTAACAAATACAATCTTTGCTATGCTGCAGCTAAGCACAATACCAGTTGAATTGAAAAATAATATTATTGTCCATTTTTTTAATTACCGTAATCATTTATACTACAGTACATTGGAATATTACTGGAAACAATGATATGCATACACACATACACTATATGGCCAAAAGTCAGTGGACACCTGACCATCACACCTATATCAGCTTGTTGGAAATCCCATTCTAAAACCATGGGCATTAATATGGAGTTGGGCCCCCCTTTGCGGCTTTGACAGCTGCCACTCTTCTGGGAAGGCTTTCCACAAAATGTTGGCCAATTCAGCCAAAAGAGCATCTGTGAGGTCAGGTACTGATGTTGGACGAGAAGGCCTGGCTCGCAATCGGCGTTTGAATTCCTCCCAAAGGTGTTCAATGGGGTTGAGGTGCAGGCCAATCGAGTTCCTCCACACCAAACTCGTCTAACCATGTCTTTATGGACCTCGTTTTGTGCACAGGGGCACAGTCATGCTGGAACAGCAAAGGGCCTTCCCCAAACTGTTGCCACAAAGTTGGAAGCGCCCAATTGGCTAAGATGTCTTTGTATCCTGTAGCATTAAGAATACCCTTCACTGGAACTAAGGGGCCTATCCCAAACCCTGATAAACAGCCCTCCTCCACCAAACTTTACAGTAGGCACTATGCATTCCGGTAGGTAGCGTTCTCCTGGCATCCGCCAAACCCAGATTCGTCCATCAGACTGCCAGATAGTGAAGCGTGATTCATCACTCCAAAGAACACGTTTCCACTGCTCCAGAGTCCAGTTGCAGCGTGCTTTACACCACTCCAGCTGACGCTTGGCATTGCGCATGGTGATGTGAGGCTTGTGTGCAGCTGCTCAGCCATGGAAACCCATTCCATGAAGCTCCCAACACTCAGTTATTGTGCTGATGGTGCTTCCAGAGGCAGTTTGGTACTCTGTAGTGAGAGATGCAGCAGATGATAGATGATTTTTACGCGCTATGCGCTTCAGCACTCCTCGGCCCCGCTCTGTGAGTTTGCGTGCCACTTTGTGGCTGAGCTGTTGTTTCTCCTAGGCGCTTCCACTTCACAAAAATAGCACTTACAGTTGACCGGGGCACATCTAGTAGGGCAGAAATTTCACGAACTGACTTGTGGCAAAGGTGACATCCTATGACAGTGCCGCGTTTAAAGTCACTGAGCTCTTTACGAACCATTCTGAATTCTAAATGTTTGTCTGTGGAGATTGCATGGCTATGTGCTGGATTTTATGCACCTGTTGGCAATGGGTGTGGCTGAAACACCTGAACTCAATAATTTGTAGGGGTGTCCACTGACTTTTGGCCATATAGTGTATGTATGTGTATTCTGACACATACATATGGGGTTGGGGAGGAGTAGAGAGGGCAGCTCCTCCTCTGGCTGCTGTCCTGGTTCCTCCCACAGCCTGGGAAACCTGCAGGACTTCAGACAGCAGCGGCCTTACCAGGCACACACAGCTGAGGTTGATTTGTAATCAACACCAGGCCCGTTCTAAAGTGTCACCATTTTCTGTGCCTTTGCAGAGAGGAGAATGTTGCAGCTAGTAGGATACCGCTCTCAATTGGTTTTGCTGGTTTGGTTTTTGAGAAGTTTTTTAGTTTGAGGTATAAGTTTTGTATTGACCCTGATTTTCAATAGACTATAGAATCTTACTCCACTTGGTTTGAGAGTCTTCCACATGCCTCCTGGTAAACTTTAGGTGAGATTTCACGTGAGTGTTCTTCAACAATGGCTTTCTTTTTTCCACCCTCCCATAAAGCGCAGATTTGTGAAGCACCCAGGCTATTGTTGTCCCATGGACAGTTTGTCCCATCTCTACCATGGAAGATTCTAACTCTGTCAGAGTTGCCATAGGCTTCTTGGTGGCCTCCGTAACAAGTTCCCTTCTCGCATGGATGCTCAGTTTTGGAGGACAGCCTGTTCTAGGCAAATTCACAGTTGTGCCATATTTTCTCAATTTCTTTATGATGGACTTAATGGTACTCCGGGGGATATTAAAAGTATTTTAAATCTTCTTATATCTTCCCCTGATTGCTGCTTTTCAAAAATATTTGATTGGATTTGCTTTGGATGTTCTTTGGTCTTCATTATGAGGTCTTCATGCATTTCTTGTTTGGAAATGCACTACGCAACATTGGGACCTCTCACAGACAGGTGTACAGTGTTTAATTTGAAATAATTTGAAACACTTTAATTGTACACAGTTGGACTCTAATCAAATAATTATGTTTCTTCTGAAGAAAGCTGATTGCACCAGAGTTTATTTAGTTCTCTCAGTGTTTAGATAATTGTTGTACGATATTTACATTCAAAATCAAAGTCTCTTCTTTATGCCGTTCCAGCACCAATGTAGATGGGTTTTTTTTTTGGCAAAGCACAAAAATCCTCACAATCCTTGCTAGTTTTTATTAAAGAGACAAGTGATGTCGTAAGACATATTTTTGTGCTTTTCTACCATGTTTATACAGCACAGTACAGATTTTCAGAGTTTTTATTAGAATTGAGATTTTGGGAAAATTAGGCTCCATTTAAAATGAATGGTGGAAGGTTAGGTTGTGTTTTAGCAAGTTACACTTCAATACAACAATGCCAAAAACTGGACTGAATCCAGACCATAAACATGGAGTGCCATCCGTTGGTAGAGGGTTTAAGTGAGTGCAGAAGCTGGCACTGTGAAATTCAGTCCAGGAGAACTGAATGAAGACTGATGTGAAAAGCATCTGTTTCACTCGCTGTGTAGGTGTAAACGCGAGCCGTCGTGTTCTGTCACACCTCATTTCAGCGTGAGCATGTCCAAGAATAGGCTGGCTCGGAGCCTCTGACAGCCGCTCGGTCATGCCACGCATCGAATCCACTCCCTATCTCCCAGTCCGCTCTGCTTGGAGAGCAATGGAGATAAATCAGACGAGAAGAAAAAAAAAAAAGAATAAAACTCAATCAAAGCATGGGTTTCTCTGAGCCAAGAGGAATTGAATTGTTCTGAGGAAAACATTATTGCGTGAGTGTGAGAGTGCTCTGATGCCGTGCTCAGGCATTTTCCTCCCATTCTCTGCGGACAAAACAGAAATGAAAAATAAATAAATGTAAAAACTGTGTGGAGAACACGAGAGATATGATATTCGGGGTTTCATACCGGCGGTCTTCATTAGAAGCAGGTGTATATATCAATCAGAGCCTTTTGTTCAGTTTGCGTCCTGTAGTTTCTGCAGGTTAGAATTGACTTAGAGTCCCGAGGGTGGGTGTGTTCGGGGCAGGTCTCCTTGTTTGTTCTCTGGACAACGAACGCATCGCCGGCCGCTGACAGATCAGATGCTTGCCACTCCACAGCTGTTGGCCCTATCCCAGAATGCTCATGGAACGTTCAGAATTCCGGCGAATCAGATTAAATGATTTGCATTTCAAAAGCTACCCGCTGATCGGTCCTCACAACGTATGGGGGAAAAAATTATAATAAAAATTAAAAATAATTATTTCCATTGTGTAGCACCTGAATCAGATCCGAAGATTGCATTGGGTCTGGGTCGTGTCAGATACGTGGAGACGCAAATTTGTGAATTTGACCAGCCAAAATACAAGATATTTTAATCAATTTATTTATTTGTCTTCTTTGTCCAAACCAGATGTTTTCCTTTAGGCAATCTCACGCTTATCCTAGTATTATTATGTACATTAATTTTTTTCTCCATTTTTTTCCCAATTTACTGGTCAATTGTACCATCTTCTACTTTGAACCTGCAACACTGGGACAGGCAGTTACAAATACGCCAAACTGCCTCGTGAGGCGGAACTCACCAAGCTGTCAACTGTAACTATGACGCACACAGAGCTGCTTGCACACAGCAAAGTCATGCTGGCTTCCTTCACCCCTCCCCTTGGGGGTGTACAGCCAATCGCTGCCCCCGAACGGAACTCCAAACCAGAGCTGGGCTGGTGCAGCCTGGGCTCAAACCCTTTATTACTAGTATTTTAGGATCGGGACAGCCAGATGAAGTACAATTGACAATGATTTTCCATTTAATGTTAAATAATGAACACATAGAAACAGGTCCATGTATCCAATACATTACGATTTAAATGGTAAATCAGTGGTCTTTATCAATGTGGTCTTCATCAAAGTGACCACAGGTTTTCAGAACAGAAATCTAATGACCAGGTCATAGACAACGTAAATGTAAAGCCACATCCAGAACATCTAGGAGTTAGCCTGCCATACATCACGTTCATTATATTGGATGCATTGCAATGGATGTACAATTTAAATGCAAGGTTTGTTTCATGTAGCCAGAAATTCAGAAAGTTGTTCCACACTATTTCTAAAAGTTTTCTTGCCAAATCGTTAATCTTGCTTTGTGATACTGCACCCAACCAATCTCCATTGTGCCCTGGCACAGAAGGGGTTTAATGCCTGTTATAAACACATCTGAATTATTCATGGACATGTGTCTTATTATCAGCTGCGCTGCGTACATCTTGCAGCTCCGGGGCAGAACAGAGTGTTGTTTTAATTGAGAAATTTTAGCTGGAATCTTACTGTCCAAGTGTAGGTAATAAACCCCAGGCATGAGCTGAGTGTCTGCTGCCCACTGTGTACATTTTCAGTCACATTTCCTATCCCTCAATGATTTGATCATAATAATTGTAATTATTATTACTATTGTTAAATTCCGTACAACATTTTCTATCCATTGAAACGCATGTGCATGGTCAATTCCCATGAAACCTACATCATCCAGAGGCCTTAGAGGACCTTCTTGCCCTTGGTGAGCTGCAGGCTATGCTGGTCTGTGTTGTTACTCATCACTTAATTAATCAATACAAGGCAGTTTATTACACAGTTAGCTCATCTCACCTGGCTTCTGGGTCTGAATTAGTCATTGATTTAAAGGTGAAAACAAAAAGCAGTGCACCGTGTGGCTATCCTAGGGCAAGAGCGAAGACTTCTGCCCTCGAGGATTACTCCCACCTGTGCAGTCCACTGACCTGAACATAAACCCAACAGAAAAGCAATCGATGGGATTACGCAACCCCCACACAATAAAGACACGAGTTGGGCCAGCACGTTGAGGAAACAGTCAATTCTGCGCTCGAGGCTTTAAATAAGGAATGAGAAGCCCATGGCGATTTCAGGCCAAAAAAGGAGGGAAAGTTTCTGAGCGGATAATGAAAGAGGGGCTGGCTGGGGGTGTTGACGGGAGCCGACACCCCCAGCGGTCACTCGACGAGGCGCTGGGCAAACAGTGCACTGGATGAAAGGCTGTCTTTATTGCACCATGATGATAGTAATTCTCAGGGCAAGAACCAACTCCACGATCCAACTCCTCCTGTCTAGAGTGCAGCTTTGAGATATCAACAAAGCTGGGGCATGCTATACTGTGTATGTGAAAGGAAAAAGAGGTACATTTACTGTAACTATGCTTCAAATCGAAAGGTGAAATGTTGATTCCTGCCCTTCGTGTTGCCAGGGCATGAAGAGTAGTGCTAACTGGTCGAGTCGCAGTTGTTTCAGGGATGTGTTTTGGTGAAAAACACATGCCACTGTAATGCAGCTACTTGACTTGCTCTAATCGAAAATGTGGGTTCGGTCTCCGCCCACCCGACCAAGGTTTCGAGTGCTGCCGTTGTTTGCTGGTGTTCATTTTCTGCCAGGCACTGCTTTTTTCTTTCTGTCCCTTCGTGAACTCCTTCCTCTCTTCTCTTTTGAAAAAAAAAACGTTTTTTCCCTGTTTTTCTCCCAAATTGTTGCACTCCCAGCCAGACCCAGGCTGGCGCAGCCGGGGATCAAGCCCCGGCCGTGGTGGGCAATCTGCGCTTCTGGCGAGTGCTTTTACCGGTTGCGCCACCTGAGGGGCCCCTTCTCTTCTCTTTTAACATTTGGGAAATAGGCACACATGCACATCTAGGGTTCCCCCTCGGCACCCATAAAATGACTTATTTATAATCAGCAGAAGAGAGGTGGAGCAGCAGCCCTGTATGAATCCCTCTGTAGGATCTCATTAGTACAAACAGCATTTCTGCTGACTCTACTCTTCTCCACGTAGGCGTGTGCAAGGTTAACACTTTCCCGGCAAACAGGGAACAGGGGGGGGTTGCCAGATTCGCTACATGACCTAGAATGTGTTAAAAGTGAGGATATAATTATCCCCAGCAACGAAGTTGCTTTTGTTTTTGGCGATACACAGTATATCAGCGAAGCAAAAATGAAAGGTTGTTTTAATAGATGGAGAGATATCACTCACACATGCCCTGTGACAGCTGATCTAGGGCAACCGCGTGATGTGCTTGAGGTTATCAGCGCTGCTCTGGCTTTCATTTGTGTTATCCCCCACGGCAAATTAGCCTTTCTCTGCTCACAGGGTGTGCATCACAAAAATAGGGTCTTCGATTAGACGTATCGCCACATGAAATGTTGATGGGGAAAACTTTTGTGAGCATTTGAGTTTTGTATTATTTGTGTTTGTGTTACCAACCACCAATCGGGAAATAAATATGGTGCAGCTCATCAGAAGGCCTTTTTCAATTTTTAAATTTAGTTTTCTGATTTCCTCCCATTTTTCTCCCAATTTGGTAGCCAATTACACCCGCTATTTTCAGGTCAAGCCCTCCCTCATAGTTCGCTGCCGTAGCTACTGTGACTGGCGGCGACAAAGGTGAAGCATCGTCTCCTCCGAGACGGCACTCGCCAAGCCGATGACCGTAACCCCGGCACTCTAGAGCCATTCCTGTGCGTGGCGAATGTCTTGTCGGCTTCCCTCCCCCCTCCCTGGGGCGGACAGCCAATGGCCAGTGGCACTTCCAGCCAGAGCCAACCCTGGCGTGGCCGGGGAATCGAACCCCGGTCGCCATGGCCAGTGTTGGACGTTGAAACCACTATACCACTCGGGAGGCCCCAGAAGGCCTTTTTTTTACGTGCAACTTAAATACATAAATTAGCATTTTTTGTGGGGGACATTTTTAACTTGGGCCCTTTTCCGTTGTCACATTTGTCTAACCTTAGACAAGGGTCATTATTACCTGCTGTTTGCCACTCTGCTCCCAGCACTCAAAACAGGGTTTTCGGCACTTCACCACTTCTTGCTCTGAGCTTCTGTTATTATTTAAGATCCCCAAAGGATGGGTAGCATAAGTACCCACACTGGTGTCAGAGGGAGCAATGGGAGGGGGTTTGACAGATAAAGGGGCCTTGTCAGAATACTCTGGCCTACTCTGTCAGATTGAGCACAAAGGGTGGGTGTGATGTATACGTGTAGGCCCAGACTGGGAGAAGGGTTCCTTTCAGAGAATTAAAGGCTACTGCTTTGCATTCGCTCCAGAGCATATGTCGGTAAGCAATGCGGGAGATGTTTTTATCTGCCCTTAATCTGATCAAACCGTTCGTTAAACGGTGCCAGGTATCCTGCTAGTTCTCTCTGACATCTGTGTGCGGATTCAGAAGTTAGGAAAGGAACCCAATGCTAAGTGACACTCGGATGAATGTACCGCCATTCAGACAGGTGTCCACAAGCATTTTGAGGGGCTACTTTAGTCAAACAGATGTTCCTTGTCAAAGGATTGTCAGCACCGCTAGAGATTTCAGGCATGACACAGAGGAGTCATTGATACTGTTGCACAGCAAGTCACTCCTCTGAAAAATCAAGAAGGGTGTTTGTCAAACAGCGGACGAATAATGGGGCATGCTGTCTGTGCTGCTGAAGATTTCAGCTCATGGAGAGAGTAGGTGTAGAGAAAACTGGCCTTAGTGCAGCAGTTCAGGGCAGCTGCGCATAATCACAGGAGGATGCAAGGGGTCAATCAAGCTGAAAAGTACGGGACTGCAGACAGTGTGATATTGGGAGTAAGGTGAGGCAGTGTGAGGTTGGGGAGTTAGTTTCAAGTTAATTGTGACAGTGTAATATTGGGGAGTTGGTTGAGACAGTGTGAGGTTGGGGAGTTAGTTGAGACAGTGTTATATTGGAGAGTTAGTTGAAAGGAGACATAGACTTGCCAGACAATCAGGTCCAGGGGTGTAGTGGAGAGAGACAAGGTAACCCCAGGTGGGGACAAGAAAGCAAGGACAAGCTCACTTTGTAAGACAATAAATGCAGAATTTGCAGAAAGCAAAGAGGAACATTTTGGACAGGAGAACAGAGACGTGTGTCAAACCGCAGACAGAGCAAAACTCGGTAATGAGTAGAACACTGTCCAGATGGGAGACTTAGGTTTTCCGTGCTCAGGAAATAAGCACAGTTCCTGACACATTTCACAGCACTCAGAGAGAAAGAGAGAGAGAGTGGGAGGGGGGGGATACAGCGCTTAACTTCATAGCACTCTCAAAAACACTGTGAGAGAGGGAAGGATTACAGATATCCTACAAGCACTAATACAGGAATCTTTCACTTGATATTAGAAAGAGTTACGCATGCATAGCCATGACAGTCCCTCTGTATACTGGGATAAATCAGTTTGAGATAAATATTTTTGAGTTAAAGTTATCTACTGTAACTTAAACAAGCCATCTGAAGCCATGGAAATGAACAGAGTGGACCACTCTGAATCTTCAGCACAGCAACCAATTTGAAACATTTCAACTTGTCATGAAGGCAAATAAATGGAATTAATGTATTAATTGATCAGTCCATTTGTTCAGTTTCCATGGTTTTATTTCATGCTTCCATGTTCCCAAGTTGATTTCAATAGGCCTGAACATCATTACGCCAATTTTTTATTGATGTAGACCACCTCCTGACCTTGCATATGCACAGTTCCTTGTGGTAAAAAAGCACCATTGTGTGCCATTTGGTATCCTGACAGGATCGAATAGAAGCACAGTGTGGAGCAGCTAATGTTAAAGGCAGAATATTTACAAATGTCCTCTCCCAGCGCTTCCCAGCTCTCCCACATCTCCCAGATGTTCAGGAGGACTAGACCGCTTAAAAGACAACTGTTCTCCCCAAACAATCGAAACCAGCAAATGATGCACACAAATCTCTCCCACTAACTTCCTTTTGTCCTTCAGGGCTGCACTCAAAAGGTAGATTATCACAATACAATACACAGAGAGAATTGTGGGAGGTGAAGTCCACAGCTCAAGATTTTGAAATGCTTTTGACAGGCTTGGCACAGCCTCTATAAAACAGTATGTGGCACTTTTTTGACAACTGAATGCACCCCTGCTGGATCATGTGCTCTTTTAAATCATGTATCCCCACCTCTTACCTGAAGGTCATGGTTCTGGGCTGTCTTCTAACAGGGTGTTCTTCTTGGGATGATCCATGGTGACACTGGACAATAAAGACAGGACCGGCCCAATGCTGCTCCAGGAGGTTCACTAGCCTCACCAACCTGCTTCCCTGATGGTCTGGACTCCAAGAAAAGACAAAGATTCCTGTCTGTCTATTTCTGCTTCATCTTAATTTTGTAAATATGTCATACATAAACCCCTAGTACTAACACACCTTCCAACTTACTTCCATTAGTTTGTTTTCCCAAGATTTTGCCCTATTCCATTGGAATTTCTTTTTTACGATTTCTGTTTTTAAACAATTTTTCCATGCAGGTTTCCTTCATGAAGTATTAATTCCTTTCAATTCACAGACCTTGGACCTTTCCTGTTTTTTTTCTTTCTTTTCTTCTTTCTTTTCAGTATTCCCTCTTAAAAATGAAACCTTTCCATGGGTAATTAGTGAACATAGTTAACATAGTGTGAATATTTAATCGTTCTGGCAATACTCCAAGTGGTTAATATAAATGAACTGTAACAGAGTGTGTCCTCATTGTGTCAGCTGATATGATGAGTGATGTCATACCCCCCACAGCAGGAAGAGCAGACTGATGGCAAACGCACATGCAGCCAGCGCACAAGTGTATTATTGGTACATTATTTAGTGCATGCACGTCTAATGTTATACAGGCATTCTGTTTGTGTTTGGCAAATAGTGTGTGTTCCTTGGTTGTTGTTACTTTATTCATTGTAATGAATGTGCCTTGTTCTGCTAAGAATTATGTGAGTGGAGGATGTTGCAAATATTTTGTTCATACAGTTTTGAGGAGGGGAATGACATCAAAAATGACCCCGCTTTTGAGGGGAGAGGGGACAGAGACAGAGGAAAGAGAGGAGTTGATAACATTGGAGACAAATGGGAGGATGTCCATAGCGATGGACTGGAAAAGGAGAGAAGGAATAGGATCGAGAGGGCAGGTGGTAGGACGGTGGGAGTGAACAAGTTGAAGGATGTTCGAGTCAGGGAGGGGTGAGAAAGAAGATAGGGGGGTGAGAGGTTTAGGTAGCGAGATGGGTGAGGGAGGGTTAGGTGCGGGAGGGGATGGGGTTCTAGAATTGAAATAGAACTTGCAGTAGCGCTTTAGTGATATTGCTCTTACAATCTGCTCATAAATCTCATGTGGATGCATTTAAGTATCTCTTGCGTTGTAAATCACTCTGGATAAGAGCGTCTGCTAAATGACTATAATGTAATGTAATGGAATATATTCATATATAACTCATTAATCTCTGAGAGGCATTAACTATATATTATATGGTAATATATCCCAAAGTTTCATAAACTGCGTAGTGTTATTCCCAACACAATAAGCGAACATCCAGTTGCCATAGCGCTGAGAAACCCGAGGCCATCTTAGACTGTCTTGCTTCCGTGCAGAGCCTGGGGACGAGCATGTCTAATTAAGCTCAGGTGCCGCTCATTAAGCGCAGAGCGCTCCCCCCTAATTGCTTTTAGTTTAGTTAAAGGGTCACTCCTCCCGTCAGAGCCATGGTAGAGGTGAAGGGCACATGCTGGATTCCCGGCCGAAACTCTGGCCCTCGCATTGTGCCCACAGGCAGGCTGTTTTCACCGTAAACCGCAAGCAATCAGAAGAGGATGAACATTATGGAGAAGCAGCAAGATGTTAATTTGCACGACAGCGAGGCCAAGAAATTGATATTTCTGGCAGGGAATGACATGTTCTGTATGATTTCCCTCTCATTAGCAGTGTTGTAGTGTCATGCTGCTGTAGTTGTCAGTTTCCAGTAATCTCATTGGACCACCCACTGGCCAAAAAATATGAATAGAAAAATTTACTGAAAAAGATTCCCACATCCATTGATATTAATGCAACAAAAAAAAAATCATGACCATTGTAAATTGACTATCAAATGTAAATGGAATTTTGAATTATGAAGTCATTCAGTTCAGCCTGAACAAATGCCAGACCTGTCGACCAGTATTTACTGGCATAAATATAACTCCTTTAAATCATCTGGATCTATCTTCAGTGCCATAGAGTTACTGCGTATGATTTCATGTGGCCTCATGAAGTGGAGCCGATCATACTTTATGTCAGTCAGATAACAATGAGGTGTGACACTGCTCTCACCTGTCAGATAGTCACATCCTGCTCAAATCTCAAGTTACCATGCATGATTTCCAAACCAAAGCTCACCTGCAAGAAATCATTTTTGCACATTCTAAATATACGAATATGATAAAAACCAAAGCAAGCACTATTTCCACAAAACAAACCACAAGCAGGTCCACATGTTGGTTGTAATTTTGGACAGGAAAAAACAGCAATCAACGTGAGAGCAGTTAAACCAAGCTGTGCGCTCATGACGCAGAGAAACAACAAAAAACAGTGTGATTGACACTATAATGGAATGCAGAATGTGTTGTTATTTATTTAAACCCAGCTAAAGTCACCAGTTCTAAAGCACATGGGCACTGATGGGGATAGATACTAGTGGAATACCAATCAAAAGGCAGCATGACCGCAAAACCAAACCACACAGTGTGTCGATGGCAGTGGTGGACCGGTGTGGAAAGCATCTTTCAAACCTGGCGAGAGCGGGCCAGTCGGATGGGACAGGCTGTCAGGTGCAGAGTCTGGGTCGTCGTTGTGAAGCGGCCCATTGGCGTGGAGACCAGTGGGGGCGAGGGTGGGTCAGGGGGAGGGAGCAGGCGGATTTCCTGGCTGCCAGGGAGCTGTCATCCCCTCGGGAGGTTCCCGAACTGCCATGCACTCACTGTAAGTGCCGGCAGGAAGCAGGAGAGCACAGGTCCTGGGTCCCATCACACTGACAAATGAGCCCCCGTCGCATGCAGAGAGGCCTGCCAAGTCCCGCCCCTGCCCCAGTGCGTTCTGGGACATAATCAGAGGGTGTTTTAAAAGAGCCAGTGCAGTGCTTTAATAAATATACAGCTATAAATGAATGCAGGAATAAATACGTAAAAGACACAATGAATGAACAGCACTGACGGACAAGATCATGCTTAGTGATCCGCATGCCCAGCTTGTAGCGGCATCGCAGCATCCCGAACCCCTGCCGCGGACACCGCAGGGGGCTGTGTCCAATCCATCCTCCCTTCCAAATCACTGACGCATGAGTGGACAAACTCATCTAAAAACAATAACACAGCCAGTTCGCAGAAACCTGACCTTTACTGTGGGGGGTGATTTAATCAAACTACGCCGCCTGTGAGGTAAAGGGATTATCTTTGGGAGGTGATCTCTGAAACTTGTGAGTGCTGGTGCTGGTGAACACACACTGCAGCGGAGAAAGAGAGCGAAAGAGACAGAGAGAGAGAGACAGAGAAAGCTAAGAAGATGGGCAACAAATTATTGTTGCAACAACAACAAATTGTTTTCAACCTAAAATTTGAAGAAGGTAACTGCTAAAGCTAAAATTAATGAAAGTCAGAGCAAAGTGACAGTTGGAGATTCAAATTATTCAAATGTATCCATCCTGAGCCTGGAGCCAAGTAACTCTCTGCTACTACCAGAAAGAAATACAAGGGGAGAGAAGTCCGGAAAAACATGACTATCACAAGAATTATCAATCTCTTAGAAAACTTTCAAATAACTAATTATGAAATTGAATTAATTCTGCCACTAACCAACTAAATTGGGTTGGCAGGTAAGTCGTCCACCAAGTTACAGGTTGGTGGGGCACACCCCATACCTATACAGCACTGAGAGTTTGGCACTTTTCAGGGTCTCCCACAGAAATAACTACAATGGCCACAGAGTCTCATTCCTTACAAACATTTAGTTCTGCACTCTCTGACCTCATGTAAACACACAGAATTCAGATAGAACTTGAACACATGGCCACACAATAAAACCCCAAACTAGGGGGAAGGGCCAACAGCCCAATATGTCTTAGCCTGCCACAATATGAGGGACAGTGAGTAACCACTGATTATATATAGAGAGATATAATAATGTATATCTAAATTATAAATATAATGACAATTTCTATAATAAGTTCTATTATATTTATGTTTCATTTCCATTAGTTAAAATGTATACAATACTTGTGTGTTTTATTATTATTTATCATTATCATTATTGTTATCTGGAAACAAAGCCCAAAACATTGCCAACCGTTATCAACTGAAAATCATGCTCACGTCACTTATATCACAATGCGCTCCATTCACCGCCTATCTCCTCACACAACCTGCAGTGTTTCTGGTAGCCCCGAATAACTCGTATTTAGCTATGACCCTGACACTGACCATGGTTTTAAAAATCCCCACCAGGAGAGAGAAGGAGGGAGAAAGAGAGAGAGAGTTGCTCTTGGCAACAGCACTGTTGATTATGTGATCACAAATATACATCCATTTTCTTTCAGAGCATTCACAGTCAAACAACAAACCCTTCTGTCAGATAACAGCCAAATTACTGTGTATCTAAAAATGACAGAAACTAACAACACATCCACACAGCCTGGTGAGCTGCACAACATTCATAAATCTTACAGATGGGCTCAAAATAGCACAGAAGAGTATCAGAAATCAATTCAAAATCAAGAAATACAATCACTCAGACATCTTGCTGGTACCCACATAATCTCAAAATAAACGAGGAACAGACCTGGCAGTACAGAATATAAATTGACATTTTTTGAAAAACTGGACTTAATATCCTATCCAAAAGTAAACCATCCAAAATATAAAACAAGAAAAATGGTTTGATACTTATTTCAGAAACATTAAATAAATAAAACATTATCCAATCAAAAACATAAACCAGCAGGATCTGCACCTCAGTTATTATGAGACCCTCAAACATTACAAGCATACACTCAGAATTAAAAAAGAACAATGTCAGTAAAAAACTGAGTGTAATCAAGGAGCTAATCAATTCTAACCACTTCTGGGAAAACTGGAATTCCATCAATAAACCCCAACAAGTCAAAATGGGGATATATGCAGGAATCATTTTGAACATCTCTACAGTAAAAGCATAAGAAATACAAACCAAAATAAGATAAATGGACATTTACGAAAAAAACTTGAAATTGCAATGAAAGACAACCAGAATCCTCTGGACTCCCCAATACAGAACAGTACAATTCACCCAATACTGGGAAAACTGCTCATCCTGCAGCCTAAGAAGGTCTGCGGACCAGACACCATTTTAAATTAGAAGCTAAAATACATTAACGACAAATTTAACATGGCCATTCTGAAACTTTTCAATTTGGTGTAGGCTATTTTCCTGACATCTGGAGTCAAGGACTCATAACCCAATTTTTAAGAGTGGAGCAGAGCATTTGAGCAGAGTTGAGCAGAGAAATACTGCTCCATACCTCCTCACAAGGTTGTGCTTACACTTCTCTCTCCTGCTCACCAAGAATTCCTTCCCCTCTGCTCAAAACCACTCACTGCTAATGGAGATTTTCCACCCGCTCCGCTCAAAACCACTCACCGCTCAAAAAAAGGAAGCTTTTGAGGAAAGGAAGCTGTACACAAAAATTCATTTGTGTACAAAAAGCATTTGAATTTTAGCTTAAAAACATATATTTTTAAACCAAATTAACACTAAAAGCATAGCACATTCCCTCCTACCTATAAAGACCATGCTGTCTTTAGAGCAGTTACATTTTAAACAATGTAATTACTCTGTATAATACATTTCATTGCAAAAATAATGCATGTACATTTAAATAAACAAGCATAGCAGCAATTATATTCTAAGCAATTTAATTTGTATATGGCATACCAATGACATACTTAATCTGTTGTGTTTAGCCAGATCACAATAAATATTTGCACACCACAAGTATGTATTTAAAGGTACAGAAATAAGTAAGTTTGAGAGGAGAAGGGAGAAAGTGTGTGTGTGTGCGGGGTGTGTGTGTGCGGGGTGCGTGTGTCAGAACGCCTGCTTCCAACATCATCGTCCAGTCTGGAAACTGAATGAGTGTATTCAAGCAAATAAATGGCAAGGTACAATTATTCTAAACACATTCTTTCTGGCCATGGTCAAATTTGATAATTAGTTGCTTTTTCAACTAGATAGCTATGATTTTTCTAATAAAATGAAAGTTACTTCAATGTTTTTTTTCTGATTTGAGGTTAACATTTGAGTTTTAAGTATAATAAAACCAGATCATATTTGATCAGGGTTTTTTAAACCAGCAAGCATGATACCAACTAGCCATCCAGTTTTAAACAAGATGGGGGTTTGAAATAGATTATGGAACCAACTTGCAATTCTAATCAATATCGCCCATTGTAGAATAGGTCAGGACTAAAATGACCTTTTTTTAAATGACAAATGTTATTTATTTTTATCCTACTTGTTAAAACAACGGCAATTTAGCTGGCGATGTTCTCGCAAGGTGGTCTCATAGTGCATTTTCGTGCTTCCTGAAAATATGTATTTTTAGATTCCAGAAGGAATCATTGCTGTAGGAACAATATCACCCCACTCTCTCTCTCCTGTTCTAAATCCTCCTTGTCTATTTTACATTAATTGTACACCTGTATGTTTTATCTGTTTGCTTTATGAAGTATCTTACTAGGTCCATTGCTTCTAACATTTTGATGATTAGCTGTGGTCGCACAAAGAAATGCAAGCTGGACCGGTCATGCTCTGAGTCTGAGTCTTAGTGGTACCAGAGCAAAATTGGAGCAGGAGAGAAGGCCAACACTGTACCCTTTTGAAAACTCGCTGTGTGCTCCATTCAAAATGTTCGTCCTCCGCTCACATGCTCTGGAGTGGAGACAAATTTGACATGAACAATTACTGAAGCATTTGTGTGAGCAGTAATCTGGGGAAGATTTTCTGTAGTAGTATAAACAGCACTTCCTTAATGAGCACAATGTCATGAGTAACAGTCAAGTCAAGTCAGTTTGACATTTTACCAAATCACAGGTGACTGTATTTACACCATATTTACACACTCTAATAGACAAACGTGAACCAAAACAATAAGAAAATTCCAAAAAGCTTCTGATTCAATCTGGAAAGATGGTTTTGTATAAATGTATAGAAGGTGAAGTAGGGGGTAAAACCTATGATGTAATTAAATCAATGTACACAGGAAATAAATGTGCAATTAAGATTGGAAATAAACAAACAAAGTTCTTCAGGCATGGAGTGACACAGCGCAGCAGCTTGAGCCCAACACTTTTTAACATTCACATGAATGAATTGGCCACAATGTTGGCAAAATGAGCATCCCCTAGTCTCACTTTCTTTGATAAATAAATAATATTTTTTTGCTTTTTGCAGATGATCTGGTTCTTCCATTGCCCATAAAGTAGAGACTTCAGCAGAATACTGACTTACTGCAGCAATTCAGCAAGACCTGGGCCTTTACAGTAAATGTCAAAAAGACAAAAATAATCTTTCCAGAAAAGATCCAGATGTCAGAAAATCAGACATACATTTACACTGGGGACAACACATATAGAATACACTCCAAATTACACATATCTAGGATTACATTTTAGCTCCACTAGGAACTTCAACCTGGCTGTGAATGAACTCAAAGCGAAAGCCTGCAGGGAATTCTATAACATTAAGGGGATAATTAAAATAGATATACCAATTAGGACTTGGCTCAAAGTATTAAAATCTGTAATTAAACCGATCACATTATATGGCCGCAAAGTGTGGGGTCCACTTACAAAGCAAGGTTGGGACAAACATCCAACTGAAACGCTGCATGGAGATTTCTGTAGAAATATCCTTCATGTACGGAGTCATCATCATCATCAGCAATCACTCAAAGTCGAGTATGATTGTCCTCCTGTTGGTAGGTCTGGTCATTTGTGGGACTTCAGGTCGCTGTAGAGGCCGATCCTTTGCAGGTTCTGTTGCAATGGGGGCATTTGTGGATGGTTGTCCTGGTAGTGGTAGTTGGAGGACCCATTTTGGTGGTGGATCTCTCCTTTCTTTGTTGCCTCTTTTCTTCTGTGGCATGGTAGAGGTCCTTTTCTTGCTGGGCCGTGCCTTCATAGACCATTCTGCTCCACAGATTTCTGTTGAGAGCCACCTCCTCCCAGCTGTTGAGGTTGAAGCGGCACTTTCTCAGGTGGGTTTTGATGTTGTCCTTGTACCGCTTTTTCTGTCCCCCCTGGGTGCGTTGCTCTTCCTTCAGTTGGCCGTAAAGTATTTGTTTCGGAAGGCAGGTACTTGGCATGCGTATAATGTGGCCCGGTGTGCCGGGTGATGGCTGTGGTTATGCTGGGGATGTTGGCTTCCTCCAAGACACTGACGTTAGTTCGCCAGATCTTGCCAAGCGGGGTGTGGATGTGGCAAAAGAGTTCTGGACCGCCTTCTTTGAGGATTTCTGCCGGGATCCCATCAGGTCCAGAGGCCTTGTTATTTCTCAGTTTCCTGATGGCATCCAGGACCTCATTTTTGCTGGGGGGGTCAGCCATGTGCTCCATGATGGGTCGTTGAGGTATTTGATTGATGGTTTCCATCTCAACTGTGGTGTTTTGATTCAGGAGCTCTTGGGAGTGTTCTCGCCATCTGGAGCTGATGTCCACATGGTCCTTTATCAGGGTTTGTCCGTCTTTGGAGCGGAAGGGATTTAGGCTTCGGTAGCTATTTCGGTGTCGTTTAGTTGAACCAGTCCTGAAGTTTCCTGGTCTTGTAGCCAATGGTGTCCCTGCTGGTCTCGAGTATTGTGGTCTTCAGAGCCTTCCGGTGTTCTTCAACACCCTCAGGATATTGTTTTGGGAGTCTCTCAAGTAGGGTGTTCTGGAGATGTTGCACCTTGTTTAAGTCACCCAGGCTTTCGGTGTTGAATTTTGGGCAGCTCAGTTTCTTTGGTGTCCTCCTTTTCTGCATTAATCAGATAGTCATTGTAGAATGGATGAGGCGGTGGTCTGTCCAGCAATCATCCGCGCAGGTCATGACCATGGTGATGTTGACATCTTTGTGATCCTTGGCCCTGACAATCACATAGTCTATGAGATGCCAGCGCTTCGATCGGGGATGCATCCATGAGGTTTTGACCTTGTTTCTCTGGCGAAACAGGGTATTAGTTATAACAAGTTCATGTTCAGCACATTTCGATAATAAGAGGACTCCATTGGAGTTGATATACTCGGCCAGGCGGGTTTCGGACAGGGCAGCAATGCCGATCTTAAACCTTTTCAGCTCCCTGGCAATGATTGCAGAGCTTCTTTCAGGGCGATCGCTGGAGGCACTATCCATAAGTGTTTGCACGTTCCAAGCTCCAATGTTCATTGTTTTTTGTTTTCGACCACTATGAGGTGAACACACTGAATGCAGTATTTCAGTCAGGTTTTAAGAAGCAGGCAATTTTTAGGGCACCTCTTCTAGCCCCTTCCCCGTGTGGGGTGAGCAGAGTGGATCCTTAAAAGGGCTGCTCAGTCATGGGTGCAGCTGCCAAGATGCTCTCTCTGCCCCGGTTCAAGAGCAAGGCGACTGAATCAAACACCCACCGCCTATGTGCCAGTGCGTGGCTAGGAGCTCCCAGACTTCACTGTCCTGCTCCCGTCACCATTTCCTGATCGCCATAGGACTTGGTTTGGGGGGTTGTAGGGTTGGGAGCTCCTTCAGGAGAACACCTGTGCGTGGAATGCATGCGTGGGGAGACTGGTGCACAGGCAGCCTCCACACAGTCCTTGACATAGAGAAGGCCAGGGTCCAATGGCATGGAGACCAAGACAATTGGGGGCCCTTCTTTGCTGCAGCCTTCTTCCGCCTTCACAACCATTGTGGTGCTCCTCATAGCTCTACATCCTGACACTCTGATCAGCCACCATCTTCCGCCTGTTTTGCCATTGAAGACTTGGTAGGATCGCGTTTCATCTGTACCGTCCCCCTTGACCTTACCTCCATGGGTGACCCTACCAGGAGCATAACTCCAGACAGCATCGCTCTCAGGTTCTCTGGATAAACACAAGCCTCTCCACCGCGTCAAGGTGGCGATCCCGGGTACGGAGTAAAACACTGAACAGTGCAGGGCAGAATTATGCCAATATCCACTACCTGAAATGCAGAGAGATGAGCCCAGAAAAGAGCCGCCTTAACCAGCTGGTCCTGAGGCTCAGTTCACTAACCGTCACTAACACCATGCAGCCTCAGCTGCTCTCAGCCAAAATAAACCCACAAGCTTCCTTGTATTCCTTTGATTGTATCCCCAGGATGGCTATTCTATGCTATTCTATGTGTGGATGCCGCAAGGTTATTTATAATCAGGGCTATATGTAAACTGGGGTAGCAACCATTTCTACTTACAAATCCAGCCACACACCTGATCCAGTATTCCCTCACAATTAATCTTCCGTTATTCTTCAGCACCCAAAAAAACCCCTAAAAACCTAAACCCTATCCTCCTCTTATCCAGAGCGACTTACAAAAACAGCATTGAACATGGTAAGATTAATCAAAGTTAGTGCAAAGAGACCAGTGTTTTAATACTGCAACATTGTTGGCAGCTGCACATCGTACCTATAACACAGGGAAAGTTAGCGTTTCGTTTTTTTCGTCACATTTTAAACATGTAAACAGTGGTGATGGCAATAATTCATGTAGAGAATCAGTGGTAGCGGAGTCTGAAGAGGTGGGTTTTTAGTCTCTTGCAGAAGATGGCCAGTGATTCCACAGTCCTGACCGAGTGCGAAGGCTGCTCCTTCACAGGCATAGGAAAGGCACTATGGCAATAGAGTACAGGATGTCAGACAGGGGACAACCCTGCCTTATATGCCTTTCCACTGCTATTGGGACACTCAACCCACCCCTACACCCTAAGCAGGTGGCCCCTGAATATAATAGCCTAACCCATGAAATGAACCCTTCCCCAAACCCCTAATTCTCCCAAATAGCTGTGATCCATCCCACACTTTTTCCTGTTCTAATGAAACCTAACCCACATTTGTATTCATCAGTGTAGCGAAAAGGTCCATTCCTAATAAGGTCCAAAACTTCTCGTATAAATAAGCTGGTATGCCGTCTATCTGCTGTGGCCGACCAGAGAACTACTGCTGCTCTGCACCAGCGACCTCCTGATACGTGAAGTCTGAGTCCAGTGCCTGTCTTGCCCTGCAGACAACAGAGGAAGGTTCAACTCCACAGTAGACTGAGGGTCAGTCCCTTTGGAAGTGTACAGCTCAATGTAGAAATTGACTGCAAGCCTCAGTATCTCAGTAGGGTCAGAAGTCTGCCTGCCAACAGGATTCTGTAGGCAGTTCATCTGACCTCCTGGACCAGTCTTTTGCTCCAGATTTAAAAAAGGATGTTAGTGCATCTATGTCCTTCAGCGAAACAAACCATGTCTGCACAATCACCCCTTTCACCCTCTCCTGCATGATGGAGGATAACCCTTGCCTTTTAGCAGTTAAAGCACTATAAAAACTTGAATCATACAGTTAACTGTTCAGTTTCTAAACATGCAAAGTCTCACTCAAGGTCCTCTATAGTTTGCTTATCCATGCATTTAAACAGAATATACAGTACCAGTCAAAAGTTTGAGTACACCTGCTGGAAAGTAGGTTTATTTCATAATTGACAATGTTGTACACTGTATACATTTCTGTAAATGCTTAAAAATACTTAAATAAACATAAGGAACATCAGAGAATGTTCAAGAACATTGAAAATAGTCTCTAAATATTGAATTCCTCAAAATAGCCTTCCCTTTGCCTTGATAACAACCTCACAAACACGGGCCATTCAGTTAATACGTTTCAGCAGGAAATCACCCAACATGTCTTCCCAGCTCTCCTGCAAAAATTTCCAGAAACACTTGTGGGTTGCTTTGCTTTGACTCTTCTGTCCACTTCATCCCATAGACGTTCTATAGGATTGAGGTCTGGACACTGGGCAAACAGTGTCCTGGCCAGATTCCCAACCAAGACAATATATATACATAGATGGAATTCATTGATTACATCCCTCCTTGCCTCTCCAGTGTGTATCTGATGTGTAGTGAGCTTGTACTGGTGCACTATGGCTCCCGTCATGTTCACCCAAGTGGGTGCTGCACATTGGTGGTGGTTGAGGTGAGTTTCCCCTATCGTTGTAAGTGCTTTGAGTTCCTTGTAAAAAAAACGAATCCAATGTTCATTAATTCATTCTTTCATTCACTCATTCATTCATTCAGGCCAGGTGATTAGTTTGAGTTGTCCTTCATGTTCTTCCTTCACCAGATAGTTCTTGCACAACTTCAAGTTGTGCTTTGGGTGGTTATCTTGCTGAAGAATGAAGGAATGCCTGATTAGCCGTAATCAAGATGGAAGGCGTACTCAAACTTTTTAACTGGTACTGTATATTGTGACAACAAAACCTTAATTTGAACCTTACTCACATCCCAGCACTGAGCTAAACTCCCATAATCCCCCTTATACATTCTCCAAGTTTAAATATACAACAAAATGTCTCACAAAATGATACATCAAATAAAGGTTTTTTGTTGAAATGCCTTGTGTTGCATTTGTGTGGCTCTTTGTGTGGACATAGAGCCAGGGTAAAATTAACATGAATTAAACATAAAATGTTTTAAGTGAGAGATAATGTTTGATAAAAGCAGAAAAAGACAGCAAATTCACACTAGCACTTTGGCCATTATCTTAACCTACTGTATGTACTGACAAAACAAGATGTAAGAAGTATGAGCACATTACTCCTGTGTTAGCATCACTACTTTAAGGCTTAAGGCTTCCTGTTAAATATCAGGCTGATTAAGTACTGCTGCTAACTTTTAAAGCAGTGCACGGACTTGCACCTATATATCTGACCGAAATGATTATCCCTTATAAGCCAACACGACTGCTTTGTTCAGAAGAAGCCAGCCATCTATTACTCCCTATCATTTTGAAAAACACAGCTGGTGGTAGAGCCTTCTCTTATAAAGCTACTCTGTTATGGAACGGTTTACCAAAGCATGTTAGGGATTCAGACACAATTTACATTTTTAAGTCTAGATTTAAAAAAAATCAGCCTAGCCTACTGCCAAGCATATTCTAGGTGTAGAGATGGAGAAGGCCATGCCCTAGTGTCTTATGGAGTGAGAAATGTTCCATACTGTGACCACCACCACTGTTAGGCTGGTTATCATTGATCGGGTGTGGATGGTTTGGAACTGCCTCATGGCTGCATGTGTTCTCTGTCCCTCTCCTAATAGGTATGCTGCCATAGCTTACACTTGTCGGGGCTATCTGTATATTTCCTATGCTTGTGCTCCCCTGCTCTCACATAATGCTACTGGCTATAGCACTGCTTTTTTCTGACTACATGTTCTGTTCTCTGCCTCAGCCTCTGACTCAGGGGAACCCACCCCCGAGCCCTAGATCCTGAGAGAAGTGTGAGTTGCCCCCATCAACCCTCACCCCCATGCCTACACCAGTCCCTGGATCTGGACCCCCTTCATGTGGTTTAGCCCCCACTACCTAACTCGGAGGCGCAAAGTCAGCCAGCCCTGAGTCACCTTTGGACTGACCATGATACGGTCTTTTTTGGACACACCCTGTGCCGGCCAGAAGGGGATGGGCTCCCCCTTTTGCCTGGTTCCTCCAAAGGTTTCTCCCGGTCAAGGGAGCTTTTCTTGCCACTGTCGCCTTAGGCTTGTTTTTTGGGGGGTCTAGGCCTGGGTTCCCTTTTGATAAGTGTTTTGTGACAATGCATTTGTGAAAAGCGCTATACAAATACATTTGATTTGAAGTCTTCCAACATACAATGCTTTGATACCTACAGTACTATCACTTCAAGCAATGTACTCAGCACTGGAGAGGCTTCTGAGCATTTAATCAAACTTTCTATTTGAATCAATGACCATGTAGATTATTTTCAGGAATGCAGGACTTAAAAGAGCTGATGAATTTCTAGAAAACAATTAGGTAAGTATTTGGTTACTATGCATACAATGGGCCAATTAGGTGTTTTGTTACTTTCTAGAAATGTGTGTGTGGAGGACGTCGATCTCGGCCACGTGGGAGTTGCCTGTCTTGTTTCATGTGGTAGAGGCCTTTGGAGCAGTGAGACTTTCCGGGGGCAGGTTTGGCACTCTCACAGGGTGTGAGAGTGAACTGTCGCCTGGAAGGGAGCTCCAAAGGCCTTAATTTGTTTAATTATTATTTAATTATTTAATTGGTGTCAATCAGTCAATCAGTCAATTGATAGGAAAATCAATTGGCTGATTGGGTGTCTGGAGTGATTGTGATTGGGTGATTGCCTCATGAGTTGGGTTTGAGCAGGTGGCAGTGTGATCTTGGATCTTGGATCTTGGATCTTGGATCTTGGATCTTGGATCTTGGATCTTGGATCGTGGATCGTGGATCGTGGATATGACTGAGTAGAGTGCTTCCTGTGTGAGTATATTATAGAGGGTGCCCTGAAGGGTCCGCCTCTCGCCCTCGGTATCAACACAGTGGAGTGTCTAGGCCATTTGTTTCAGTATCTGTATATATTTACATATGTTCAATTTCAAATATACATATATTCTGTTTAATATAACACTAGGAGTTCTGGGTTTACAGGCATACAAGAACATGCCAGACCATACCTTTGGGGCATTGACATTTTGTCATCACTGTCAAATTCCATACATGACAATGGAAATAATAATAAATCAGGCCATTTAGTACATATCTCAATTTCAAATAATTCTGTTTAATATTAGGTTGTGTTCAGGCAGGGCTTGGGGCATTGAAACAGTAATCAATACATATCTCAACGATTCTTATTTCCACAAGCAGAATAATATATTCAAGACTTCACAGCATGGTACAATACACAAGCATGGTTATATGACACCCATCTGCAGGAGAGGCAATTCTTGGGGAAAAAAGGAAAATGTAAATTAAAATGTAAAACATGAATGGCATAAAATGTAGCCTCCATAAACACACATTGCGAATGCATAAAAGTCTATTGCAGACGATGTATTAGTCTATAGTAGGCCATAAATATCCTGTGCGCATATCCATGTTGCATTGCAAGATTCCTCTCTTGTTCTCAGCATATAAATGTATGAATGTAAAGCGAGAATAAATGTAAAGAAATTGTTAAAATGTTTACTTGTAAGGCAATATAAATGTCGACATAAAATAGTTCAAGAGTGATTCATTGATAATACTGAACACGTTGGTTGTGCCAATGTCAATTTGCGCCTTTGTGCATCCATTTATTTATTCATTGTGAAATTGCTGCTCTCTTCCCTTCCCTCCACACAGCCAGCACACACAAATCTTTGTGATTGTCTTGCTACAATTTCTAAACATACATACGAAACTTGTAATCAAGCAGTGCTAATTTCTCGTGCTTCAACATTCTATGCACAATAATAGGAAAACATGCTTGCTAAAAGAGCTTGTTGATACAGTTCACTTTGTACAGAGAGAAACATATTGTCCATCATAGTCCTTGTCCTGGTACACAGTAAGACTGGTCCCTGTGCACTACACTATCCAGGTGATATTTTTGTCTGTTTCCTAAGCATTTTGAGATGATCTTGTAATTGAGGCAGACTAATTGTTCAAAAGACCCAGGCCACCTCTTTTTGGTTAAAGTGAAAGAACAGCATGACTACGACTGCTTGGTAGCGATTGACAATGCAAAGCTTCTTAAACACCTCAAGGACGTCTCCCCCAATTAAACCCCAGAAGTGCTTATAAAACTCTGTTTGTAGTCCATCCACCCCAGGGGCGCACCCTATGGAAAACTGCTGTACTGCAGCTGTGAGCCATTTGAGGGTCGGTTCAGAGTCCAGTGCATCGCTTTGCTCAGGAGCAAGCCTGGGCATATTATAATAGGTCCTCCCTGCATTCAGAATCACATTAGCTGACTGACTAAAGGTCAGTTTAGAGCTCCATAGCCAGTGGCTCATAGCTTAGCTGGATCTGAAGTGATTGTCCCATCATTCTGACTGCCTTACATCCCACTGCCTTACCTTCCAAGTTGAACAAATAAGTGAAGGACATGTCAATGTCCTTTGAAGTAGCCATCCTAGCCCTTATTAGCGCTCCTTTCTTTCTGAGTGCTCCTTTTCTTTCCTTCTCCTTTGCTCCTCCAGCATCATTTTGATTAAGTGCAGTCTGTTCAACTTTTGCAATATCCTCCCCCAACCTATTAATAATCCATTTTACTCTTGCAGTGGATTGTGCCCATATCTGAGTTTTCCCCACCTCCCACCATTAAGTTAGACTCAAAACCCCCTTTCCTCAATTTCCACTCTCCCCAAAAAAGTGCAAACCGATCACAAAAATATTCTCCTGAAGCAATTCCATATTAAAATGACAATAGAACTTGGGGTGTGGCGTATTACTTCCCCAGGAATGTCACTGCTACTTTTCGTTATAAAATACATGTGCTCTGTTCAGTATAATGACAATAAAGTTTTGAATTGAACTGAATTGAATTGAATTAGCCAAACACATATCAATGGTCATCGTATGGTGATCTGAGAACCCAGAAGGGATAATGTTAGTGTTTAGAACTCTATTTTTTGTGAAGCACATAAGTAAATCCTACTCAGCCTAGAAGCACTGACTTTTGTATCCGACAACTTCACACATTTGTACCCTCCATGCATCTAAGAACCTTGGTTTTATTATTGATCAGGATCTTACATTTGACACACCAGAGTAGCTTTCTTTCTCCTAAGAAACATAGCTAAAATTCTGCACATTCTGTCATTATCTGCAGGGGGATGCAAAAACCTTGATGCATGCTTTTTGTTCATTTTAAAAACATCGATGGTTAGAATATTATTTCAACATTCATTATTCTTTTTATTTTATTTATTTATTTATTTAATGCCAATTAATTTATATTTATTATCCAGCTCCTCTAGTAGCTCTCTGAGAAAAGAGTCTTCAACTAGTTCAGAATACAGCGGCACATATTTTGATTAGATCCAAGAAGTATGAGCACATTACTCCTGTGTTAGCATCACTACATTGGCTTCCTGTTAAATATCGGGCTGATTATAAAGTACTGTTGTTACTTTTAAAACAGTGAACGGACTTGCACCTATATATCTGATTAAATGATTGCCCCTTATAAGCCGACACGACTGCTTCGTTCACAATAAGCCGGCCATCTATTACTCCCTAGAATTTTGAAAAGCACAGCTGGTGGTAGAGCCTTCTCATTTAGAGCTCCTCTATTGTGGAACGGTTTACCAAGGCATGTTAGGGATTCGGACACAGTTTCAATTTTTAAGTCTAGATTAAAAACATATATTTTCAGCCTAGCCTACTGCCAAACATAGTCTAGGTGGAGAGATGGAGAAGGCCGTGCCCTAGTGTCTTATGGAGTGAGAAAATGTCCATACTGTCACCTCCTCAACGTGTTACCACCACTGTTAGGCTGGTTATCCTTGATCGGGTGTGGATGGATTGGAACTCTCTCGGCTGCGTGTATTCTCTGTCCCTCTCCTAATAGGTATGCTGCCATGGCTTACACCTGTTGGGGCTATCTGTATATTTCCTATGCTTGTGCTCCCCTGCTCTTACATAATGCTACTGGCTAGCACTGCTTTTTTTCTGACTGGCCTCGGCCTCTGACCCTAGATCCTGCGAGAAGTGTGAGCTGCCCCCATCAACCCTCACCCTCACGCCAACCCCAGTTCCTGGATCTGGACCCCCTTCACGTGGTTTAGCCCCCTCCCCCCCGCTGACTACCTAACTCAGGAGGGGGAAATTCTTTCAGCCCTGAGTCACCTTGGACTGACCATGATATGGTCTTTTTTGGACACACCCTGTGCCAGCCAGATGAGGATAGGCTCCTGCCCTTTTAGTCTGGTTCCTCCCAAGGTTTCTCCCTACCAAGGGAGTTTTTCCTTGCCACTGTTGCCTTTAGACTTGCTTTTGGGGGGGGTCTAGGCCTGGGTTCCCCCTCTGTTAAGTGTTTTGTGACAATTCAATTGTGAAAAGCGCTATACAAATACATTTGATTTGATTTGATCTAGTAACCTTTGACTTGTTAAAATATCTGAAAGTACTGATGAGTCCCCGCACCATTCCCATCGACTGTGACCTGGGTGGTGCAATTCAAATGCCCTCGCTATACCTTACATGTACTATCATAATACTGCTGTAATGCCTGCTCAAGGTTATCAGAAAACACATTCCCTGTTTAGTGCATACATGTTGATAAAAACAAAATGGGAACCTTTTGTGTCTACACAGACAAGGAGAACCCACCCTGGTTCTATGTCCACTGTGGATACAACA
The DNA here is from genome assembly GCA_029706075.1 of Aldrovandia affinis. Classification (NCBI taxonomy): domain Eukaryota; kingdom Metazoa; phylum Chordata; class Actinopteri; order Notacanthiformes; family Halosauridae; genus Aldrovandia; species Aldrovandia affinis. The sequence goes on from JAINUG010000100.1 coordinate 2,189,026, forward strand.
GAAACTCCTTTGAGAATAAAATATCTCACTCTCCATAGACATAGAAACCATGCTGGAAAGAGGGACAAACAAGAACAGAAACCAGAGAAGAAATAACATCTCATTAGTTATCACCATAATTTATTTTTATGAGAAACAGGCTTGCCCCTTCTTACATTTGTGACAATTTTACTCAACTGAAATCTCTTCTGCAGGCTCACCTGGGGGGATCTCTGTGATCGCACTAGCAAATATATCAAAACGAGACAAACCTCTCAATTTCAGCATTAGAAATGAAAGGCAGCGCAGTGGAGATAACTTTCCTGGTAGGGGAAAACAGGTATAACTGGGATTTACACATCGTCAATCCACGATCCACGAAGACTTTCGCTTCACAGATACGCAATCGCAGCTTTATTCGTCCCTGAAGCATAACATATTTTTTCACCGCCAATCTGCTCGCCAACCACCAACAACACGGTTTCTACCGCAATGCCAGCATTAGCACTTTAGCCCTCAAGTGTTGACATTGTGGTTTCACTACTTGGTGGTGAACAGGGGGAACTCAGGGGAACAAACAGGGAATAAAGCACAGTAAAAAGGCAAAGAGGGCCCTCGGCAGTCACCCTCTCACTGTGAGTACTCTTACCAAACTCAGAGAGAGAGAGAGAGAGAGGACCGTGTAGTGCAGAGCGGTGAGACGGCAAGGGAGAGAAAGGTCTGTGCGTGCTTTGGGCTAGGAGCTGAAAAGTGTTCCTCTGTCTCTTATCACGTGGGATTAATTGGTGTTGCCTGCCTGACTCTCCGAGATCCGCACATTAACCGGGATTCAGCTGTGAACATTTTACTGGATTTATTCATAAATTTTTGCCTTTATTCAGCTATTTCATTTTTTGCTTTTGTTTCAGTTCAAATTTCCTCTGTGAAGGGATTCAGAAAACAGTTGGTGTGACTGTGACCCCTAGGGGCTCAGAGAGAAAGTGTAATGGACCTGACCCAGGAGGCTTGGAGGGGCTTCTGGCTATGTTGTTCCATTTTCTTCAAGGGTTTGCATGAAGATCCTGGAATTTTATGGACACCTTACATAATTTTTAAAAATATTTGCATGCATCCAGGCCAAATTCTATATCAGAACGGTCCTATATGTGGGTGGGCCACAATAACCGATGTTCAACTAATCTCACTTGAGACTGACTAGTTTCTCACTCTGATATGGTATAACTCTGGCCAGCTTCCAGGGATGTGTCTTTGGTAATAAAGCAATGATCAGTTGCGTGAAAAGGATGCGTGAAATGTTAAACTGCCCCAGCCAACCAAATCCACCATCAGATATCTGCTGGCACCAATCAGATTGCATGAAGCCTAGGTCAGAGGCACTGGCCTAGGCTTCAGAGTTATTCAGACACTGTATCACATATTGAGCATCTGGAGTTGACCAATTTCCTCCTTGAGAAGTGTTTTTCCCCCATTTTTAAATGTCATCAACTTTATCGAATCTCGCCTTAAAATGACAATTTAAAAAATTGTTTGATTTAATCAGTAGCCTGTTATATCCTTAATTCTAATTAGCTTCCCATGAATTGGGTATCTTTCCAACACACCAGCTGGTACAAGTAGGGAGGATGAAGCTTAATTTGACATTCTTGTGCTTTGAAAGCAGAGACATACACAGCAGTCATATTAATTTTGCATGTAGCGTTAATTCTATCATCCGTAAGTTTACAGCATCAAAGAACTACACCGTACTGAAATGTCTTATCAGTGTGATGAAGAGCGCCTTGGGTTACTCTATGAAGAAACTGTCAAATACATTTTTTTCACATTTATCATATCAGATTGGAGCTGGATACCAGTTTAAAGGTATCTGTGAAACATCTCATGTGGATTTGAAAATGCCAAGTACAAGAAATATTCAGGGAGTGGACACAAATTGAAATACAACAATGTTCCAAGAGTGAAGGGTACAGGTGGTTCCAAAATGGTGTGGGGAGCATTTCCTCAGAATGGTTTTGGCACACATATGCCCTTAGAAAGCGAGGTAGATGTCAATCCTTACTTGATGTTTCACCGCTTAAAGAATTTCTTTCCTGCAGAAAAGTCTATCTTTGGGCTGCTGTGTGCCTCAACATGTTATACCACTGTTCTAGTGTGTGGATGGAATGACACTGACATTAAGCATATGTCATGGCCTTCTCAGTCACCAGATCAGAACCCAATGGAGTATTTATTGAGATGTCAGGTATGCCATCTGCCAAGTTACCTATACAGCACCAAGCATTTGGCACTTTTCAGGGTCTCCCACATATATAACTACAATGGCCATAGACTCATAGAGACTTTAGACACCTTAATTTATGCACCCTCTGACTTCAGAATTCAGATACAACGTCACACAGCTACACTATAAAGCCCCAAACTTGGGTTATTTTGTGGGTTTTTACATAATCAGAAACACTCCATGCCCCCAATTATTAATTATCTCCATTAGCCAAAATCTACTTCAACCAACAACTTCATCTGTTCAGATCTACTTCTACCAATAACACCATCTGTTCATAGTTGCCAGTGACACACACAAGATATTTTTTTATATTACATGAATGTTTTGCATGTTTTATTTCAACCAATAGAATAAAAAATACATAATGGACGCCATTTTTACTGGCTCGCTTGCTAGTTCAATACCTGAATATTAAAACACTATTTCTTAGAGTGATGTAGCATTATAATTTATGTATTTTTGTTCATGGCTCTGATAGCGGGGGTGACTAGGTAAGTCTCCACTAGCTAATTTGCTACACACAGCTTGCAAGCTAACTAGCAAGTTAGCATTTGGCATTAGCATTTAACTAGCAATGACATTTGAAGACCAATAGCAAGATAACAGCTACCGTAATAATGTTTTATTTGCCATTTCACTATTTTGAAGATAGGTAATAATAATTACAACATTGTGACAGTTGCTACAACCAGAAAATCATAATTATTTATATAGCAATTATCACTATTCTGCAGTGTAAGGATGCTAGATCAAAGGTAACAGAGGTACACTCCAAGCTCATGAGTCATATGGTTGCTTGGGCAACAGGCTGTCTGTGCTAAACAACATGAACCCTCTCTCTGCATATAGGGCAGAGCTGCCCATATCACAGGAGTTTACACACTCACGTTTCATACTGTTTTATTAACCGGACTCTCTTGGAGAAAAAAGAAAAAAAGCCTTGACTTGAATTAATTATTATAATGTAGGTTATAGATCTACCCTGACACATTCCCATTCTATGCGAAAAAGAGCCTGACCAAGACAAATTGGGTTTTAAATAAATCTTGGTTGAATCTGGGTCTGTTTCCAGCATGTTTGAGAGGATCGGAGGTACTTGCAGTGACTCAGAAAGGGCTGGGGTCTTTTTTGCTCCATTCAGACGTCATCCATCCTTCAGATGAAATGGTAATCCGAGGGCCCGATTCTCTGTGGTCATTAATGGTCCCATGGCATGTTCCTAAAGAGTATAGGTGTTTGAGGTGTCCCACAAAAATTGTCTCTCTGCATCTAACCACCTAATCATCACCACAATATCAGATTGGTTAAACAGCATGTCCTACCCATTTGGGTTCTCCTGATCATCTCTAAAAATGAGAACTGAGTTCCAAATTAACATATTTGGTTAACTAAAAGTAAGCAATAATAACAATAATTGTTCAGTCAGCTTTGCATTGGGTTGGGTTCCATTGCTCACCCATGATTGATTCATTCAATCTGAAATTAAAGAAACTATGAGAGAAACTAATGAAGAGAAACCTGGAGTTAATGCTGACTGGGGCCATGCTTTGCGGCTTCCTCCAAACAAACTGCAGACAACAATCCAAGCTATCTCTTGCCCAGGTTATAAACAAATAGATATGGTAATCACGTTATGGTGTAATGTTGAAGATGAAACTGAAATGTCAGCAGTTGTTTGATGAGCAGTTGTTTTGCTGGGTGGAAACTGTTTGAGTTTGTTAACAGAACTGAATACAAAATATATTTTTTCTGTACCAAAATTTGCACACTGAACATTTGAACACTAACCAATAAATAATACAATTATTGAATAACAGAATTAAATAAATGTAAACAAATAAATACTACTCCAATATACATAATATAAAAACACCATTAAAGGGTGGTGAAATGTCCTATAAGGCTGAAAGTCTCATATTAATTTTTAACTAAGTTTTAATTAACTTGTTAATTAACTTGACAAGTTAACAATTAACTTGCCATGAGATGTCACTGTTAAGCTTGAGGCTTCAATTGCTTTGAACCACTGACACTTTTACAAAGGCTGTCTGTAAGTGGGTCATTGCTTCGAAAAGCCTCACTTTCCCATCAATTCTGTTTCATCCTGCAACAGTGCAGTCTAATGCGCCACATGGTAAACCATGGAGAAGCAGCACTTAATCAAGACAAAAGGCTGTCATAAAATCATCAAAACCAGCCATTACTGTCAGCATTGCTCAACACACTCACCCAGTGAAGCCTCTGCGCTCAGCTACACGTCTGGACTGAAATTGACCTTCACTGTTCTTATCTTCACGTTCACACACTCATGCACACACACAGACACACGCTACATTAAATCGGGACTCTAATGCTCTCACACCCACACACAGGAACACACACACACACACACCACATTAAATCAGTACAATAAAGCAGCTAAGCACTTTGGTATGAGAATAAATATACAGCATCACACATCAGCCTAAGATTCTGTGAATTTTGGGTCCAAGTGCAGATTATTGATATTAATTATTAATGGTACTGGAACACATGCCAGAACCCCTCATTCACACAATCCACAAGTTCAGCCCCCAGGTCCCCTGTCAATCAACAATTGGAGGTTGCCAGTTTAATGATAAAATGATGTGTGAAAAGAGACGGTCTGACAAAAGGCCAGGTGTAGGAAGGGTCAATCACTGTCCTGGGAAAGAGAGAAGGATGAGGAGAGAAGCCTCGTCATTCGTGTAAATGTAAAATGTTATTAAGAAAAGGTTAATGCAGTTTGGCACATGTTTGTCACACCTACAGTATAGCATTAAGAGGTGTGCAATAACTTTACAGGCACAGTATTTCACACACCTAATGTGTATTAAGATCTGTAGCACAGCTCAGATAATGTGATATATACATATATTATTATGTAGGGTAATAGCAAGCATCACAGAATCAACTAGAAAAAAAAAAGAATGCAGTACCTCTAAAAAGCCACAAGATGTCGTATTGAATTACTAAAGATATAACACTCCCCGCTTGGTATAGAACAAATACCACGCTATACAGTATTAACATCACATTTGAAAGTGAACAAATAGGAATACACAGTTCTATTCAGAATGCTTAGTCCTTTGCAGGCATGAGAAGCACAGTTTCGGAAACAGGCCTCAAAAAAGATTTTACTGAGCTTAAGCTCAACCTTCCAGACCTTCCCATTGATGTCAGGGAAGGTCTTGGTGACCGGAGCCATGCGCCATTCAGTCAGTTTAGTTTGGCTGTCTTTCAGCGGGACAAGGTTTCCTTCATTGTAGTTTGAATGATTGCCCTTCCATTTGCTCTGAAGAATTGAAGGGCACTCATACCTCCACCTGAGCCAGAAAATGTCGGCAAGATGCTGTACCCGTTTCCGTTGCAGACCTTTTGTGTCAGCAGGGTAGCAGGGGTCGGGAAGGGAAAGTGAATTAGAGTCCGTAGATACAGGTATCAGAGATCTTGTGTTGATGATAGTGGACACTTCTGCAATAAGAATAGACAGCAATTTGTGAGTCAAACAGGAGGGCCCAGTTTGTAGAATGCATCTTGAAACTCCAATCATCCGTTACCAGGCAACTCCCATGTGGGACGATTGAGGAGGGTAGAGTATTCAAGTACACCCTTCTATGCCAAAGTACTTTCTCACGCTGGGATGATTAGGATGACTCATGAGCACTTCCATTGCTTGCATGCAACAATAAAATGTGTTGATTGACTCAATTAACTCAATGTGAACAGCACGATCGTTCTTGCAAGTGAAGAGCACAGCTTGACCCTCAGGTATGCGGCATGAAGTAATGAGTCAAGAGCCAAACACATTTAGTTCGACATGTGGAAAGGGCAGCTTGATGTTCAGCAGATCAGCAGGTAGGTTTGCCATCTTGTTCAGTAATCCTTCCACAGTTTGAGACACGTGACACACTTATGAAGGATACTATTTATGCACTTTTTGGCGACAATCCAGAAACCAGCTGTATGGATCACACCCTCCGTGAAAACGTGACATTGGCGTTTGACTCTATGGTTTATTGATAATGGTTTGCAAGCAGTGTGGCTGCATGACTACTTCCAGCAATGATGAGGGGATGTTTTCTCCCATGTCGATGGCTTGTTTTAGCCATCATCCAATTCTTAGAAGATCCACCTTGTCAATGAAAGTGTCCAGTTTGTGTAGCGGACGTTTTTTTGGAATGTCTTTTCCCTTTGCTAAGCACGTCCATTTTTTCTGCATAGACCTCTGTATATATACAATGATAGAATTCCTTGCTTTTCTAAGTTCCCCCACAGAATGAGGCTCACTGCACTGGTGTCATCCCTTACGATGATCTTTCTCGTCGCCAGCTGTGGTTCTGTAGGAATGAGTGAATCACTCATAGCACTGTGCCCCGAGGTGGCTGTCACTGAAATAAATGGTACGAGTTGTGACTCGTGAACGCATCTCTACGTCAGAGTCAGGGTCAATTAGGCCATATGGTCACTCTGTCTCTTCTGCGCAGTGCGTTTCCTCCATGATAGCGTAGCGTGAGCTACAAACACTATGGTACAACACATCCGATAATTGTGTATTCAGTTTGTCAATGTGCATTTGGATCTGTCTCTATCAAATAAATAAATACATTTGTATAATGCCACCGTTCTGGGTGAGTGTACTTCCTGGTGCATTGCACTCTATTGCTGACATACACATAAACGCCTTGTTTGATTACCGATGTAACCCAGTACCAATTTGCTGCCTGTGTCCAATGAGTCTGACTCGATGTCCATCTCACTAACTATTAGCTGAGCAACTTACAGGTAGACAAAATAAAGGATACGCCAAAGAATATATGAATATTTAATAATGAATAAGGAATTGGGCCACCCTTTGCCTTCTGTCCTTCTTGAAATGCTGGTATACACATTTCTAACAGTTTCTTTTGGGATATTGGACCATTCTTCAAGAAGAAAATCCTCCAGTTCTTTGAGAGGTGAAGGCTACTCAACACTTTATGTTCTTTCCCATAAAGGTTCAATAATGTTTCGATCTGATGTTTGGGAAGGCTATGGAAGATGTGTAACTTCATCCTGGTGCTCATGAAACCATTACTGAATCCATTTAGCAGTGTGTATGGGGCTTTATCTTCTTGGAATATGAGAATATGTTGAGGAAACACACCATAGGGTGCACCTGTTCACCTAAAATGTCTTTGTGTTCCTTGGCAATACATTTTACCATGCAGCATAATAATCAGACCCAATGACTCCCACGAGATGGCTGCCCAAACCACCAGCATATTTAAAGGTTGGGAACAGGCAATTTGGGTTAAGGCTTACTTTAGCCTTCTCCATACGGCCCATCCATATAAAGGAAAAAGAGGACTCATCAGACCATACTACTTTCTTCCACTGATCAGAAGTCCAGGTTTTGTGCCCATTAAACCTGGTTATACATTGTTGTGCATTGGCCTTGGTTAAGTGGTTTCCGAATGGCAGCGTTGTGAAGCTCACAACGGGCAGTTTATGTTGAGACTGGGTCACAGAGGTGTAGGTTCAGCCTTGTTCTTTGAGGCTGTTGCTTTGTGGTTTTTAGCAATCATTCTGTTAAGTGTCCACCTATCACTGTTAGTGAGCTTCAACTTGTAACCACTGTTCCTTTTTCATGATGCAGTTTTTCTGGTTTGGCGTATGCCGTCATGCTTTTTGACACTGTTCTCCTTGACACATCAAATAATTTTGCCATTTCTGTGACTGACGCACCTCCAATTCAGGCACCTGCAGTGTTGATTTTAAAATGTATGTTTTAGCAGAAACATATTGGTAATTAGCATTGACATTAAAATTAGACACGTGCAGACTTATTTTTAATTGCGATTTAGTTGCTTTAAAATACGAGACCTACCTCATTTTGTCTACCTCCTGTATATAGGATATCACAGATATTGAAAGCTTCTGCATGGAGGAATGATCCAAGATCACTCCAAATGTGTTCTCCAACCTTACTAAACATTATAGAACTAGACTTAGTGCCATTATCCTTGCCAAGTACTAAAAACACTGGTGCCAATAATGATAAAAAACATATTTTTTGGGAAAGAAATCTATTATTTAAAAACTTTGTCAATTCCATTAATTAAATCATAAATAAAGTAAAATATTTTCCACATGTTGGAAAATGACAATATATCTCACTAATGGTATTATTTGTTTTCTACAGTCTTTTTTGCTCCTTTTTATCATCACCTGAAGGGTGCCAATAATTATGGACCTGACTGTGTGTATATACACAGTACCAGTCAAAAGTTTGAGTACACCGTTAATCTGGAAGTTGTGCAAGAACTATCTGGTGAAGGAGGAACGTGAAGGACAACTCAAACTGATGACCTGGCCTGCCCAGTGTCCAGACCTCAACCCCATAGAACTTGTATGGGACAAACTGGGCAGAAGAGTAAAAGCAAAGCAAGTGTGTCTGAGAATTGCTGCAGGAGAGCTGGGAAGACACTTTCCTGCTGAAACGTATTAACCGAATGGCCCATGTTTGTGAGGCTGTTATCAAGGCAATATCAAGGCTATTTTGAGGAATTCAAGATTTAGAGACAATTTTCTATTTTCTTGAACATTGCTTTGATGTTCCTTATGTTTATTGTCATTTTCAAGTATTTACAGAAACTTATACGATGTAAAACATTGTTCATCAAAAACGGACACAAAAGCTTTACTCACGTGGTATTTGTTATTCAAGAATGCCATAGAACACTGATACAAATAAGAAAAATGTTTGTGTGAGAAAGGATGGTATGAAATTGAAATATCTATAAATATTTTGTTTGCACACCATTGCCTTTCATTTCCTCAAAATGCGGTGACACCTTATTTTTAATTTTAATTTTAATACCTAGACACTCCTAATACACAGTGTGAGTTGATTTAGTCTTGTAACAATTAATACTGGACATTGACGTAATTAATATGGTCCTCTATGTGTTCTCGTTGCTACTACAGGTACTTTAATCTTGAGAAAGGTCACTTCAGCTGCAAGTTTTTGTAGCTGTTTGTATTTATGTCAGCAGAGCTTAGTACAGTGAGAGGTCAAATTGTTCTCCAGAGTAAAAATGTTGTGTTAGTTTTTGATGAACAATGAAAACAAACAGATCTTGGTAGTGGACTTTTGGACCCCACTGTATATATCAGACTGATGTCAGCGACTATATGACGTTACTTCACACAGAATGATTCTTACTCTCTCAAACCCCCCGGTTTAAGATTTAATTTTACAGGCAGTGTATTTAGAATTACATTTTACCGGATTTGACTTGTTTCCTTTGATCTGGGCTCCTGCATACCTTCACAGATTTGCCGTTCCTCAACATATTCATAACTTACACATTTTCCTTTGATCATTCCCCTTTATACCTGGCAACCAATCCGAATACAGATGTAATTGCAAGAGTAGAATTACAGAAAGTAATCAGGTGACGATCAAATAATTCTGTATGCAAAATATTGCAGGCAACGCACAATGTAAAACAAATTCATTCATGACCGTATTTATAATTTTTTCTTCATCTGGATAATTACCATAGACATATATGCGGATATTAATATACATGTTAACGTGTACCACTATTCAAGCACCCTGTTAGAATACAAGCAGATGGTGTGCTGGAATCCCTTTGTCAGAGAGCACTATTTCCGGAACCATGCAGCAGATGATTAGAACATGTTATTAATTGCCACACAGACATGATTGCAATTATTGCGCCCTGATTGGGCTGGTTTCATTATATTAAAAGCGTCAAATAGGAGTGTGATGCTGGAAACTGCTAACAAGCCTTCAGTGCCACGCTGATAAGCTGCAGGGCATTCTGGGAAGCCACGTGTGACCCACACCATATTACCTATTGGGTGGGGGGGGCAGAGGGTGTGTGTACCAGCCTTAAACTTGCCCAGCTTGAGGAATGCATTATAAAAATAATAAAAACTGACTGACATAGCTTGTTAATTACAACAATTAATTAGTGATTATCAATTAATTATTATAGTTATGATGGAGAGGACTACATGTGAAAAGGTTCTGACTGTAAATTTGTAAATAAAAAATTGAATGAGAAACGCAGAACTGGGAGGGCTTGGATCTCCAACAGGTCTGAGTGCCAGAAATGCTAAAACAGGCTTACCCTATCTGGTCCTGGAGGGCTGCAGGTTATGCTGGTATTCATTGTTACAATTGTGCATAATTGAAGCAATTGGTTAGACTGTGGTTCTCTGTGGCTCAGTTGGTAGAGCATGGCATTGGCAACGCTTAGGTTGTGGGTTCAATCCCCACTGGGGCCACATATACTGAAAATGTATGCATTCACTACTGTAAGTCGCTTTGGATAAAAGCGTCTGCTAAATGGCATATATTATTACAAATATCTCACCTTACATGGCTTCTTGGGTTTCAATTGGTGGCTAATTATAAGGTTAAAACAAAAACCAGGACCAGCTACCTGTGATAGAATCTTGTTGGTTTGAGTCGCTTGTGTGACCCCACTGACTCGGAAGTGAAGAATATCAACAGTTAGACTGAAGTGGAGTCAGGCAGGCTGTCAGGAGGGTAATGATAATTCATGCATTTAAGATCCTTGCGGCTCCTAATCTACCTTTTAAAATAGCCCTTCCCTGCTGTGTTTTAAACCTCTTCCTCAGTATACTGAAGGTGACTCCTGTCTCTCTGTACTTCCTCTTTTTCTTTGTACACTTCTCTTTGAACTTCATTTGCTCAACTTTCATGTCCATCAGCTATTTTATGTTTTTGTGGTTTTGTATTTTTATCCAACTGACATTATTTCCTGACTCAGAAATGGTTCCTCGTCCCTTCTTTCCTGGAACCTTCCAGGTTTGCCTAAAGTACAGGAAAGCCCGCAAACCGTACCAAGGGGGGGATCACATGACCTCAGTTACCCCAAAGAAGATAAAAGTAAAATATGTAAATCATTTTTTCCTTTCTGGTTCTTGCTATGGAACACAGAAAATCCTCCAATTCTCAGACTTTATATATCTATTCCACATGCATCTCCATGCCATGGGCCAGGAACCACCGAAGGCTCTTGTTCCACTGAAAAAAGATATCTTCTCTAATGAGAATAACTTTTCTCCATTGAGTAAGAACAACAAAAAAACAGTTTATTTCCATTTAGAGCAAACCATTATGGTTTAGTTACAATAGTTACAAGTTTATTACTTGACTATCATTTGTTATTATTCTGAATTAGCCATTTGTCAGCTTAAAATAAAGGAGGTTGAAATCTATATCTTTAAACTGAATATTACTCCAAAACTGTTTCCACTTACATTCCTTGATTATTAATCAAACAATGAATTACCCAAATAACAATACCAATATATATAGCTTCCCAATTTTATGATTCTTTAAATCACAAAATTGTGTAGAATTGTCTTAAATCTGCAAATTATATATCAGTAGATATAATAAAAGTGTAATATCTATTAGATAAATGTACTCTTCATGCTCCATACCTGAATTCTAGTAATATTGACTCTTTTAATATCCGTTAATCTGATCTGTGCAGATCAGGCAGTTTAATGCTTATGAAAAATCTCCAAGGTTTCCACTAAACTGAAGTTTGTTTGCTCTGCTTTTTTCCACATTGTTCTCAAAGCTATTGCGCTAAACATTTGATGAGGGATTTAAGTTAAATGTGTAGCCTATTCTTTGAAATGAATGTTGTGAATGTTGAAATGAATTATTTTTTACTCATTTTTTACTCTACTTATTGTCATTGAAATTCTCTAACGTGACGTGAAGAAAGAGAATGATACAACATGAGACACAGTTAAGAGGTAGCGTTGTGATTACTCGCTAATGTATTATTCATTTAACTGGCATGCTTGTTAATTAAGCAAAATAAATGAAAACAGGTTGAGGCCAATGGCCAATGGAAGGATCAAGTTCTATTTCTAGTTTACAAGCTGCCACTGATGTATATATATATAATTTCAAATTAAAATTCCATTCTCTCCCTCCCTCTCTCTCTCCATCCTAATGATAACATCTATTATATAATGTACTTACAATGTATTTTTGTACATAATGTCATAAAATAAATGCTCTTGTTAAAGTGAAAATAACACACACAACCCTCCTCAATCAGTGCCCCACGTCTCTGATTGTTTTTCTTGGGAAGCAGCCGAAGGATTAAATGGCTTGTCTGCAAATCTTCCCTGAGTGATTAGTACCGATTTCTAAAGACTTTTTGGAAGCCTGCCTGAGTTTTGTCTTTTCTGATCTTATGCATAAATCTTTCAGAGGGTAAAGTGTGGTCACTCTCTCACACACACACACACACACACACACACACACACACACAGGGTGATCTTCATTCTTCACGAATCTGTGGCAGGAGTCCAGACTGCACTGAATCACTTACAAATGCACTGTTCTTTCCCGATCCCCCTTCTTGACCGGTGCTTATTGGTATTGTTTGTTTGCTCTCCCCTCCTCCCCCCGTTGTCGTTGTTGTTTGTTATTAATTGTGCAAACAGAAGCCCAGCCAAATCTGGGGTAAGCTGATGGAGACACTGATTGAGACATTAGAGACTGCAGTCTGAGCCAAGGGCTGAAAACGGTCAAAGGGGCTTTTTTTTATACTGTTTAGTTTTTTTCCTCCAGATTTGCTAGAGTTGAACTGAAACAGCTCTAATTCTGGGGCTCGAGGATTCACCTGTATAGTGAGTGGAAAGACTGCAGACAGGTTGATTACATTCAATGCTCATTTCAATTTTTATTTTCCGTCTCTGTCCTAGGAAAAATCTGACAGGCATGGTTTCCTGTACACTTTTTTGGAAAAAAGATAAGTCAGTCAGGGTTGCTGTGAAGGGCGGAGATTTTACAGAGCCTGGCCTTACGAAGACAGTGAGCCAAGTGGCTGGATGGCCACAGAACACTTTATGATACCCTGCAGAAAATAACAGAAAATCCCAGGGAAAACATGACGCTCCCTGAAGGGTGATTATGCCGTGTTCATAGTGGAGAGATTTCACCTTCACAGAGTGCATAAAAAAGTAACGACACTTTCATAAAATCCCAATCGATGGCCAATTTTCAGGCCGACCATCAAGCCATTAGAAAATGACCCTCCCGGGTCAGAGTGTCCACACCGATAACTGGGAGGTCTCAGACAGTCTTCTCACGTAACCCCCCACCCCACTATCCCCCACCAGCCCAAACTGAAGCATGCCCTCTGAAAAAACACAATAAGATGGGGCAATTATGTACCTTCTGGATGTAGGAAAAAATAATCCATACTAATTTTCTCAAGGGACGTCGATATGTCTTATACGAAATCCTCAGAAAGTGCCCTTGCCTTGTGGAATTAAAGTCAGAGGAGAAGCTGTGCTGTCTGAAATTGCAGGTGCAACTCACATTGCAGTGACTTACAGTGTATTTACTCTCTCTCTCTCTCTCTCTCTCTCTCTCTCTCTCTCTCTCCAAAAGCATAAATTGCATAACACAATTACATTTTAGGCATTTAGCAGACACTCTTATCCAGAGCGGCTTACAGAGTTTACATTTCTTTACATACTATCCATTGATACAGCTGGATATTTTAATGAAGCAATTCAGGTTAAGTACCTTGCTCAAGGGTACAATGGCAGTGCTCCACCTGAGAATCGAACCAGCAACCTCTGAGTTACAAGCCCAGGTCCCTAACCATTATATTACAATGCCGCATACTACAATTGGGGGGGAACGCTTGTAGTCATTGATAGGCGATGTATTGTGATTGCACTGTAGAGAAATGAATATTTAAACCTGCAATAACACGGGAGTTTTATTGAGCATAGCAAAAAAGCAATGCAGAGAGTGATAATGAAATTGTATTAATGTAACATTTCACATTTTTATTAGGCTATATCTTTGGATATACTCTGTTTCATTGCAATAGCAGCAGCACTTTTTCAACACCTTCATAGTCCTTTGAACATATTTTAAATTGGGTGCATCTTTAAATGTCCAATATGCAGGCTGTTACATAGTGTGCTGCTAATTGTGGGCAGCTTCCTTTCTCTCCCGGAAGGATTTGTAGTTTTTCCAAATCATTAAGAGTTGGGAATTTGGGGTAAATCTGTGTAATTACTAGTGAGATGGTTTCCTTTTTTCATATAGATAGAAGGGAATTAAGCTCGGTCTCAACTTCCCTTGTTCTCTCTTAACCCATATCCACCGAACCGGATTTTCTGTCGACCGCGCAAACCCTTCATTCACCAATCTACAGAAAATCCTGAAAAAAATTCAATTAAATTTAAATGCGTGTTGAGGTGCAACGTCCAAATATTATATAATTATATAACAAACACATGGGGGGTGTAGACTTCGCTGACCAAAAAATTGCCTGTTACAAGAGACAAACAAAGTCACTAAAGTGGTACTATAAAATAATTTGCTACATGCTTGACATTGCTATCCTAAATGCTTGCATTGTTTACAATAATGCTCATAATATAAAGCTGAAATCACAGAGTCTCTATCAAAGAACTTGATAGGTATAAGCTACAGGAAAGCAGTAGGAACTAAATAGGATCCCAACAGACATAACAAACAAAAAGCACGCAGAAAATGGAAACTAATAACAAAATGAAGAATAAGATGAACTTGTTGCATTACAGAGAATGATACAAACTCAATTCATTGAAATATAACTCCACATTTCAAAATGGTTACATGTAAATGTAAGATTGTAAGAATTTATCTGTACATAATTTACACACATATTTGTATATAATAACACTAATTTGTTCAAATGTTTAATTGATATGACATACCATATATCTCCACAAATGAGTATTACTATAAATTATGTAAAATTATGTACAAATACATATTTTCAAATTTTCATAATTTGTATATGATGCTTTTCAATTGTAACTTTTTTTGTGATTGGGCATAACTGGGAAGTGGGAAGTGTTAGACTGAAGGTGGGCTGAGAGTGAATGAGTGTGTTATGTGGCTAGGCACACACCGCATTTATACAGAATAATGCATTAGGCGGATATGGGTTAATGTTGAGGAAAGGGCCTGGTTGTAGTGCAGTCTAAGGAGGAACATGAAATTCTCTCTACAAGGGGAAGCTGCAACCAGGTGCAGTGCAGAGATATAACACTGGTCTGGGCCAATATCATACTGACCTGAGCCAATATCAGACTGACCTGGGCTAATTAGAGCAGTGGGCACAACTAGGCCAACCTGGTCCAAGCAGTGCTTATACCTCCCCTGACCCCAGAGATATGGCCATTATTTTTTATCGTTGGGTAACAGTGGCATATGCTAGATGTATCATATGCTGTACAATTCAGGTAGGTATTTGAAAAGTGAAAATGTGTCAAGAGTGTATAAAATCTTAAAGATTGCCATAATGTCCCACTCCATGAACGCTTTCTTATTTCCACTAAAGACATTACCTGTGACTTTTGAACAGTGTGCCTGTTTTTGCTAATTGCATGCTCAGGTAAGCCATGTATTCTGCACATCACAATTCGCTCATCTCACAGATGAGAAGAAGGAGAAAGTCTGTATATGAGGTCATTTGATATGTAGTGCAGGTGTAGGTGATTAAACATTAAACGGGTACATCAAAGTGGCAAAAGGCTTGCAGTATTCCACTGTCTTTCATGGTGCGGTCCTTCTCTGCAGATCTGATGGAATTGTTTGCCTTCTACCAAAAGTTAATCTCGTTCAGGAGAGACAGCCAGGAATAATGACAAGGCTCCTTCACTTCTGAAGGCACTCTGACTTGAGTTCCACGAAGGATTGTCAAACACCACACGTTGTCAGCTGTCACTTTTATTTATTCATTCATTTATTTATTATTTATATATTTATATATGTATTATTTTTTTAAGTATGCATCTTCGTACCCAGAGCAACACATGCCTGTCAGATGCTTGACTGAAGATCTTGAAATTCTGAGATCAATTGGGTGTACAGGGAAGTCAAGGGATTGTGACATGCAACAAGAGATGCAGTCTGTTTGACACAAAAGAGGGAGTGTGGGGGAATACTTTACATCACATTATCTACTCTGCAGATGCCCTTATTAAGGGACATCTAAACAGTGCACATTTTTGACATATTTGTCCAGCTGGGCATTGTATTGAAACAGATGAAGTCGTAGAACAGCAGTGACCCGGTTAACAACAGAACCTACAACCATCTGGTGACAAAGCCAGCTTACTATAATGTCCCACACCAGTAATTCTTTCTTATTTTCTCTAAAGTACACTGTTTTTGGAAATTGCATTTTTAGGTTAGGCATATATTCTTTAGCCCACCACACACTGCTGCTAACACACCCTTGAGATACTTCAGCCCAATACACACTGCTAACACAATCATCAGATATAGGTAACTGCCAAATTGTGGCAATGCCCCATCCTCAGGGCACAAGTGGTCACTAAATAATTTGATGAGCATGGAAACTATGTAAACCATACACCATGGCCATCTCAATCACCAGATCTTTACCCAATTGAACACTTATTGGAGATTCTGGAGTGGCACCTAAGACAGCGTTTTCCACCACCATCAACAAAACCCCAAATGATGGAATTTAATCTGCAAACCTTCCAATAGTGTACCAGACACTTGTAAAATCTATGCCAAGGCACATTGAAGCCATTCTGTTGCCTCATGGTGACCCAATGCCCTATTGAGTCACTGTATGTTGCTGTTTCCATTACCTGTACTACAGACTCACCCCAAAATGTAGCCAAGTTATCCCCTGCATTTTCCATCCCTTGTTATTTCAATCTGTCTCGACCATATGGATGTGACTGTAGCCAATCAGCGCTTGTTATGTTTATGGTAAGCTGACACAGGTACAATATCATTTGGAAAGAATGGAAGCAAAGCTTGCATGTGCACTCAAGTATATTTAATTTATTACTGTATTCATTTGGTCCTGCCTGTACATAAAACCACTTTTGGATTGATTGCATAATTGTAGCTAGCGTTCTAGTAGCATGATTTCTGCCCATTTAGGTGGGTTTTATCTGTCCTCTTGCAACAAAAGAGATTTCTTCTTCAAATGGAAAAGTTGAAGGAGTTTCAAAAGTTGCTTTGACAGTAAGTGCCAACTTCTTCAGAAAATAGATATTAAACACTGTAATTATCTCGATTCTCTTTCTTTGAAGGAATGCCATCAAAGGCCGCACTGTGCAACAAAAACAAATAAGAAGGGTTCATGAGATTTAATTGCACCCTTGCTCGTGTAGGCTTGGCTAGCTGAGCGTGTGGAGGGTGGGTGGCTAGTGCATACCCGAAACATTGATACTTGAAAATGCAGGAGGTTTTACTATTGTTGCAGTAGATCAGCAGTAGATTACTATAATGGTTTAAATTAAGCTGGTATATTCTAAACCACTGCAAACAACACATTTGGCTATTGATTTGTTGCCCAGCTCATAATAATAATATGAATTATGTTGTGTGGCAAAATAATTCAAATTCAGCCCCTGAAATCGGGGAGAAATTACAATAGGGGAGCAGGCGGCAGAATTGATCTAAAATATGGGAGACTCCCTGCAAAACGGGATGAGTTGGTAGGTATGCTCGTGGTTGTTGTGGGGGGGGGGATCTGGGTGGATATGGAAGGTTGTGGGGATGTGGAGAGGGGGTCTGTTTGGTAGGGGCTGTCTTATGAGTAAACAGTGGGTGATTTATCTGACTCAATGAGACTCTGGCACTCACTGCAGGGCAGGGGTATCAGCAAGGAGCCTATGTGCAATGGGTCTGATGGGTGGAAGAGGGAACAAGAGCAAGGTGTCAAATAAGCTGTTGTACTTGAATGTTCTTACTCTTAACTAAACTCACTGGGAGAGAGAGGATAGTGAGATGGAGCTCATGAGCCAAACCTGTCTGCATGAGAATAACGTAGAGCCTGTCTCTCACCGGCCGGAAACAAGCACGATTAATGCAGGATGCCATGCAGAACGTGGCAACATGGCCTAGAGGGGGAAACGTGTCTCTGGTTTGACAGAGGATTGTCTCCGTTTTAGAGCAGACACAGCGCTAGCCTATCTACGAGAGTGAGCGAGACAGAGAGAAAGAAGGCCAGTGAGAGGGATTGAGTGATGGAGAACAAGGGAGAGAGGGAAGCTGAACACAGCATGATGGATTTAGCCTCCAATGTGTGGTGACAGGGACTAGATAAGTAACAAAACTATGAGTCGCTTAGGTCCTGAACAATGCTGAGGGACCTGAATTGTTTTTCTGTGAGATGGGGTCTCTCTCTCTCTCTCTCTCTCTCTCTCTCTCTCTCTCTCTCTCTCTCTCTCATGTCTGCGTTTGCTTCTCACCTCTCAGGAGCTGCAATGCAATGCTGCATTCCAGTTCATTCCAAAATGGAAGGTGTGTGGGTTTGTCCCGTTGTCCATTTATTTATTTTCTTTCAAGATTTTATCTTTCATCCCTGATTCCTACAAATGTATTTTTTTTATCACATATGAGGACTATCAATTCAATGGACATTAACTCTGGAAGATTTGAAAGTGCACACCTCTGACTGTGATACCTGCAATACCAACCTAAAACAACCAGTACTCGTGGGTGAATTGGAGTGGAACGCTTGAGAAAGGCCACTCTTGAAAGGGCACTCCTTCCTTCTTGGCTCTACAAAGCACTTCCCAACCCGCCTGTGTTCATACACCACCTCCCAAAACTGATACCTCCTCTGTGCAATTTTACTTAGCACCTGCTCTGAATCTCACTCAAAAGTTTTAGAACACCCCCATTTTCCAGTTTTTACTGAAATTTAAGCAGTTCAAATCCAGTGAATAACCTGAAATGGTACAAAGGTAAGCAGTAAACTGCCAGAGGTTAAAAAAAAAGTTTAGGTTACCAAAAACTGAAAAATAATGTAAATTTTTTGGCAGTGAGTAGTTTCCTACACTATCAAAATAAACTTGGAAACTGGAGGAAACTCTGACAGGAAGAGGTCTGGCAGACCCAAAGCCAACTTGAAAAATAAGTTATATAAAAAGTAAAATAATGGCAATTTCAGAGTTGGATCTGACTCTGGATCCAACAAAATAGCCCCAGACAATCACGCTTCCTCCTCCATGTTTGACAGTTGGTGTCACACACTGAGGAACTATCCTTTCGCCTACTCAACGGCCTACAAAAACCATTCAAAATTTCAAGATTTCAAATTTTGATTAATCGCTCCATAAGACCTTCTTCCAGTCTTCAGTAGTCCACTGGCGGTGCTTCATGGCCCAGGCAAGCCTCTTTTTCTTATTTTGCCATCTTAGCAATGGCTTTTTTACTGCCACTCAACCGGTCAAACCTGCAGCTCAAAGTCTTCTCTTCACAGTTGAAACTGAGACTTCCTTACTTCAACCAGTGTTAATCTGTGCTTGAAGCTGTTGTCCTGTGAGCCGCCTATAACGCATTAATGTACATTATTTTTCAGTTTTTGGTAACCTAAACCTTATTTTTTTTACCGCTGGCAGTTTACTGCTTACCTTTGTACCATTTCAGGTTATTCACTGGACTTGAACTGCCTAAATTTCAGTAAAAACTGGAAAATGGGGGTGTTCTAAAACGTTTGACCGATGGTGTATACCCTGGTTCTAAGTCTAGTGTCTCAGTGGCCCCTTCTACTGGTGATGGTACCTCTGATTCTGGTTTGGCTTTTGAGTGTATTCCTACAGCTTAAGTTCTGAAGGCTCTTCAAGCTATAGACCCCAGAAAGCCTTTGGGCCCAGATGGTCTTGACCCTTACTTATTGAGACTTTCAGCAGACCTGATAGCTGAGCTGTTGGCCAACTTTTTTAACATTTCGCTCTCTACAAATACCATCCCCAAGGTATGGAAGGAGACCCATGTTCTGCCCCTTTCAAAAGGGGGGATCCCACTGAACTTGGCAGCTACTGCCCTATTTCAAAGCTTTCATTAGTTGATAGATCATGGGATCTCTGGTTAATGACCAGTTAAAGGATTTCTTGCAGCTTAATGGTACACCGAGCTCTGTCCAGTCAGGCTTAAGATCAAGACATAACACTATAATTGCTGCCTTACTGGTGTTAAATGACAAAGTACAAGTTCTTGATAACAAAAAACAGTGTGCAGCTTTATTGATTGGCTTATCCACAGCATTTAATATAATAATATAATACATATGCAATTTAGGAGATGCTTTTATCCAAAGCAACTTACAGTAGTCAATGCATACATTTTTCAGTATATGTGGCCCCGGTGGGAATTGAACCCACAACCTGAGCGTTGCCAACACCATGCTCTCCCTACTGAGCCACACAGAACATTTGACACTGTCGACCACACTATTTTAGTCAACAGGCCACAACATTGGACTGAGCTTCAAAGCAGGCAGCTGGTTTGAACATTATCTCTCCGACAGGTCAAAGAGCGTTCATGCCGATGGTCAGAAATCATCCTCCAAGTTAATTTCCAGGGATGTACCCCAAGGGTTTATTCTGGGTCCAGTCCTGTTTACTATTTATATAAATGACATTGGCTCAGTTGTGAACAACTCAAAAATGCATCTCTATGCAGATGACACAATTATCTACTCCTGTGCCAACTCCATGTCTGGAGCTGTCCAGGACCTCCAAGGATCTTTTAATTCTATTCAAGCAGCTTTTAATTAGCTGAAATTGGTCTTGAATTCAGACAAAACCAAATGTATGCATTTCTCCATATCACAACCACAGCTTGTTATGCCTCTACCTCTGATGGGAAATGTGTTGAGCAAGTGTCATCCTATAAATACCTAGGAATCTGGCTGGATGAAAAGTTTACTTTTAAAACACACATTGACATTGGGCCTCCCGGGTGGTCTAACGGTTACATCATTCAACGCTGGCCACTGTGACTGTGGGGTTCGATTCCATCAGCCGCGCCAGAGTCGGCTCTGACGGGAGTGGCACTAGGGGGTGGCAATTGGTTGTCCACCCCAGGGAGGGAAGAGGGAAGCTGACATGAGTTTGCTGTGTATAGGAGTTGCTCTGGAGTACCGGAGTTACGGTTGATGGCGATACTTTGCTTTTGTCACTGCTGGTCACAGGACTACAGCAGCAAACTCACAATATGAGGGGGGGATTGACATGAAAAAGAGACGGTGTAATTGGCTACTAAATTGGGAGAAAATGGGAGAAAATCAGAAATAAATTATTTAAAAAAACAAAAAACACACATTAACAATCTTGTTAAAAAACTGAAGATTACACTGGGTTTTTATTGTAGAAATAAGACAAGCTTTAACTTTGCTGCTCGGAAAAGACTGGTCATAGCTTTTTATCCCAATGATTGATTAAGGTCCTGACATTCCGCAATCGGTCAGGTCCGCGGAATCACTTACGATCTTCCGCAAGAGACTCAAAACCCACCTCTTCAGACTCCACTACCACTGAGCTCTGTCCATCTAGCTAAATTGTCTTCACCGCTGTTTACTTGTTCAACACTGTACTTCCCCCAAAAAATAAAAAAAAAAAAAATTCACTAACCTTTTCCTTCCCGGTGTTACAGGTATGGTACGCAGATGCCTGCAATGATATCTATTGCTGTATTCCTGCACTGATCTTGTGCGCTAACTATGATTGTTCCTACCATGTATTAATGCACATCTTGTAAGTCGCTCTGGATAAGAACATCTGCTAAATGCTTAAAATGTAAAAATGTAATGTCCTTTACATGCATGCTTATGCTACCACCTTCCATGCTATAGACACAGTTTACGCTTTATTTCAAATGCCAAATCTCTTACACATCATTGATATTTGTACGATAGGGCAGGGCTGACCTCATTACATTACCATAGATGGCTACAATAGCATATTTTCATTTATAAAGCCATCATAGGGAACATCCCAGGCTATTTAAAATGACTTTTTAATTGGAATATAAGTTCTTATAACCTGCGTTCTCAGAGCCTCCCATTTTTCATTGTTCCTCGCACTTCCACAGAATTTGGGAAGATAGCTTTTCGTTATTATGGACCATGGTCCTGGAATCTATTCCAGAAAGATGTTAAACTGAAGTGATTTTAAAAAAAGTTTTGGGCAATATGTAAGTTGCTGTGTTGTGTTTTTTTATTTTAAAAAACAAAATAGTGGGTCAGAAATTTTAGACATGTTATGACCCTTACATACTTGTAAAAGAGATATACACTACCTGGTTAAATAAAAAAAAAAAATAAAGTTTTGGGGAGTCAAAAGTTTTAGAACACCAGCCATTTACCATTTTTTTACTGAAATTTAAGCAGTGCAGTTCAAGTGCAGTGAATAACCTGAAATGGTACAAAGGTAAGCGATAAACTGCCAGAGGTTAAAAAGTTTAGGTTACCAAAAACTGAAAAATAATGTAAATTTTTGGCAGTGAGTAGTTCCTACACTATCAAAATAAACTTGGAAACTCTGACAGGAAGAGGTCTGGCAGACCCAAAGCCACAACAAAATCAGAAGACAAGTTTCTGAGAGTCAACAGCTTGCATGATAGGCGGCTCACAGGACAACAGCTTCAAGCACAGCTTAACAGTAAGTAAGTCTCAGTTTCAACTGTGAAGAGAAGACTTTGAGTTGCAGGTTTGACAGGTTGAGTGGCAGTAAGAAACCCATTGCTAAGATGGCAAAATAAGAAAAAGAGGCTTGCCTGGGCCATGAAGCACCGCCAGTGGACTACTGAAGACTGGAAGTAGGCGAAAGGATGGTTCCTCAGTGTGTGACACCAACTGTCAGACATGGAGAAGGAAGCATGATGGTCTCGGGCTCTTTTGCTCAATCCAGAGTTGGCGACTTGCAGAGTGATTGTTAACCCATGTTAACCCATTACTTGTTCCCTGAAAAGGGTCTTTTTTTTATCATTCTGAAATTGACATTATTTTTCAGTTTTTGGCAACCTAAAAACTGGAAAATGGGGGGTTTTTTTTTTTAACCATCACAAACAATGTGTTAAGAGTTTATAAGTCTTTGTAAGGTTTTCAAGGTTAGTTACATTTGGCCCAAATGTTTTTCATTTGGCCCAAATGTTTTTCTTTTAAAATATAGAACTAGAGATATGATTAGCCAACTGAGTTAAAGACTAATGTCCCCAACCAAGGGGACTAATCACGCTCTTATTGTTTCAATCCAGAGGTTTCCAGCTGTCCTGCTTCCATTACATTTCAATTTTGTTCATGACCTCAAATCAACCTCTCCCATCAAAATGAAAAGTGGTAAGTAACAGCTGATTGGCACTTACATTCAATATAAAATCTGATTTGAGCACATACTTTATATCTGTGCAATCAAATTTCAATACATTTACTTGTTAGGTTTTCTGTGAAGCACTTCATTAACATGAGTTTCAGTGTGTTAATGAATATCCTGAAGGGATCTTAAAAAACTGTATTTACACTTACACTCATTACTTTGAAAATCAGTTTTAATTACTGCTCAAAGCTCAATTATCCTATAAATTATATATGATCTGAAAATACAATTTTAATTAGTGTTGTTCCAAGTGAATATCTTCAATATAAATGATTAATCAGAAGAATATAGCAGGTTCAGGGCTTTTGGTAAGGTCAATGGAATTATGAAATCAAGCAAGTACCGAGACATTTTGGCCAAAAACCCGGTTCTCCCTACCAGAAAGCTGAAACCTAGCCACAAACGGATCTTTCAGCAAGACAATCATCCCAAGTATACCTCAAAATCAGTCAAGATATGGTTAACTGACACAAAATTACTGTTTTACGATGGCCATCTCAGCCATCATGCTTGAACAAAATAAAATTTGGGGTTTGAATTGAAGAGCAGTATACAAGCACAGACCGAAGGATCTTGAAATATCCTGTATGGAGGAGTGGTAAAAAATCACCCTCTCAATATGTTCACTAATATCATAAAACTTTATAGAAAGCAACATTATATTGCAGACTATTATTATGACTTTTGTTGGATTTTATTCTAGATGTATAATTTTGTAGATTAAGTCAATTGACCATTTGGCCCTTTGTTTGTTTGTTTTAAATCACATCCCAATGGATAACTTCTTTACCAGTGTCCCTTTGGCAGAGCACCTCTTGGAAAGGAAATTGGACTCTTCGTCAAAACAAGCCAGACATACCACAACTCATGAAGCCATCTAAGTTCAGGAAGCTCTGAGTTTGGTTTTAATGGCAAATTGACCATGGTGAGTTATGTGCTGAAGGCACGAAAGGCCGTTGTCCTCCATGACAAAGCGGACGGTGAGGCCAGTGTGAAGAAGAAGCCAGAGGTGATCCAATACTATAACAACACAAAAGGAGGAGTGGTGTACAAACGCCAGACACGGAGGTGGCCCATGGTGCAGTGGTACAACCTGCTGGATGTTGCCATCCTCAATGCTTATACCTTCATAGTGCAGCACCCCAACTCCACCCGACGGCTGTTCATCTTCTGATCCCACACATGCAGAGGTGGACTTTGGATTTTAAAATACATGTTTATTTTGTTATTCACACTAAAAGGTTGAATGTGAGATCTAACTTGTTTGATTGTACCAAAATATGGAAATTTGTTCTATAGCCATTATGCATTTTCATAATATGTTATCAGTGATATGTGTATCAAACAGCTGAAGAGTGACTAAAAACATATTTCAAACAATAAAAAAATCATCCAAATCACCACTCAACATAATTATCTTACACAAAATGAATAATATAGCAGGCCCTTATAAACATTTCCGGCATATGCATTCCTGGGGGCTGAAGTTCACTGTGCATCCTAGGGTTAAAATAATGATGGGAAAAAGTATTTTATATTTCTTCAGAGAAAAATATTTTTCTCTGAACAATTGTACTAGTATAAGAGTATATAATTTTACCATGATTTTAGCACACAATATAGCTCATAACCTGTATTGTTTATTTTACACAGCCTTTTTTTCTCATCTTTATCAATGGTCTCAATAATTGTGGAGTTGACTGTTTGTGCTTCCGGTTTCAACTTCACTTGTGAACAATGTTGGTGAACACTGTGGTTAGAAACCTGCCGCAGACTCCAAACACACCAGTAGTTCGGCGCCAGCTGGCTCTGAGCATGCATTATGCAGGCGAGTATTTCAGGGAAAGAACGAGCAGAGGTGAATGTGTTAGGGATATTAGTACAGGAGCTCACATGTGTATGCTCTTCTCCCTATCTCTCACACTTACTCATTCACTCACTCTCACAAACAGACTGGCACACTTGCACAATCATACACTGCATTTTTACTTGAAGATCTGCTCTGAATCTCTCTCTCTCTCTCTCTCCCTATTTCTCTCTCTCAACCCACTCTCTTTCTCTCATTATTTCTCTCTCCCTGACACACACACATTTTTCAACTGCCACAAGCAATAAAGACCACGGGCTGTTCTTTATCATTCAGTCATAAAACCGCACATTTCACATTCAATATAAAATACTGAACTTCATAATTGTCCTTTTAAAATATAATGGCTCCCTGAATTTAGGCTTTACTCAATCTGAAAATTAAAACCACTGAAGGTATTAATACATCTTAACAAGCCCATTAAGTAGAATTGTCTTTTAAATAATGTTTTTCTTTATAGCAATTAACCACCAGCTTTTCTTTGTTTTAAATAAATGCAGGAAGCTCTTGAGCTTTGATTGCAGATTTAACTTGATCCTCCGCTGAGCTCAGCTGCAAAAGGAATTACTTCAAAGTGCCTGACATAAGTGTGAGAAACTTTCTCAAGATTAATTCTTTGATTTCTCAAGTGCATTTAAAGGACTATCGCACCTTTTTAACAAAACGTTCATTATCAACTTACTTAGGATCTTTTCCATTGATCCGGGTGCTTATTTTGTTTTAAGTGCAGCCGTTCACAGAAAACCCAGAATATAATGCGGGTCTGTGGGCCCGTTCATGTGAAGGACAAATACATGTAAAATTCACCTCAATCTACCTTCAATCCTCATAAAATACATTGCATGTTTGTCCATGCAATGTATTTTAAAGTTATATTTGTTAGCTTCTGTGGTCATTAAAGAGTGGTCATTATTATTATGGGTAGGGGGTTCCCCGATGCCCTGGCAAAATTCCCAACATGGCTCTTTCGATCTGTCACTTAATCATTCCCCAGATTCATTGGCTGAATAATTCCCTCCCTCTGCACCTCAAGCTGATGTGTGGTGAGAGTTCTGATGCAAAATGGCTGCCATACATCACCCTGGTGGGTGCTATGCATCTTGGTGGTTGGGGTGAGATTTCATTGTTAAGCATTTCAAGATCATGAGATGAAAAGCAACATATAAATGTAATGAATTATTATCATTATTATTATTATGAGTCTATGGAGCGCAGGATTAATACATATTATTCAGTCATTTCTTATGCTTTGTATAGTGTATTTCAGTTATGTATGAGCCAATAAGTCTTTGCTGCATTTTTATGTTGTAAGTGATTTCAAGTGACCTCATGTGTCATTTAATTTTGTGGCGTTTATAGAAATCAGGTTATCTTTTTAAAATTGTAACAATAATTAAAATGATCCTACTTGTACTGGTATCATGTCATAGATAACATATTTGTTATACCTATGATAAGTACCACATGGCATACGCATGCACAAAAGCTATTTGGACTGACATGAAGTCCCTCCATTTAAGGAAAAAATATTAGTATCTTATTCAAGTCTTTTCACTTGGAAGTTGGTCCCCCCCACGGGCATCGAACCTCCAAGTGAAATTATTTGAATTTCAATATATCTTTTATATCTGGTTGAAATGAAGAAGGTTCAGAGTAGTAATTATTGTGTCCAAATTCTTTGACCTGCCTCTTGGAACTTTTATTTAATGCCAGAATGCCTGGAAGCATAGAAGCCAATACAGTGGTTTTTGGGTCTGAAATCTCAAAGACCTTATAATGTTTCAAAGATGGATCAAGTTTAATTTAACCACCGGCTGTTGCACAAAAGGCATAGAAGGTTACAGCATTGCTCAACTCAAATTGCTCAGGTACATACAGTAGAGTCTGTTTTTATTCATACCCTTGAAAAAGATGAACAAAAGAGATTGTATAAAATAAACTATATAATTAACAAGGTATATTTTATGCTCAAATGTTTCCGGAAATTATATTCTTTAATAATAATGTATTGTCATGAATCACGATTGAACGGTTCACAAATAATTATTTTCTTCCCAGAAAAATCAATCCAATCACAAATATTTACACCTCTGTTATCAGTACTTTGTGGTTCCTCCCTTAGCCATTATAACAGCAAGTAGTCACCTTCTGTAGTGTTGTACAAGATTATAGAACCTCTTGGGAGGAATCCTCAACCATTCCTCCATGCAGAATTGTTCCATTTCCTTCAGAATCTTGGATTGACGTTTGTGGACTGCTGTTTTGAGTTCAAACCACAAATGTTCAATTGGATTCAGGTCTGGAGACTGAGATGGCCACGTCAGGACATTGATCTTCTGCTCTGTCAACCATTCAAGTTGCATTGTTGGAAGGTACATCTATGGCCATCTATTTTAATAAGGGCCCCAGGGCCTGTGGATGCAAAACAACCCCAAAGCATTGTGGTGTCCCTTGGGGTGGAGCAACACTCACAGACCTTTGCAGAGGGCATAGGCAGTTAAATAACCCAGAGGAGGCAGTCATATAAACAAAACAATAATTTATTAAAGGAATCTTGACGAACACAAAAAAGGGTGGGGTCTTTGGGGGAATTCAAAACACATAAAGTCCACAATCCTTACTCGTCATCATTCAAAATCCAATGTCGAAACCAGGTCAGTCCAAGTCGGTACACAAACATAGTATCAGAATACGATTTCGTTCACTACTACTCGTAGCTTGTGCTGGCTATATAAAAGCTACAAGCTACATAAAAGCACAGATGTAAACACAAAGAGAAATACAGTATAGCTAATGTTTTCATTTTTATACGATTGGAAAGATGTAGGCTACATATGTAAGAAATATCAGGTATTAAATGTGATATTGGTAAATTGCAATTCAACGTCGAATAATTTATATTGTGGCAGCCCAATGGGCGGCACAAGGAAATGGCTGCCGGGTCCTTCGACACATGGGAGCCAAAACACTAAATTTCCCAGCAGACCACAGTCACACCTGAGCCAAGTGAAGGCAATTGAGCTAACGGCCAGCTGAAGGCCATTGCAAGGCCTATTTAAAGGACTCACTCCCATTACACTGGGAGAGGAGTAGGAACGTGTTTGGGAAGGTGTTGCTGTGTTTGTTTGGAGAGTGAATACCTGTGAAGTCTTTTGACCAGCCAGGATTTTGAAAGAGTGTTGGACTGTGTTTGTTTGTGTGGAATTGGATTGTTTGAGGACCCCCTTTGGATTTTGACAACGGACTGGATTGCGGACTTGGACCTGGATTTTGGATTGGATTTAGACAATGACAACGATAAGGATTGTGGACTTTGTGTGTTTGTATTCCCCTGAAGACCCCACCCTTTGTTTTGTGTTTGTCAGTATTAGTTAAATAAATCATTGTTTTGTGTTTGAATACTGCCTCCTCTGGGTTCTTGAACTTGCCTACGCCCTCTGCAAGGTCCGTGAGTGTCGCCCAACCCCTGGGGACACCACAATATGAAAGATTATATATATTTTGTCACCAGATAACTCCTCCAATCTTCACGGTTTTGTTTTGCCATGGAAAAACAACACAGGGACTCGAACCGTGAAGGGAATAGTTACGGGTATGGATGGTTACCGTGCCGTGCCGTACCGTCCTGTCGGTGGGAAAACACCATAAGTCAAAGTTATGGGTAGATATCGATTTGAATCCAGAACACAGTCTTAATAAAACTTTAATTGAAATGAAGACTCCCAATTGATAACCCACCCAGTGATGAAATCCTATAATGTGTGAAAAACAGTAGGTCATTTTCACATTACTCCCTGCTGAAAAGTAATCGCTGCAGCCTTACACAACCCAGAGAAGTGATGAGGCAGAATGAGTTGGCTTTCAGGAGAAATTGGGATAGGGTGGTGGCAGGAGATGATGGAAATAAGGAGAAGTGCATATCAGAGAATATTTAATGGGACATGTGGTGAAATAGAGGTGGAATGTGGAATGGGACGTGTTAAAATATAGGTAGAATGTGGAAAGGGACATGTTTGAAATGAAGGTGGAATGTGGAATGGGACGTGTTGAAATGGAAGCGATCATCTCCTGCTAGTTCAAGACATGAACCTAATCTTCACGTGGCCCCTGCCTGCTGCAGGCAGAGGGAAACTAATGCATGAGATCCCTGGAATAAAATTAAAAAGACTAGCCAGAGACTCACTTGTAAAAATTAACTCGTAAAATTAAAAACGTAACCATTAAATTGTATTTTTTTTTGAGAGTCTATTCGTTTTTTTGTGTGTGTTTGCGGATGTATGTAATACTGTATAAGTCCATATATATATATATTTTTTGTGCTCTAGCTGGGAGCCCCATTTGGTGCGGCGATTGGCTGTCCGCCCAGAGGGAGGGGGGAGGGAGAGCCGGCACAAGCTCACTGAGAAGCGCGAAGGTAGGTGAGGTTCTGTCTCGGAGGAGACGGATGGCAGGCTCATGGGGGAGGGTGAATTGAAGAAATAGAGGGTACAATTGGCCACCAAATCTGAATAAAAGGGTACTGAATTGTGTAGGCAAGTCAGCTGAAGTGATACCTGACACCTCTCCAGATGTTGCTTGTGAATCATTTTCAAATGGACAGTGATCTCCCAACACTCTTTATCTTACATAAATTGTTGAACGAATGAAACAATTACTTTGAAAAATGAATGACATTTTCATTGAAATTTCCTGCTCTGAAACAAAGCGTAACCTACATTTTTAAATAATTAAGTTAATTGTAAAGCGCTAAAAATTATCATGGTTTGTGCGGGCATGAGAATGAAGCTGTGGTAGTCATACTGTAGCATATCCGATGGTAGAATCCCCTTACACTGTTAATAATGAACTCCCTCAATTTTGCTTTCTCCTCTGATGATAAATTGCACAAGTCTGGCCCCTCTTTGCCATATCTATTCCTTCAGGTCTAACATTATGAAGGGAAAGATATGACGTGCACTTCTTTGTTGAA
Source organism: Aldrovandia affinis (assembly GCA_029706075.1). Classification (NCBI taxonomy): domain Eukaryota; kingdom Metazoa; phylum Chordata; class Actinopteri; order Notacanthiformes; family Halosauridae; genus Aldrovandia; species Aldrovandia affinis. Next base: position 2,219,377 of record JAINUG010000100.1, read on the forward strand.
TTGCTCTCCATCTGTGTTAATGCTAATGCATGATTAATGCCCCTCTCAGAACTGTATCTTTTTAATCCAGGGCGTTTCTTGATTATGATTTTGTCCTTTTTAAATGGTGCAATTGTACTCCAGGCATCTCTATAGACATTCTGTCCTTTCAATTTCTTTGTTGTACTCCTTCGATTTTTGCAAAGATCTGCACATCCTCTTTCCCCACAAAGATTCTTTTCTTTTTTTCTTTGTTTTATTTTTATCGAGCGGTTTGTCTGCATAATGACACACAGCAGTGTCAAACCCAGTGTTACCGGCTGTTAAGGTCGGATGTTAAGGGTGTTGAAAATAATGCTGGTGCAGGTTTCCAGAGCTGCTCCTGTGTTCTGCCAAGGTAGAGACAGACGTGTTCAGGAGATGCTTTTCAAAATCTTGGATTTTCATTACTGACTGAAAATGTATAAAATATATATGTTTTTTTTCTTGGAATGTTCACGGATGTAAGGTTTGTAAATGACATGGCGGAGTTTCCATTCTCCAGAAAATCTTGTCCCTGATTTCCAGTTCTAATTTATATTTGTCATTGTTACATTGCTATGGCATTTCACATTATATTACATTACAGTCATTTAGTAGAAACTCTTATCCAGAGCGACTTACAAAACAAGATAACAGTGCATCTGTGCATCAAGTGCATCCCCAGGAGTTTTATGAGAAACAGATCTGGCCTACAACACTCCCAGACCAGTGAGTGTGCATGCAACATTACTAACAAGTATTACCACTGCTACTGCAAATGAACAATGTCAATTATAACCGTGGTTAAAATTGTAAATACCATCATATAACAAAGAAACACCTGAATAAATACGTCACGTGAATTTAAAAATAGTTAAATCCACTTGAAACACTTTGCCCCTTTGTGGCAATCCACTGAGGAGGCCACAGGAGGGAGACAAGGTAATTCAGTGATTTGTCCCTTTGGCCAAGCTAACAGCTGTAGGGACTGCACATGAAATGATATGTTTGAAATGCAATTTCATTTAATATAAGTTTTGTGCTTAGCGTTCCTCCACCACACATCCAACTTCCTGACAAACTTTTCTACAATGTACCAGGGAATCCTGATGCTGTCATTCGGCCCCGCCTCCTAGGATTGCATTTCCATGTACAGTGACGATATGTAATTATGATATATGGAAATGCGTACCTCAACGCAACAAATAAAATCAGAGAACATTCGCCATTTTGCTCTCTGTTTCTCTGTTCTCCTACTCTGTTCCTGTTCCTCCTTCCATCACCAGGACTTTATGTCATTCTCTCTCACTACTTGCCTCAAACAAGAGGCCTTGTGAAGACACGCGCAAGAGAAGTTCTCTGAACAGCAGCGAACTGTTTCCACTAACTTAGCTGCAAACAATTCTAATTCGTGAAGAGCTGTGAAAGGATACAGCTAGCAATATCAGACATTTGAGTGAACACAGAAGTGGGCAGCTCCCTTCTTCAAAACTCATCTCCGATAATTAACTTCACGCCCTGGAAAATGAACCAGAGACTTCATTGCATCCATGAACAGTTGCGAGAGACACCACAAGGAAACCTCGGGCCAAGACCGGGCTTCCCACGTCTCTTCTGTACCCGAAACGCATCGAACCCCGCCGACCGCAGAGCAAACAACAACGGCTGTAGCATCTGGGCATAGCATAGTTTAGCAACGGACGTTTTATATTCATAACTGAATGTACAAACTGTTTTAAAATGCATCATGGTTCATGACACTGTGTTTACTATTGTTTTTGTAGCTAGCATGGCTGCTCACTGACTGTGTTGGTGATAAAATACACCACACATAGACCCAGGTATAGGTGTGTTCCCAACACGTCTTCTAAAAATGAAAACACCTTTTGAAGCCAGAATAACGTGGAGTCTTGAACGCAGACGACAGGACAAGAGACTTGTAGTTTTACAATTTAATGAAAACAAACAAAGCTCTTCTTACAAATCTGGTCGAATGTATAAATGTATAATGTAATGCCGAATGTCGAATGGTCAAAAACTGTGTTGCTATCAGGAGCTGGCTTCATCTATCTAACCGGAAGCTTGATCTGCCTCCCACAATGCTGCACATAGGTCATGTGATTAATTCTAGGTTCACAGTTCTAAAGAAAGAAATGTTCTATCTCACTTGTCTCTGTGTCTATTTTTAAACTAATGAATTCTAAATGTACTTATACCATGAAATTATCATGTCAGTCTTTTTAACTAAATTATCAAACATGAAAATATTAATATACCAATATGTAAAATATGAACTACCGATACGGTATATAAATTAGCCGATTCCTAAACGGCCCTTACATTATCCGCCCCTAATTGGTTAGGCAGGAGGGCTAAGCAATTACTAGCTTATAAACTAAACAATTATGATGTCTATGAACTGACAAACATAAAGTCTCTGGGGACTATTCTAACTGAAGTCCTCTCTTCTCAGGCTGCTGCTTCTTCTAGCAGGCACAACTTGTTTACTGGTCTCTCCAACACGTTGGTCTTGGTCTTTATCTTGACTCTTCGTACCACCCCGCCTTGAATCGTAGTGTTTCGACTACTCTTCCCAGGAGCCAGGAGTTGCGTGGGGAAGTGCTGTCCACTAGAGCACGACATCTCCAGTTGCGAAGTTTCGTCTTGGTGTTGACCATTTCTGGCGCTCTTGAGGAGTGGGAGATACTCACGAGTCCATCTAGTCCAGAACAAACCGACAAGTACTGGACTTGCTTCCATCTTTTCTTTGTGTACATGTCGTCTTTGTTGAAGATGCCTGGGGCATGTTAGGTTGGGACTTCAACAGCAACAAATGGTTGGGTGTCAGAGGCTCGAGGTCGCTCATGTCATCCGAGATGGTGGTGAGCGGTCTTCCGCTGATGATGCTCTCGACCTCGCACATCGTCGTCTGGATACAGTCGTCGTTTATGGCTTGCTCCTTCATGATAGAGCTGAGGATTCTTCTGACTGTTCGAATCTGTCTCTCCCAAACACCGCCTTGGTGGGAGGCTGCTGGGCTGTTGAATATCCATCTGATTTCTTTTGGTTGTAAGGCTCTTTCGATCTTGTCATTATCCAGTTGTTGGATTGCTTCTCTCAATTTTTCGGGCGGCCACGAAATTCCAAAGGCCGCTATCCGAACGCATGATGGTGACTTGACCTCTGCGGCATACAAAGCGCCGAATTGCGTTTTATGCAAGAGTCTGTGTCAAGGCTGTCTGCGACCTCTATGTGTACGGCTCTCAGGGTAAGGCAGGTGAACAACACGCCGTATCTCTTGACTGTACCCGGCCCCGCTTACATCAAAGGGCCCGAAGAAGTCAACGCCGGTGTTGGTAAATGGGGGTTTATCGGGCAGGAGGCGATCTTCAGGTAAGTTCGCCATCTTCTGCTCCCGACCTTTCCAGTGATCCTGCGGCACACAACACACTTGTTGAGTAGCTTTCTGATTGCAGAGTTGGCTTGTGGGATCCAATATTTGCGTCTTAGCTGCGCCAGGACATAGCTGCGTCCGGCGTGTCCTGTCCTTTGGTGGATGTCTGACAGGATCAGTGTGGCAACTCTGCTGTGTTTAGATATGATGGCTGGACGTTTGGCGGTCTCTGGCATGGCTGACTTGTTGAGTCTTCCGCCGACCCTCAGGATGCTGTCTTGAAGTATAGGGTCTAGTCTGAACAACTGACTGTTGCGACTAACTTGCTTTCCCTTCTGTAGTGCTTGGAGTTCTTCGTTGAACTGTTGTCTCTGGCTGAACTTGATTATTTCTGACTCGGCTGCGACCAGATCATCCAAGGTAAGTGGTTTCTTTTCCCTTGTTGATTTGTATTTCTTCATGTGATGTTCTAACTTTGACCTTTTGCTTTTCAGGGTCTTTTCTGCTTGGATGATGGTTCTTGATAACTCCTTTCTTTCATCTTTCAGTTGTTGCAGAGTTCTCTTTAGTTTTAGAATCCAGGCCACAGCTCGTTTTAGTTTATGCCACTCTGAGTAGTAGTCGATCAGCTTGTTCATTGGTTCTTTGTCCTCTTCGACTTTGATTGTGTTGACTGTCGCCATGTTCTTGACCTCAGGGTCGTTTTGAAGGCTTTCCTTCCTTTGCATGGGTTGCGCCGGCCAGTCACACTCGTTGTTCAGCAGGAAACTTGGTCCGTCGATCCACGTTCTTGACTGTGCCAAGCTCTTGGCCTTCAGGCCCTGCTGGGTAGATCCGCTGGGTTTTCTGTTGTTCTTACATACTTCCACTGGGAAGGCTTGGTGGCTTCTCGGATCACGTTGATTCTGTTTGCCACGAAGGTTTTGAAGCGAGCAGTGTCGTTGTCTATGTATCTGAGCACCGTAGTGCTATCTGTCCAGAAGGTAGACGGCTGTAGCGGAACTTCTGGAGTTCTTGGTGCAGCATCTTGTCTATCTTCACGGCGACGACTGCCGCTGTCAGTTCTAGTCTGGGATCGTGACCTGTTTGAGTGAGGCCACTTTCGACTTGCCCATCACGAGGAACAATGCTTCTTGCCTTGCTTGTTCTCCAGTAACAGGTAAGATGCGGTGCCATAGGCGTACTCTGAGGCATCCGAGAAGTGGTGCAACTGCGCTGAAGCAGTGCGTCCGAAGTCGGCAGGTTTCAAGCACCTGTTCACTTGGAAGTTGAGAGGTAGGTAACATCTTCTGTCCATCCTTTCCAATCCTCTTCATGTTTTTCACTGATGTCTTTGTCCCATCCACTTTGCTCCTTACAGAGATCCTTCAGCAGGAGTTTAGCGGGCAGGATGACCGGTGCCAGTAGGCCGAGGGGGTCGTAGATGGAGTTGACGACGGCCAGGATTCCCCTTCTTGTCATTGGCTTGTCCGGCAACTTGATGCTGTAGGTGAAAGCATCTGTTTCTGTATCCCACTGTATACCGAGCGCTTCCTCGACAGGTAGAGCTTCAGAGCTGAGATCCAGGTTCTTTGTTTCTTTAGCTCTCTGTTCTTCGGGATGGACATGAGCACCTTTCTGTTATGGCTCGTCCACTTTGTCAAAGTGAATCCTCCGCTTGCACACAGGATGCGAAGGTCTTTAGCCAAGGTCATTGCGTCATCTTCTGTAGGCACGCTCTTCAAGCAGTCGTCTACGTAGAAGTTGTTTAGGACTGTCTGGACGGCTTCTGGGGACGCAGTGTCTTTGTGATCCTCAGCGGTCCTCTTCAATGCATATGATGCGATGCTGGGTGACGAGGTGGCGCCAAAGAGGTGCACCATCATTCTGAACTCTTCCATGGGCTCGTTCAACTTGCCGTCGGGCCACCAAAGGAAGCGTTGAGGTCTGCGTCATGTTCAGGTACCTTCACCTGATAAAACATCGACTCAATGTCGGCCATCATCGCAACTGGCTCCTCACGGAATCTTAAGAGGAAACCAACCAGCGTGTTGGTCATGTTAGGTCCCTGTAGTAGTCTACTGTTCAGAGACTGGTCTTGAAAGGAGGCGGCGCAGTCGAAGACTACTCATCTTTCTCTTCTTAGGGTGATACACCCCTGCGGGTGTGGTATGTAGGACACCCTGGCGTCAGCACGGTTCAGCTGGTCGTCCTGGAACTCGGACGGCGTAGCCCTTTTCGATGACATTGTCCATGAAGCACTTGTAATCTTCATAGAAGCCAGGGTCCTTCCTGAACTTTCTGCGCAAGTTAGCCAGGCGCTGCTCCGCCATACAACGGTTCTGGGCATTGGCAGCTTGTGGTTCCTGGAGCGGCAACCCGATGCTGTAGTGGCCGTTCTCGAAGGTTGTCGTTTTCTTTCACCGACTGCATGAACTGCTTGTCTTCTTGAGACATCTCTTCTTTGTCGTCATAGTTACGCTCTGGGAAATCAGTGTTGTACTGTTGTACGAGTAACTTCTCATTTCTGTCACTGTGATTCTGTTTACTGAGCAGTGAGGTGGTTTCTCCTTTTCACTCAGCTCCTTCCTTATGGGTCCGTTCACCACCCAGCCAATGGCAGTCTTCACCGCATAGGGTCCTCCATTTCGACTGTTTATGACGTGCCATGGCTCCATTGCGCTTGAACAGTTCGCTCCGATAAGTAGGCCGACGTCCCGCTTCTATCTCTGGCAGGCGCACTGGGCTGGAGGTAGGGCCACTTCCGGATCTCTGATTGCTTGGGTATGTTCTCGGTGTGCACTGGTATGCTACCGTGGGTGTACGCCTGGCGAGCCTCGCTGAACTTGCTGTCTTCCAGCCCACATACCTCCAAGTCTGATATCACATAGCTGTTCATGGGTTTCTGTCCTCCAGGCCGATCTTGATTCATGGTGCTCAGAAGTATTTGTGTTGGTTTCCTTTAACATTCAGTTTCTTTCGCAGGTCTTCTGTGATGAATGTCGCTGTGCTCCCGGGTCCATAAGAGCACGTTTCTACATGCTTGTCGCTTCTTTCTTGACTTGATTTTCACCGGTACTATTGACAGCACACATTCGTTTTCTCCCGCCCCAGTGAGGCAGGTGGCTCTTGCGTGACGGAACTTGTGGGCTTGCTTCTTCTTCTTCTTGAGCGCCGTTGTTCTTTCCCTGAGAGGCAGAGTCTTCTTTATCTTTGTGTAGGATGTCTGGGTGCTTTAATTCACATTCCTTACACTCTGTTCTTTTCCTACAGAACTTGCTGAGGTGGCCTGGCCAAGCACCTGAAGCATAAGCCCTTGACTTCAAAACTCCACCCGTTCCTTTGTGCGGCTGTTTCCTGATTTTGTTGCAGGTGGCTAGGGTGTGAGCTTGCTGACAGTACATATATGGCTTTTCGAAGGCGCTTCCTTTTTATTTGGTTTGCTGACTTCTCCTGCCCATTTAATCTTTTTGGTTTTCAGTGGAGCGACGTCACTAAGCTCCCTGTTTCTCTTTCTTAGCTGGGGTCTTTCTTGTCGTTCTTTCCAGCGGAGGTAGGACGGCTGTCTGGGATGTCGCCGAAGAGGGGATCCGTTGCTATTTTGGCTTGGCGCTCTATATAGCTCACCAGGTCGGTAAATTTTGCTCTTCGGTCTCGCCTCTTTGATGTTGTAGGCTTCAGCACGCCAACGTTCTTTCATTTTGTAGGGTAACTTGATACCACTGTCCGTAGGTTGGTAGGGTTATCCATCTCCTCCAGGGACTCTATGTCCTCCATAGTGTTGCGACATCCGACTAGGAACATTGCGTAGGCATTTAGCGCCTTTCCGTCTTCGGACTTGATCTGCGGCCACTGCAGTGCCTTGTCGATGTATGCGCTGGCGATCCGTAGTTCGTCCCCGTAATGCTTGTGCAACAGTCGCTTTGCTTCTTTGTAGCCTCTGCAGGTTGCATGTGACTCAGAGCCCTAACTAGCTCTTTGGGGTTCGCCATTTGTAAATTGTTCCAAGAAGTACAGTTTATCCTGATCGTTGTCTGTCTTCTGTTCTATGGAATGTTCGAATGCTCGGATGAAGGACTTGTATTGCAGTGCGTCACCCTGAACACTGGAATATCCTTGGCTGGTAGCTGATTGCTTCGTTGCTTTACGAGCAGCTCTGTGATCACGTTCTGCTTTTGCATGACCTTCAGTATATCACCATCTCTGCTAACGTTGAATGAGAGCTGATGTCTTGTAGAGCCATCGGTGGTTTGCGAGCATCTATGGCGTGTGCTTGAGGAGTCAGAACATCTGGCTGAGGAGGCGAGACGCTGGTTACGCTCGTGTCTCAGGCTCCTCTGTTTTCTTGACCTTCGCCCGTGACTACTCTCGCACCATCTTCTGATCTTTAGACTGCTGAGCACTTTTAGTTTCGCGCTACTTTCGGCCAATGCAGTTTCCATCTCGAGTTCTTCCCTTTTAGCTTTTTATTCTAGCTATTTCTTATGCCTCGCCATATTTCTCGCTGTTTCCTTTAAGGCGTTTTCTTCCAACTCGAGTCGCTGCAGCCCGCCTTCTTCTTGTTCTAGTTGCTGCCTTCTGATGGCCATGGGCGTTGCTCCAGTAGCGCTGCATGTTCTGCCTCTTGTCTAACACGGGTCACTGACACTCTCGATTCTACTGTTGAGCGGCTGACGCGAGACCGTGAGCATACTGACCCAGGTTGTGGACGCCGGGTCTGCGCAGGCGCTATCGCCTGCCTGGACGCCATCTTGCAGGACATCTTCCGCTCAAGCTGCCTTTTTAGCGGAGCGTTCTCTTTCTGCTGATCAGATATGTGCAGCTGCGATCCATTCTTTCGCTCTTTCATAAAGCCTATTATGGACGCCATTTTTGGTTCAAAACCAGTTCTCTTGGTCTATTGCCTGCTCATCTTCAGACATAAGGCCCAGTACTTCTCTGTTAAGACATTTAAATTCTTCTAATGTACTAACAAAGTCATTTTCCATTCCATCTTGACAAGTTCTGCATTTTGTTCATCCTTCATCAATGCTTCTGTTACATTAATTCTGGTAGACAAATCTCTTAATCTTTGTCTTCTTAGTGCAATGCATCTTTGTAATTTACTTTCCATCCCTTTTATGTTAGCCTACGTGACCTCTCCTTATCCTGCCCGTAGGATTTTCCACGTTTTTTTGCTCCTTTTCCCCATCCATCTTATCAATTGCAGACTGGCTCATTCTTAGTTGCATGCAATGTGTTCAAAAGCACCTTTAATTCAAAGTCACTTTTCCTCAATAAAACAAATGCAATACAGCTTCTATTACAATGCCAGATTCTGCGTGGGCTGAGTCAAAGTTGCACGCCGCAGGGATAGCTGTCAATCACTTAACCTTTACAGTCACGAGCTCCGTAGCTAGTTATCAATCGCTTTAACTTTTTCAGTCGAGGAGCTCCTTGTAGCCCAGCTATCGATAGCTTTAACCTTTTCAGTCGCGAGCCTCCGCGGGCTAGCTATCGATCGCTAGCTTTTTGGCTGTAGCTTTATCTTCGCCACATCTACTGCTGGCATATAGACAATATGAAGATTTCTTTTTACCTTGTCTCGTAGAGTCAAAGGATTACCCGTTCTCCTACTTCGATTGCCTCCCGCCTTTATGCTTCCAGCCACCTTTTCAGTCCGGTTCCATCCAGTTCCAAGCCACTTTCTCCGAGTCCGTGTGGCCAGCTAGCTTAGCCAAGTTTTTTTGACAAATATAGGTGTGTTCCCAACACGTCTTCTAAAAATGAAAACACCTTTTGAAGCCAGAATAACGTGGAGTCTTGAACGAGACGACAGGACAAGAGACTTGTAGTTTTACAATTTAATGAAAACAAAACAAAGCTCTTTTCTTACAAATCTGGTCGAATGTATAAATGTATAATGTAATGCCGAATGTCGAATGGTCAAAAACTGTGTTGCTATCAGGAGCTGGCTTCATCTATCTAACCGGAAGCTTGATCTGCCTCCCACAATGCTGCACATAGGTCATGTGATTAATTCTAGGTTCACAGTTCTAAAGAAAGAAATGTTCTATCTCACTTGTCTCTGTGTCTATTTTTAAACTAATGAATTCTAAATGTACTTATACCATGAAATTATCATGTCAGTCTTTTTAACTAAATTATCAAACATGAAAATATTAATATACCAATATGTAAAATATGAACTACCGATACGGTATATAAATTAGCCGATTCCTAAACGGCCCCTACATTATCCGGCCCCTAATTGGTTAGGCAGGAGGGCTAAGCAATTACAGCTTATAAACTAAACAATTATGATGTCTATGAACTGACAAACATAAAGTCTCTCCAGGGACTATTCTAACTGAAGTCCTCTCTTCTCAGGCTGCTGCTTCTTCTAGCAGGCACAACATTTACTGGTCTCTCCAACACGTTGGTCTTGGTCTTTATCTTGACCTCAGTACCACCCGCTTGATCAGGCAGTGTTTCGACTCTTCCCAGGAGCCAGGAGTTAGTGGGGAAGTGCTGTCCACTAGAGCACGACATCTCAGTTGCGGTTTCGTCTTGGTGTTGACCATTTCTGGCGCTCTTGGAGGTGGGAGATACTCACGAGTCCATCTAGTCCAGAACAAATCAGAACAAGTACTGGACTTGCTTCCATCTTTTCTTTGTGTACATGTCGTCTTTGTTGAAGATGCCGGGGGCATGTTAGGTTGGGACTTCAACAGCAACAAATGGTTGGGTGTCAGAGGCTCGAGGTCGTTCATGTCATCCGAGATGGTGGTGGAGCGGTCTTCCGTTGATGATGCTCTCGACCTCTCGCACATCGCCGTCTGGATACAGTCGTGTTCGTTTATGGCTTGCTCCTTCATGATAGAGCTGAGGATTCTTCTGACTGTTCGAATCTGTCTCTCCCAAACACGCCTTGGTGGGAGGCTGCTGGGCTGTTGAATATCCATCTGATTTCTTTTTGTTGTAAGGCTCTTCTTCGATCTTGTCATTATCCAGTTGTTGGATTGCTTCTCTCAATTCTCTTTCCGGCGGCCACGAAATTCGTGCCGTTATCACGCATGATGGTGACTTGACCTCTGCGGCATACAAAGCGTCAGTGCGTTTATGCAAGAGTCTGTGTCAAGGCTGTCTGCGACCTCTATGTGTGCGGCTCTCAGGGTAAGGCAGGTGAACAACACGTATCTCTTGACTGTACCCGGCCCCCTTTACATCAAAGGGCCCGAAGAAGTCAACGCCGGTGTGTTGGTAAATGGGGTTTATCGGGCAGGAGGCGATCTTCAGGTAAGTTCGCCATCTTCTGCTCCCGACCTTTCCAGTGATCCTGCGGCACACAACACACTTGTTGAGTAGCTTTCTGATTGCAGAGTTGGCTTGTGGGATCCAATATTTGCGTCTTAGCTAAGCCAGGACATAGCTGCGTCCGGCGTGTCCTGTCCTTTGGTGGATGTCTGACAGGATCAGTGTGGCAACTCTGCTGTGTTTAGATATGATGGCTGGACGTTTGGCGGTCTCTGGCATGGCTGACTTGTTGAGTCTTCCGCCCGACCCCTCAGGATGCTGTCTTGAAGTATAGGGTCTAGTCTGAACAACTGACTGTTGCGACTAACAACTTTCCCCTTCTGTAGTGCTTGGAGTTCTTCGTTGAACTGTTGTCTCTGGCTGAACTTGATTATTTCTGACTGCGGCTGCATCAGATCATCCAAGGTAAGTGGTTTCTTTTCCCTTGTTGATTTGTATTTCTTCATGTGATGTTCTAACTTTGACCTTTGCTTTTCAGGGTCTTTTTCTGCTTGGATGATGGTTCTTGATAACTCCTTTCTTTCATCTTTCAGTTGTTGCAGAGTTCTCTTTAGTTTTGTAGAATCCAGGCCACAGCTCGTTTTAGTTTATGCCACTCTGAGTAGTAGTCGATCAGCTTGTTCATTGGTTCTTTGTCCTCTCTCGACTTTGATTGTGTTGACTGTCGCCATGTTCTTGACCTCAGGGTCGTTTTGAAGGCTTATTTCCTTTGCATGGGTTGCTCGGCCAGTCACACTCGTTGTTCAGCAGGAAACTTGGTCCGTCGATCCACGTTCTTGACTGTGCCAGCTCTTGGCCTTCAGGCCCCTGCTGGGTAGATCCGCTGGGTTTTTCTGTTGTTCTTACATACTTCCACTGGGAAGGCTTGGTGGAATACCGAGGGATCACGTTGATTCTGTTTGCCACGAAGGTTTTGAAGCGAGCAGTGTGCGTTGTCTATGTATCTGAGCACCGTAGTGCTATCTGTCCAGAAGGTAGGCGGCTGTGGCGGAACTTGGAGTTCTTGGTGCAGCATCTTGTCTATCTTCACGGCTAACGACTGCCGCTGTCAGTTCTAGTCTGGGGATCGTGACCTGTTTGAGTGAGGCCACTCTCGACTTGCCCATCACGGGGAACAATGCTTCTTGCCTTGCTTGTTCTCCAGTAACAGGTAAGATGCGGTGCCATAGGCGTACTCTGAGGCATCCGAGAAGTGGTGCAACTGCGCTGAAGCAGTGCGTCCGAAGTCGGTGGCAGGTTTCAAGCACCTGTTCACTTGGAAGTTGGAGAGGTAGGTAACATCTTCTGTCCATCCTTTTTCCAATCCTCTTCATGTTTTTTCACTGATGTCTTTGTCCCATCCACTTTGCTCCTTACAGAGATCCTTCAGCAGGAGTTTAGCGGGCAGGATGACGGTGCCAGTAGGCCGAGGGGGTCGTAGATGGAGTTGACGACGACCAGGATTCCCTTCTTGTCATTGGCTTGTCCGGCAACTTGATGCTGTAGGTGAAAGCATCTGTTTCTGTATCCCACTGTATACCGAAGCGCTCTCTCGACAGGTAGAGCTTCAGAGCTGAGATCCAGGTTCTTTGTTTCTTTAGCTCTCTGTTCTTCGGGGGATGGACATGAGCACCTTTCTGTTATGGTCGTCCACTTTGTCAAAGTGAATCCTCCGCTTGCACACAGGATGCGAAGGTCTTTAGCCAAGGTCATTGCGTCATCTTCTGTAGGCACGCTCTTCAAGCAGCGTCTACGTACGAGAGTTGTTTAGGACTGTCTGGACGGCTTCTGGGGACGCAGTGTCTTTGTGATCTCAGCGGTCCTCTTCAATGCATATGATGCGATGCTGGGTGACGAGGTGGCGCCAAAGAGGTGCACCATCATTCTGAACTCTTCCATGGGTCGTTCTAACTGTCCCCGGGCCACCAAAGGGCGTTGGAGGGTCGTCATGTTCAGGTACCTTCACCTGATAAAACATCGACCAATGTCGGCCATCATCGCAACTGGCTCCTCACGGAATCTTAAGAGGAAACCAACCAGCGTGTTGGTCATGTTAGGTCCCTGTAGTAGTCTACTGTTCAGAGACTGGTCTTGAAAGGAGGCGGGGCAGTCGAAGACTACTCGTATCTTTCTCTTCTTAGGGTGATACACCCCGTGGTGTGGTATGTAGGACACCCTGGGCGCCAGCACGGTTCAGCTGGTCGTCCGAACTCGGACGGGCGTAGCCCCGATGACATTGTCCATGAAGCACTTGTAATCTTCATAGAAGCCAGGGTCCTTCCTGAACTTTCTCTTAAGCTAGCCAGGCGCTGCTCCATCGCCATACAACGGTTCTTGGGCATTGGCAGCTTGTGGTTCCTGAGCGGCAACCCGATGCTGTAGTGGCCGTTCTCGAAGGTTGTCGTTTTCTTCACCGACTGCATGAACTGCTTGTCTTCTTGAGACATCTCTTCTTTGTCGTCATAGTTACGCTCTGGGAAATCAGTGTTGTACTGTTGTAACGAGTAACTTCTCGATTTCTGTCACTGTGATTCTGTTTGCTGAGCAGTGAGGTGGTTTCTCCTTTTCACTCAGCTCCTTCCTTATGGGTCGTTCACGACCCAGCCAATGGCAGTCTTCACCGCATAGGGTCCTCCATTTCGACTGTTTATGACGTGCCATGGCTCCATTGCTTTGAACAGTTCGCTCCGATAAGTAGGCCGACGTCCGCTTCTATCTCTGGCAGGCGACTTCGCTGAGGTAGGGCCACTTCCGGATCTCTGATTGCTTGGGTATGTTCTCGGTGTGCACTGGTATGCTACCGTGGTGTACGCCTTGGCGAGCTCGCTGAACTTGCTGTCTTCCAGCCCACATACCTCCAAGTCTGATATCACATAGCTGTTCATGGGTTTCTGTCCTCCAGGCCGATCTTGATTCATGGTGCTCAGAAGTATTTGTGTTGGTTTTCCCTTTAACATTCAGTTTCTTTCGCAGGTCTTCTGTGATGAATGTCGCTGTGCTCCCGGGTCCATAAGAGCATACGTTTCTACATGCTTGTCGCTCTTTCTTGACTTGATTTTCACCGGTACTATTGACAGCACACATTCGTTTTCTCCGCCCCAGTGAGGCAGGTGGCCTCTTGCGTGGACGGGAACTTGTGGGCTTGCTTCTTCTTCTTCTTGAGCGCCGTTGTTCTTTCCCTGAGAGGCAGAGTCTTCTTTATCTTTGTGTAGGATGTCTGGGTGCTTTAATTCACATTCCTTACACTCTGTTCTTTTCCTACAGAACTTGCTGAGGTGGCCCGAAGCCAAGCACCAAGCATAAGCCCCTTGACTTCAAAAAACTCCACCCGTTCCTTGTGCGGCTGTTTCCTGATTTTGTTGCAGGTGGCTAGGTGTGAGCTTGCTGACAGTACATACATGGCTTTTCGAAGGCGCTTCCTTTTTTATTTGGGTTTGCTGACTTCTCTCCTGCCCATTTAATCTTTTGGTTTTCAGTGGAGACGTTCGTCGCGTAAGCTCCTCGTTTCTCTTTCTTAGCTGGGGTCTTTCCTTCCGTTCTTTCCAGCGGAGGTAGGACGGCTGTCTGGGATGTCGCCGAAGAGGGGATCCGTTGCTATTTTGGCTTGGCGCTCTATATAGCTCACCAGGTCGGTAAATTTTGCTCTTCGGTCTCGCCTCTCTTTGATGTTGTAGGCTTCAGCACGCCAACGTTCTTTCATTTTGTAGGGTAACTTGGATACCACTGTCCGTAGGTTGGTAGGGTTATCCATCTCCTCCAGGGACTCTATGTCCTCCATAGTGTTGCGACATCCGACTAGGAACATTGCGTAGGCATTTAGCGCCTTCCGTCTTCGGACTTGATCTGCGGCCACTGCAGTGCCTTGTCGATGTATGCGCTGGCGATCCGTAGTTCGTCCCGTAATGCTTGTGCAACAGTCGCTTTGCTTCTTTGTAGCCTCTGCTAGGTTGCATGTGGACGCAGCTCCGAACTAGCTCTTGGGGTTCGCCATTTGTAAATTGTTCCAAGAAGTACAGTTTATCCTGATCGTTGTCTGTCTTCTGTTCTATGGAATGTTCGAATGCTCGGATGAAGGACTTGTATTGCAGTGCGTCACACCCTGAACACTGGAATATCCTTGGTTGGTAGCTGGGATTGCTTCTGCTGCTTTACGAGCAGCTCTGTGATCACGTTCTGCTTTTGCATGACCTTCAGTATATCACCATCTCTGCTAACGTTGGAATGAGAGCTGATGTCTTGTAGAGCCATCGGTGGTGTTTGTAGCATCTGCGGCGGTGCTTGAGGAGTCGTAACATCTGGCTGAGGAGGCGAGACGCGGGTTACGTCGTGTCTCAGGCTCCTCTGTTTCTTGACCTTCGCCCGTGACTACTCGCACCATCTTCTGATCTTTCGTACTCGTTGAGCACTTTTAGTTTCGCGCTACTTTCGGCCAATGCAGTTTCCATCTCGAGTTCTTCCTTTTTAGCTTTTATTCTAGCTATTTCTATGCCCCGCCATATTTCGCGCTGTTTCTTTAAGGCGTTTTCTTCCAACTCGAGTCGCTGCAGCTCCGCTTCTTCTTGTTCTAGTTGCTGCCTTCTCTTTAGCGCGGGCGCGTTCCAGTAGCGCTGCATGTTCTGCCTCTTGTCTAACACGGGTCACTGACACTCTCGATTCTACTGTTGAGCGGCTTACGCGAGACCCGCGTGGAGCATACTGACCCAGGGTTGTGGACGCCGGTCTGCGAGGCGCTATCGTCTGCCTGGACGCCATCTTGCAGGACATCTTCCGCTTCAAGCTGCCTTTTTAGCGGAGCGTTCTCTTTCTGCTGATCAGATATGTGTGCAGCTGCGATCCATTCTTTCGCTCTTTTCATAAAGCCTATTATGGACGCCATTTTTGGTTCAAACCAGTTCTCTTGGTCTATTGCCTGCTCATCTTCAGACATAAGGCCCAGTACTTCTCTGTTAAGACATTTAAATTCTTCTAATGTACTAACAAAGTCATTTTCCATTCCATCTTGGACAAGTTCTGCATTTTGTTCATCCTTCATCAATGCTTCTGTTACATTAATTCTGGTAGACAAATCTCTTAATCTTTGTCTTCTTAGTGCAATGCATCTTTGTAATTTACTTTCCATCCCTTTTTATGTTAGCCTACGTGACCTCTCCTTATCCTGCTCCGTAGGATTTTCCACGTTTCTTTGCTCCTTTTCCCCATCCATCTTATCAATTGCAGACTGGCTCATTCTAGTTGCATGCAATGTGTTCAAAAGCACCTTTTAATTCAAAGTCACTTTTCCTCAATAAAAACAAATGCAATACAGCTTCTATTACAATGCCAGATTCTGCGTGGCTGAGTCAAAGTTGCACGCGCAGGATAGCTGTCAATCACTTAACCTTTACAGTCACGTAGCCTCCGTGTAGCTAGTTATCAATCGCTTTAACTTTTTCAGTCGAGGAGCCTCCTTGTAGCTAGCTATCGATAGCTTTAACCTTTTCAGTCGCGGAGCCTCCGTGGCTAGCTATCGATCGCTAGCTTTCTTGGCTGTAGCTTTCTATCTTCGCCACATCTACTGCTGGCATATAGACAATATGAAGATTTCTTTTTACCTTGTCTCGTAGAGTCAAAGGATTACCCGTTCTCCTACTTCGGATTGCCTCCCGTCTTTATGCTTCCAGCCACCTTTCAGTCCGGTTCCATCCAGTTCCAAGCCACTTTCTCCTCCGAGTCCGTGTGGCTCGCTAGCTAGCTTAGCCAAGTTTTTTTGACAAATATAGGTGTGTTCCCAACACGTCTTCTAAAAATGAAAACACCTTTTGAAGCCAGAATAACGTGGAGTCTTGAACGCAGACGACAGGACAAGAGACTTGTAGTTTTACAATTTAATGAAAACAAAACAAAGCTCTTCTTACAAATCTGGTCGAATGTATAAATGTATAATGTAATGCCGAATGTCGAATGGTCAAAAAACTGTGTTGCTATCAGGAGCTGGCTTCATCTATCTAACCGGAAGCTTGATCTGCCTCCCACAATGCTGCACATAGGTCATGTGATTAATTCTAGGTTCACAGTTCTAAAGAAAGAAATGTTCTATCTCACTTGTCTCTGTGTCTATTTTTAAACTAATGAATTCTAAATGTACTTATACCATGAAATTATCATGTCAGTCTTTTTAACTAAATTATCAAACATGAAAATATTAATATACCAATATGTAAAATATGAACTACCGATACGGTATATAAATTAGCCGATTCCTAAACGGCCCCTACACCAGGTCTTGCATGCAATTTTATCTACTAACCCGGTCATACCCAGACATTTCAATCTCAACACATTCTGATCTCAACGCATGTAATAACTCTACATTTATTTTACCTTGGTTACAACCTAGGTTCAAAATTCCCTCCATCTTGTCTTTGTTCTCAATGCCCACATGTTTAAAGCGTGCACCCATGGACACGCTCGAGAACACACACGCATGCACGGCCACGTGCCTCATTAAAGCTTGCGCACAAACGCGCCCAACACACATACAGATACATACACGCATTCACACATGGTGTTGTTCATTAATGTACTGAATTGTGCTTTGCTATTTTCATACTTTATGTTCAATAAATGTCATATTATTTTTCTACAAGGTTGTCTGTCTTAATGTTGCACTTGTATTGAATTGAGCCAACCTCTTCTAATTAGAACTCCTTATTGCCTTCAACGCCTTAGTTAGGTCATCAATGTTATAAATGTGGTATGTTTAAGTATATTTTATGAGACATGTATACGAAACCTAATGAGACATATTATAAGAATACTTGTATTTTTGGCTGCTACTGTGTTAGGAATTAACAAGCCTTACATGGTGACGTCAACCATATTAGAATTCTAACTTCTAGTGGGATAGCACCCTATAAAGCAATGGATAATGAAATTAAGAATGTATTTTTCACTTTTCTTGTTATTGACCTAACAATATGTGCTTGCCACTTAATGAACATGATGATACTGATGCATTTGGCTTAAAGGCACTATTCAGTGTATTTATAGCACAAACAAATATATATTTCAGATTCACAGCAGCATGTAAGGATATATGAAAACATGTATATGATATTTAGCCCCTGCCCTGCAGATGGCTTATTGAATAGACAGAATAGGATCCAGAAGCAGGTTTCCTGCAGAGAACAAGGCCGAATGTGCTGTTGTCCTGTTTGTGACAGCACGCAATCTCGCCTGTTTCTTCTGAACAGGAGAACTGGAATGACCCCATAATCACCAGGTGTGTGTGTGTGTCCGTGTGTGTTTGTGCATGCATGTGAGTGAGTGTATGTTTGAGTCTTCTGTATATGGACTCTTTTAATATCGCATTATGCATTTGCTTAGCAGATACTGTCATCTTAGAAACGATCCATTCATAAGAGATCGTAATCTCCCATGTGTGCGTGATGGAAAGATTATATAATTAAAGAAGAGAACATTTATTAAAACAAAATATGAATATGGTTGGAATAATTTGACAAATATATATTTTTTTATAATTAACTTTAGAAACTAAGGAGATGGTGGCTGAAAAAGAGCATTAAGGACTGTGAATTCAACTTAATAATCATAAGTGAATGAATTAATACATCAAAAAATACTTTCAGTAATTGCATGGCCAAAGTTGCATTTTCAAAAGTGCTAAAAGGTATTTGTGCGTGAAGTGGGGTTAGCGGTGTGGGTTTAGCCTGAATGAGTGTGGGTTTAATCTTCCTGGTTAAATACAGCTAAAGTCAATTGAAAACATAATACAAATCACAGCGGATCGTGTTCTCGTGATCCTCGGTCGCTAGTGTGGGTGCCAGTTTAGCGGGGTGGTGCAGTGCGTGAGACCCAGAGACAGAGAGATATGAGTGGATAAAGGTGCAGACTGAGAAGGCTGAACAATCATACATGTGTGTGTGTGTGTACATACAAGAACATACTGTAAGACTAAAGGGCACAAGGGACTACAAAGGAATCAAAGATAGTGTTGCATTGCAGTGTGTTATGGGAGAATTATAATGACTAAAGGGGCAATGGGAGGGCAGGGCTACACTGACAAAGACACAGGGGGGGTGTGCCAGGAACATACAGATGGCAGTGGATAGCCAATAAGGACGCAAAGAGGTCAGGCAGTAAAGACTGATAGGCAAATGGCTACGGCTATGGATGCTTCAGCCTTGACCGAGGACTTCAGGCCCGTTACGTCACCGTCTCTAACAGTCGTCACTCCCTGACACATTATGTAAGTTCTTATAAATAAACTTCTGATTAGCATTCTCGTCCTCTACATCATCCCTCCTGCTTCTCCTCTGTCTCTCTCTTTTCATCCAGTCGAGCCGGCAGACAGACTCAAGTCTTTCACCTGACAGATAACTGCACCCCACATCAAATACGGCTGCTTCTGACTCCCCGCGACAGGTTCCTCCTCACATGGCCATTAGCGATGGATGTGGAACCTATTTGTATTGGGGGTTGAAGACAATTAATGTATTCACTGTGTTCTATATTAATGATGCATTTCAAAAATTCATTTTCACAGCAGGTGGATTCAGTGCCTATGCATTCTGGTGAAAAAAAGTGTAAAAAAAAAGGTTTCTAATCAGAGATGAAAAAGCTGGAACACAGACTGAAGAAAATGTGAAGCGCCAATGTAATTATAGTCACAAGAGTCTCCATGCTGTTCATGAACTCATTAACTTGTGTGTGATGTGGCCATTTCCTCATTGCCTGTACAATTCATATTTGGATAACCTTATCCGAGAGTCCAAAACCATGGCCAAGATTTGCCCACAATATTTTGTGCTTAATGTTGCATACAAATGCATAAATAAATAATGTTCCATTTTTGATTGCTCTGTCTCTGTCTATCTCTACAATAGATGGAGAAACAAATCAATACGTTGATTAATATACCAAGAAACATATCTGGAAATTTGGTTTGTGTTTGGATTAGTTGCTGTTTGGGGGTCATAGTGCCATGGTACAGAAAACAATTTAACCAACACAAAACCATTAAGCTCAAAACAAAATAAACACAAGGACAGTGAATTATAGTTTCAGTTGCCAGAATACTTCCGGAAAAATTACCCAAACTTCGTGAAACAAGGATAGATTTCAAATCAAATCAATATCAAATGCCTTCTGGGTGCACTGGCAGGATGGCCCTTCGCATAAAATGTTATTTGTAAAGTGCTTTATGTAGCAGTAAAAACATGATATATTCATGGCTGAAAGAAGAAAACAGCTTTGACTTTAAGGACGCCCATAGAGTTGGTGGAGCCCAGAAGCAAAACACAAAGCTGGGCTTTGCTGAGCTTTCAGACACCAATTCAAAGGACGTTGCACTATGTCACGCGGCAATCAATCACTCATGCCATTAACGTGAGGTGGAAACAGCGTCCTCACAGAAATAGTCAAGCACTGGGTTTCACAGAAGGAAACAACTACAGAAGAGGCAGAGTGAAAAAGAACAAATCAAAAAGGGGAAAAGGCAATGGGAGGAAGCGGAGGGATACAGGTAACTGCCAAAATAAAGGAAAGACCAATTGGGCCGTTGGGCCACCACGAGCCACCAGAACAGCTTCAATGCACCGCGGAATAGATTCGACTGAGACTGACATGGCATATGGTTTACATCAGGGGTCTCCAATCTTATCCGAGAAGGGCCGGTGTGGGTGCAGGCTTTTGTTCTAGCCCTGAACTAAAACGCCTGATTCAACTAATCCACCAATCGTGGTCTTCAATCGAGACCTTCATTAGTCGAATCAGGTGTGTTAGTTCTGGGCTACAACAAAAGCCTGCACCCACACCGGCCCTTCTCGGATAAGATTGGAGACCCCTGGTTTACATCATCTTCATGCTCGTCAAACCATTCAGTGTCATCTCTTGGCCTGTGGTTGGGGTGTTGTCATCATGGAAGAGACCACTCCCATCAGGATATAAATGCTTCACCATAGGATGAAGGTGATTACTCAATAGCTTTGTATTTATTGATGTTTGCCTTGCGCTGCACTGTAAAAAGTGATTATGGCCTCATGTAGTTTTAATATTTTTAACTTATGTCCATGTTACTGAAATAAATTAATTTTGGAGATAAACATATTTCTAATTACTGAGTTTAACATAAATATCCCAGTTTTTTTATCTAGTCTTTACATCTAATAAATTTAGTTACGATAGAGCAAAGCAAAAGTGTCACTTCTGTCTGAAACCAACCCAGAACGCATGCGCAAAGGAAGCCCGCCAGAAGAGAGAAACCTTTCTGTCCGCCATTTTCTCATCTCACCACACAGCACGCAAAGGACAGCTTTCCTGTAAACCTTGACCGTTTTGCTCGGTAAGAATATTATTTCAATTATTTGACATATGTTTTGCAATAATTGTTTATTTAGGAGAGCACAATTGTAGTTATCTGGCTTTTGCGTTGTGACAGTGTCATCTCATGTTTTACCGTTTTTTAAAGCGAGCCAAGTTAGCTAATGTTAATGTTAACGTACCTCTGTCTTTGCAAATAATTTGCTATATATGAAAGGAGCAATATTTTCATGTGTGAATTATCCACTGCTTCGCGGAGAAGGTCCGAAGCCTCTTGGAGCCAGCAGTAGCTTTGTCTTCCACTCTATTATACGAGCCATTGCCAAAACAGAGGAAAAGAGTGAGGACACCCGACGATGCTTTGGTTAGCTCACTAATATGCTAAGGCAGGTAGCTGGCAGCTGGGAGCCAGCGAGCTATCCGCCTTTTGCCCGGCAGCGGCGTTGCCTTCCTAGTGAGCTAACCAAAGCGTCGGGCGGTCGTCGCCGCTTTTTCCTCGGCCGGGCGTTGGTGCAGACTGGCGTGGATGATGGAGCTACAGTGCAACATGTCGCTTCACATGTTCCATCTCCCTGAATAAATCAACAGAGCTGCTAGGTAGTCCTGTTAGCTCTCCTCCAGGAAGCCAGCGTTACCAGGTGGGAATTGTTAAACTATCGTACCAGGTAACGTTAGGTATTTTGAATAATAATCGTATTTTGAAGGATAACAGATAAACGCTGACATTTATGCCTCTTTATCAAATTTAGTTGGATGCCTGAAGAGCTCAACCATTTATCAAGCTCTGCTCGGGACAACTTCTAGATGAATGTAAGTATATACATATTCATTGGTTTGGTGTTCTCAAAGTCACTGTACACTTGAGATTGATTTGAGTTTACTTGTATGCAATGTAGCCTAATTGGGTGTGTTTTGAGTGTTCTAAATCTTTTTTTCCTTCTACTTTGATGACTATTATGATGGTAACTCTCGTTACCCATGTCCTTACACACAATGTCCATGTACATTTAAGACTTGGAATAGTCTGCAGAATCACACATACAAATCTCATCGCAAACAAACACCTCCAAAACCATTAGAAGTATCCGCTTTTCATTGTCAACAATGAGGTGGTGATCAAAGAGAAAATGCGAAAACCTTTTCACTCTGGCGTCAAGAAGTTGTGGAGCAGAAGCCCATGATTGCAGACTTCAAGAACAGATGGCCAGCGCTTTTCCAAGTAAATGAAGTAAGTAAATGTATGACACTTAATGCATGGTTGCAAAGCTGTTTATATGTGGTTGATGCGGTGTTTCTAGGTGTGTGCTAGGGTGTGCAAAAGTTGTTATTTTACCTTGTGTTTGTAGTTATCTGTGTGTAATGGCGGGCAATGTAATATATTTTTGCTTTTCTTTGTCCAATTTTTGTTTTCCAGGTTAATGCAGAGTTAATCCGTATTACCACTAAGCCTCTGATATCTTGTAGATGCCTGCAATGATGTCTATTGCTGTATTCCTGCACTGATCTCGTGTGCTAACTATGATTGTTCCTACCATGTATTAATGCACATCTTGTAAGTCGCTCTGGATAAGAGCGTCTGCTAAATGCTTAAATGTAAAATGTAATAAATTTTCTGAAAAGGCAAAGGATAGCTCTATATGGAGAATACTGTGATGTAAATCTAGCAGAGGTCATCCATGATGCAAGTGACTTAAGAAAAATTTACCTTTTATTGCTAGGGCTATATGGCATTTTATGGTCTTACTGGCCATTGTTGAACTTTTGAGCAACAAATCACCACAGTTAGTAGTAAGAAAGTTGCTGTAATGTTTTGTCTACAAACTCCTGTGGTCAAGGTACTCCATGTCTGAACCTGGATTTAGGAGATATTGACAGAACATTCATTTTTTGATTAACTTTATTTAAACATATTTGGTCTGAACCAAGTATACAGTAATTGCCTGTATACTTCCACCTGTGATGTCATGTCCCTACTGCATGTAACATTGTGAAGCACAAAAAATTCATTGTGTTCCACCTTTTTTTCTTAATATAGGTAGATATTGACCTCAAGAGAGACAGCATCCTAAAAAGCCTGTGTGTCTACCTCAATGAGGACAGCGAGGCATTTGTCAAGGAGTATTTGGTAAGTAAATGTGAACATACACTCTTCATGCATTGTAAAAGCACTGATCTTGGTAAGTAGACAGGAAAACACTTATTTATATTGGTGGGTGTTCTGTGTTTCTCTGTTTGTGTTGTCCAGGATTGCACTGTGAGTGTTGCTGAGGAAGACATGCTGCAGACGGTCATGGGGATATACGTGGTCCGAAAAGCTGGCGCAAAAGACAACAATGCGGAGGATGTGGGCATAGTGATGGAGGGAGTCAGTGTCCTGAACAACCTTGCAACTGTATATAATGCTTTCATCATGCTTTTTGGGCTCATTTATGCCCTTGACTTGAGTTGGATGGGCACAAGCTCACTCGGAAACTACAACAGCTGAAGATCAAGATGTTTGCATAAGGTCATGTTTCTGTTTTAAGACCTGTTTTAAATTGTAGTTTAACTGCAATCTGATAAGTAAATACTTGGCGGAATGAATGTTGTACTTTTTTCTTGTTTTTGTATCTCCTTTTAGTCCGGTTTTCACAGTAAGTGTTTCACAAAGTGTAAAAATGCTTTAACTGATCTGATTGACATTGTTGTTGCACCACCATATCTGTCGATTACTGATTCTGCCTCATTTGGATGTGGTAATTTATTTATATTTCTTTTTCCTCTTGTATCTCCTGTGTTTTAGGAAGGTTTTAGGCAGAGTTAACCAGCAAATCTTAAACTGTTCAAATTGTAATTGAAATATGGTGTTCTGGTTGACATTGTTGTTGCACTTATTGAAGCTAGAGAAGGCTGCTGTTGTCAAAATATAGAAGTGCCAAAGTTTGCCCTTAATTTTTTATTTAAATATTTTATTGTAAAGCAAGGACCTTTGATAAGAAAGGGCTACGACTTAGAACACTACCATATCTGTCGATTACTGATTCTGCCTCATTTGGATGTGGTAATCTATTTTTGTTATTTTTCCTCTTGTATCTCCTGTGTTTTAGGCAGGGTTAACCAGCAAATCTTAACACTGTTAAAATTGTAATTGAAATATGGTGTTCTGGTTGACATTGTTGGACTTATTGAAGCTAGAGAAGGCTGCTGTTACTGTCAATGTTATACATGTCTTGAGTGTGGCATTAATGGCATTAAACATATTTTGACCCACTGTTATTGGATTTATTGGAGTCTTTAGGTCAAGTAGCATGACACATTTTAAATGTGTACAGCCAAAATGGGTGAAATGTGTTGAGGTAAAACATAAAAAATATGTTTTAACAAAAGATATATTCCATGTTAGGGTGACATAATTAAAACATGTTGGACCAACAAGATAATATGGCTTAGAACTAAACTATTTACTTTGAGTTAATCTTACATATTTTAATTAGATGGAAATTCTGCCCTTAATTTAAATATGTTCATCCAAAGAGTAATTTTTTACAGTGTGTAAGGGGTTGAGTGGATATAAACCGTGCCAGAAAAAGGAACCCTGCACTATAACAGAGCCACCAGAATCCTTAATCGTGGAAAACAAGCACTCAGGCCTTTAGGGTTCTCTAGGCATGTGGCACACATACACTCATCCGCTTGTTGAGAACAGGGTGAAGGATAACTCATCTGACCATATTACTTTTTCCCACTGCTCAGTAGACCACTGCCTGTGTTCTTTGCACACACTGTAAACTGCTTTTAGGTGTAGTAAGGGGTTTATGCACTGCAACCTGACCATAGCAACAATGGGAATTCAGTGTGATAAAATGATAGTGCGAGTTCTGGTGTCATTCATACACAGGTAAAACGTAAACTGAATGTAATATCCCTTCCTTGTGTACGTGAACAATGTGGGTGGCGCTCAAACTCAAAGAACCCGATGGGACTTGGAGAAAGGGATTTTGAGTTCATATAGATTTTAAAATTAATTTATTACTTTCCTGCTTCTCTCGACCCCCTGTTGACAGACTTGTTTTAAATTCCTTTTCCGTTTATTGTAATTCCTCTGGCGCTCCACTCCTTGCAGATTGATGTTCTAATTGAAAACGTCCAATTTGCATATTCAAATCTGTCTATTTATTAAGCAATCTCCAGAAGCTTGAATTGAATAAGAGACAGGAGGTACTATAAGTATCTGAAGAAAGTGATTTTATAGCTATAAAATATGATGCTAAATGCTTAAAATTTAAAATTTAAAATGTAATGCGATATTGGGTCACTGGTTTTTCTTTCAAAATAAGAAACTGCGGATTAGGCTACTGAATCAAATCCTGCTTGTACACAAGCCACTTCAGGGTTTGCTTGCAAATGCCCGGGATATACAGAAAATACCGAAGGCTGTAATGTGCGTGTGTAAATTAATCTCAAATACAGAACATGCGTGAGGATGTGCTCTTATACTTGATAAGTATCCGAGCAAGTACACCAAGTCTATTATTCTTACGTCACTGGATGCACACAAGCTATTTCATTCAACAGTCCTGAGTACCCTATGTAGTGCTTACATTTTATTGTAACTTCGCGCAAAGCTCTGCAGCAACATTATAGCCTCCATCTGCGGTAGTAACTCACAATTCTGTCAACCAAAGTCGTCGTTTGTAAATTCTGGAATTACATCTGGGAGGAATGGGAGGAGAGATAATTCGGCTTCCCTATTCGGTTTCCCTAAATTCACCTGTACTGCCGCCTCCTGGACGGACGCGCCTCTTTGTGGTGTGTGGTATAAGCGCACGAGCCGTACACAAGACTCACCCAAAGCGGGAGAGCAGCGCACAGGCGACGGGGATGGAGAGGAGTACGATGCCCACGTTCAGTGCCCTCTTTCTGCTCGGGGTCTTGATGACAGTGACTGGAGCCACGGGGAGACGCCGGGGACCGGGAATGCTGAGCGGGGAGAGGGACAAGGAAAACGGCGTGGAGAGCCCGTGCGAGGTCAAAACTGTAACCGTGTCTACCCTGCCCGTTCTCCGGGATAATGAGTTCAGTTTCACTGGTGTAGGTTCGGGGAGCGTGGCTGGTGGCGGAGGAGGTGGTGTTGGCGGCGGAGCAGGGGCAGGAGGAGGGGAGTCTCGACTCCTGCTCTTCGTCAGGACAGACGTACCTGGAAGAATCTCTGTTTTGGATGACCTCGACAATACCGCTCTCCCGTACTTCACGCTGGGTAAGCTTTATTGTACTTGCGGTATTTACCACTCTCGCTATTTTTGTGTTGTCAGAAAAAAACATATCTTCCGTTGTATCGTGGTTTAAATACAACGGGCTAATATATACTTCGCCTGTTTATTTTCACTTATTCATTTACGGGGTGAACCGTTCGAGTCATTATCCGGTTTTAGGATGCATGTCATCTTCCAAATGAAACGGTGCGGCTCCCTATAGCTTGTCAGGTGTAGTTTTACTCTCTTTCAGTTTCTTTTCCTGTTAGTTTGGTTGCACACTTCCCTGGTTATAACCTGTGTTTGTGCGGAGCAGCGTTTACACACTGCTGTAGGTGAAAATAAACTCGAACGCGACATTTTAAACGCACTGTGAGCGGTGCATTCGAGGATCTGTAGTTAGAGGCGTATCTCCTTTGGGTTATTCGTGTGAAACGCCAGTTCTGCGGTTCTTAACAGCTAATTCTAGGAAGCGACCGCGTAGATTCACATGCGCATGGGATCAGTTTAAGAACATTTCAAACATGTAAATGCCATTTTAAATTCCATTAATTCCTGCACGAAGATGCAGAATTGTATTTGAAAACTTCCAATCCCAGATGTCCCGAGTGTATTCAGAAACATAAATACTATGTGGATGAAATCTACTGCCTCATTTTTCAGCCAAATCGTGATTTCCCCGACACTTACCCTCGCGTATTGTATGAACACACTACGGTTTCAACCACCAGTTATGTGCAACTTGTTTTAAATTGTATTGTTTTGGTAGCGATATGGAACCTGCGATTGCACGTGTAATTTTGTATAATCGGTGCCAAATGTAATGCCCTGGCGACCTTTATTACGACATGGGTACAGATGGTTTTCAGAGGAGCCAGGGCATTAAACATTTACGTTCCTTAAAAGTACATTTTCCCAGTTTTTAAACAAGCAATGTAATTATTATTATTATTATTATTATTATTATTATTATTATTATTATTATTATTATTATTGTTATTATTATTATTATTATGATTATCATCATTATCATTATTATTAGTAGAAGTCGTAGCAGTAGTAGGTGTTGCATTAGCAGCATTGTAATACTACTACTACTACTACTACTACTACTACTACTACTACTAATAATAATAATAATAACAATACATGCAATATTAATAGCATTTCTTATTACGTAAGTATTTTGTTGTAAATTAAGTAAGTTGTTGATTAATATGTTTCAGGATTTGTGCCCCTTATAGAATAAGATGCCTGCATTTATGAATATGATTGTAATTGCAAATGCATACAAACATAGTTCATAAGGCGTAAGGAGATGGTCATTATAGGGGGTGGAGGGGGAGTTGGAACAAACGCGGCGCGTTCTGTTTACCCATTTCTCTGCATCCTGTGGTGAAAGAGAGTAATTGGCATCGGGTTTCTCTGTAGCCTGATGGGCACTGCTTTCCTGCATTTGCTAGATCTGTGTGAAATTATTAAGACATAAACACATTGTTCCTGTCTCTACAGAGGCTGGGGAAACATGTGATTGTATGGATGGCTGTGCCATATTACCCCCTGCAGGAAAGGCTACAGGCCCTTTCGAGTCCCCTGTAAGACGGCAGGGTCGGCTGTGCAGTGCGATGCTCTAATCCTGTCTATTGTCGGAAGTTTTGTCACATGGTTGCGAAGCTCACTGCATCAACCTTCACTCGGGTCAGTGGTGTGCTTTTACACCAGGGCTGGTGAAATTGGTGCCGAGACTCGAATGCGAGAGATAGCCTGTCAATACATTGGGGTTGCTATGGGCAGTAGGAGGGAGTGAGTTTATCGGTGTGTATGCAAGCCCAACACGGGCTATGATGGCAGAAAATTTTTTCACGATTCCCCTGTGTGAGTGGGACCTAGGTCTTTGCACATTTGCACAGGTCTTTGGCACGTTTTTGGAAGTTGTTCTCAGCTGTTGTGAAGTTAGCTGCTTGGATCCCTGCCTGGAAGGGGTGGGTTTGTAGCAGCCAACTGTGTCACTGACTTCCAGAGGTGAATCTCGATGGATGTGCTTTAGAGGCCGCCTTTCTGCCCTCCTTTTATCCCTGAGTTTAGGCCCTGTTAGCGCACCTTCCATAAAACATGAAGGGCCGCGACCTCCTTTTCACCAGCGGGCCGTTGGGTCATGTCCCCTCCTTCCCTTCGCAGATGTGTCAGTTACCACTGCGGCACCGGCTTTTTTAAAGCAGGTTAGCGCTGTAGAGCTGGCTGCTCGCCTCTCAGAAAGAAGGAACTCTTACGCTCTGACAAAAGTGTAACTGTTCACACTCTCATTTACACAAGTCTAACTAACTGCTCACACTTTTATTTTCACACTGACACTCTTGTCACTTCTGTCCCCACCCCCATCACTGCAGGGGAACACGCTTTCCAGCTCACTCTGAAAATGTCCCAAAAGCACCAATTGATTCTTTTTTTTAGCACTAGCCAGAACTCTTCTGTCCAAATTAGGTTTTGCATTAGGGGAAGACATTAATGTGGGGAAGGTGTCAGATCACCAGACTAAGGGCAAGGCAGTTAAAGTTTTTTTAACTGCCTGCATAAAAACGGGCCTTTATTTCAGATTTACTCACATCCTGGTTTCACACTGTCAGTATTCACTGGTATTGAATATTAATAAAAATGGCAGTCTATAATGAGCACTGCCTATATCTAAAATTTCTGTAGCAGAGAAAGGTGTCTGGATGAGGCCACATGACCTTTCAGATGGGAGAACTCTGAAAGTCGTTGGAATCGAAAGGGCTCCCACTGTTTGAATAGTGCTTATAGCCTGACGCACTGCTTTCAGGCCTTCATATGATATTATTATTCAGATTTCCTTTCCATTTTTAGACAGACATTATATTGCTCCATATGCACACCTACTAACACAGTTTACTTCCTTGTAGTTTTATGCATATTTCACCTTGACAACATAAATTACACATGCCTTGGAGAAGTCATAAAACGTGTGTGTATTATAGCGCAGCATTGGCTTCCAATCCAGAAATCCTGACAGACCGTGATACCTATCTCTCCAGCTCGCTCTATACCATGTCAATGAATGTAAACCATACATTTATCACAGTTGTTAAAGCTGCAGGCAGCTTTGAAACTATAATTTCATAGTATTTACATTATAGTCAGAAATGTAACTAAAAAGGTCAGAAAAAAAGGCAGGCAATTGTATTTGATATGAAAAGCTACACAATATACATAGTACAAGACGATAGGAACAGTTTTAAATCTGGAGAGTCAGGCCAGGGTACATTATAACCTCAATTCTGTTTGTCCTTCATTTCTAACCCTTTTTGTTAGTTAGTATTTGCATGATGGCATGAGTCCTACACTTGCTGAAATTCCTGAAAAATTTTGTGCACTGTTATAGTTAAAAAAGACTTGCTCAAATTAATTACAAAGTGCATTGTGGTTATATTGAATCCAGAGCTCTGTTCTTGGTAGCGGAGGTCTATTTTCAGTCTTTTTTTTTTTTTCGTTTTCCCATCAAGCCACCCTGCAAATTAGCTGCCCTTTCCCATTACCCGACTGTGTCAGAGAAAGGGCCTGTATCATCAGAAAGTGCGCCAAGGTGGAGCGGGCTCTCGGATGGAGACAGCTGATACCGAACAGCCACAATTACAGTCTGACTGGGTTATATTTCAGAGAAGTTGAGGATTTGGGAGTAAAAAAAGGCAATTCATTCTTGGTCTTCACATCTCCCCGACTGACCAGTTCAAAGGTAATAAGCCTGGGAAGCTCGTTCCAGAAATGAACCCTAAATCTCACAAGATGTTTTTATATTGGTACACTTATTTAAGTCTAATTTTGTCTGGCATACATGTATTTACGTGCAGCTTTTTTATTAATACGTTGAATCATTTTTGTTAACATTTTTCTATTTTATGACTTAAACCAGTGGCTTTCAACCTTGGTCCTGGTGGCACACTGTGTATGCTTGTTTTAATTGCAGCCAACCTCTTGATTAATTAAGGTTGTTGAAAACATTTGTTTGGGTTCCATGGTTTTGTGCCGAAACCGATTTTAACACAATGCAGGCTTGAGCATTACCATTTGCTTTGTCTTTGAACTTTTCATTTTCCACAAAATGGGTTTTAATGACCAGATGTCCACGCTTTCAGCATTTAGAACATCACCGATTTCAGTTCGAGGCCTATCAATAAATCAATTAAAAACGTAATTTCTTTCAGAATTTCCACGGCACATTAGAGAAAATAATGTGTCTCTAGTCAGAGAGCTAATCTGACTGATTAACAGTCCTTAAATGAATATACAACATTCATTCTTTGTAACATGAATATCTGTTTCTGACATAACGGGACATTAAGAGGGTAAATCATCCCTCACTGAACATTAAAAATGTCTAATTAAAAACAATTAACAGAGCTCGTTATACCTCAGGAATTGCAATCATGGTTGGAATGAAAACCAACAGACACAGTAGGCCCCTAGGACTGAGGTTAAAAACCACTGGTTTAAACCAGTAATAAGGCTTTGTATCAATAATACATCTCAGTACATAGTAGTAGCAATTATATACACTTAAAAGGTGAAAACATTTTTTATTAAACTGTCCTATATTTGACCGTTGTCAGTGCTGAGGGTATGTTCAAGTGCACAACAATGAAAGGGAGCTGAAAATACCCTTTTATATCATAATTATGTATTATACCATACAGCATTGGTAGGGGAGCATCAAACTGTGGCTCCAAGCTGAGAGAAAATGAGACCTAATTACTTCAGAGAGCGGTTAACCGTCCCAATGCCAACCTCTGCATATTGGGCTAGATTTTCCCCCAGCCATACTGTGCTTCTCTCCTGCCTGATGGCTGAAGCTCAGCAGGGCTGGGCTTGGTTTGTACTTGGATGGGAGACCTTGGTGCTGCTACAGGAAATGCATTCAAATCTTTAATAATAGTAATCGTAATCATAATAGTAATAAAAAACTAAACAAATTAAATAAAACTGTCCATTGTTATATTTCAATGATGGTACAGGGATGGGACAGGTTGATAGTGAAGGTGGGCTCACATCTGTCCCCCCCTCCTCCCCCTTGCAGGAATAGTGCGGTCAGTTTGTATGATTCCTGTGGGTACAGAGAGAAACAGCCCTTCTGGGAATGTCAATGCTTATACACCGCTTCTGTCCTTGAGGGTGCAGACATTGAGCCGCCGATGAGCCGGGACGCATTCTTCCTGATCTCGCCTAGCTGTGATCTGAAAAGGAAAACTAGTACTTTTTTTATTTTTTATTTGTTCCTTTTTATTTTTATCCCATTTTCTCCCAATTTGGTAGCCAATTAGACCTGCTATTTTATGTCAATCCCCCCCTAGTAAGATTCAAGAGATTCAAGATTCAAGATTTCTTTATTGTCATTGTACTGCTGCTACAACGAAATTAAAACAACACTCCTAGTGGGGCTCCAATATAAAATAGAAATAAATACAAAATAGACATGGGAGCAAAAGACATTCACACCACACACTTGCTACATATTGCACATGTAAGATAGATATTGCACTTATTATAAGTTATATTGCACAACAATGGATATTACTCTTATTATAAGTTATATTGCACATGGGAGTTTGTATTGAGGCATCATGACTAAAATGCTGAGCTGCTAGGCAGCATGGACTAAAATGCTATAGTGCATGGGAGCTGTCTTTCAGCGCAGCATTCAGGACAGTGATGGCCCTGGGATAAAAACTGTTCAGTAATCTTGTGGTGTGTGTTTTGACAGTCCTGTAGCGTCTGCCTGATGGCAGGAGGGCAAACAAGTGATGCCCGGGGTGGGTGGGGTCCTTGGTGATGTTGGTGGCTTTTCTCAGGCAGCGGGAGGTGTAGAGGTCCTGGATGGCAGGGAGCTGGGTGTTGGTGGTCTTCTGGGCTGAGTTGACGACTCTCTGTAGAGCCTTCTTCTCAGCCACAGAGCAGCTTCCATACCACACACAGATCCCGTAGGTCAGGACACTTTCAATGGTGCAGCGGTAGAAGGACACCAGATGCTGTTGGGAGATGTTGATTTTCCTGAGTAATGTGAGTTCGCTGCCGTAGTCCTGTGACCGGTAGTGACGAAGTCGAAGTAACGCCTCCTCCGAGACGGCACTCGCCAAGCCGTCGACTGTAACCTGGTACTACAGGGACACTCTTATGCGCAGCGAACATCATGTCGGCTTCCCTCCCCCCTCCCTGGGGCGGACAGCCAATCGCCGCCCCTGGTGGCACTCCCGGCCAGAGCCGACTCTGGCAAGACGGGGAATTGAACCCCGGTCTCTGTGGCCAGTGTTGGACATTGTAACCATTGGACCACGCAGGAGGCCCAAAACTAGAACTTTTAATTGTCAGTCGAAGTTAAGCACAAATGTAGATTGAATCCAGGCCAATGTCAACTGTAAAACTAATTTCTACAGGACAAAACCATGCAGATAAGCAAAATGAACCACTGTGAGGCAGGTATTTCATATAATATGTGGCAAATGTACTGACCATGTAACCACTGCCCTGCACAGTGTGATCTCAAGTATGGGGTTTAGTATAATTTTGTTAATTTATTTAAGTTACTATAATCCTCTTTGGGTTTTTATCTCATATTATATGCATACAGGTAACTGACAAAATAAAAGAAACACCATAAAGTGGGTGTTGGGCGCCCCCAATCCGCCAGAACAGCTTCAGTGTGCACAGCTACATTTATTGGCAATTAACTTGCCCTCTAAGGGATTGAATGGATGGACCTAAACCACGCCAGGAAAATGCACGCCACACCAAAATCTTTTGGCATACGCCACACACGGTTTAGCCTTGTGTCTCAAACCAATGCATGGACATCATGGTTGAGGAGTATTACATTTTTACATTTTAACATTTTACATTTTAAGCATTTTAAGAACAATCATAGTTAGCACAAGATCAGTGCAGTAAAATATAGACCAGCAGTCTGCATATCATACCTGTAACATTGGGAAAGAAAAGGTTAGTGGGTGTTTTTTTTTTTTTTTTGTAGAACATAAAATACAAGATTGTAGAGAACAATCTGAAGAGGTGGGTTTTGAGTCTCTTGTGGAAGACTGGAAGTGATTGCTGCGATGGGGAGCCAGGACCAGGCAGAGAAGAGGCGAGAGAGTGCCAGGCGCCCGGAGGGATGGGGCAGTCAGTTTGCCAGCGGAGGCGGGGTGAACGGGGTGTAGGGAGTGATGAGTGACTGGAGGTACACAACCTCTGGCCCCTTGAAAAGCAAGCACCAGTGACTTGAATCATTCTGGAGCCAGTAGAGAGTAGAGGGGTGCGTGGGTGGCTTGATGGCACAGGCATTCTGGACTAGTTGCAGTGGCTTGATGGCACAGGCCGGAAGGCCTGCCAGCAAGGAATTGCAGTAGTCCAGACGTGAGATCACCAGGGCCTGGACCAGGAGTTGAGTGGCCTCTTGGGTGAGGAATGGTCGGATCCTCCGGATGTTATGGAGGGAGAAACGGCAGGTCCGAGTGATCACTGCAATATGGCTCGAGAAGCACAGCTGGTTGTCCAGGGTTACCCCAAGACTCCTGGCAGACTGGGATGGAGACACTATGGAGCCTTCCACGGTGATTGACGCATCAATCATCGGGGAGCCCTTCGCTGGGAGGAAGAGCAGCTCTGTCTTCCCCAGGTTCAGCTGTATGCGTTTTCCACCACAGTTTCATTACATTACATTATAGGCATTTGGCAGACGCTCTTTCCACCACAGTTTCCCCAGATCCCTAGTGGGAAGTACATCCATGCCAACATCACCTTGTGAATCTGTAGGTAAATCTGTAGCCACAACATCAGCAAGTTGAGCAGCCACTGTTTCTTGTGAAACATCAGCAAGTTGAGCAGTATTCGTCACTGAAGCTCCTGCCAAAAGTGCTCCAACAGTCACCCTTCTTTCAAAGTCTAAGATCTCTTTTTATAGTCATGGTAGCCAAAATAATGGGCAACTGGGCCTACCCGGCCTCTTTACACATGACCCTAAGCATGATTGGATGTTAATTGCTTAATAAACCGCACCTGCGTGGAAGAAGCTGCTTTAAATATACTTTGCTTCCTTTATTTAAATAAGTCATTCCTTTATTTTGGCAGTTACCTGTAGGTTTAGCTACAGAATGAACAGCCTTTTCTGTAGAGACAACATATGTGGGATTAGTATCTTTTGTGAAATCACTGGCAAAGTGCGTGGGCAAACCATAGTCTATGTCTGCGTGGTAATGTATGCCTAGCCTATGTCACGTAGTTTGTTTAGTGTGACTTTTCTGTGAGCTTAAGAGCTGTGCTGATGGGGAACTGGGTACACTTTGATCAGGTTGCCCAGGTTGGCTGTGTCTCTGTTCTAAGACATGTAACTGCGGTTTTGTTTCTCTCTGTCAGTGGCTCAGTGAAGCAATAGCAGCATGTTTGTGAAATGACAGCCCTATTATTTTGTATGATTCAATCATAGGGGAAAAATGAAAAGTTGCCAGAGCTGTCATTATTTTTTTGGAGGGAAATTTCTAGAATTTCAAGGCAAGACTCAATGTGCTTTTACTTTGTTGCTTTTTAGAAATACATGCATTTTCTTATGGAAATGAGTGCAGTCAGTACAAAGGGAGTGAACTTTGTTATTCTATTGTGCAGTGCTAGACTAAACGAGATGGAACACATTTTTCATTTACAAACCCCCTCCACTTCCCCAACAGTACATTAGTGGTGCATACTCCTTTGATTAGCATGCGAGTGTTCGCGAAATGCTACTAAGAGAATGTGATGTGAAATTGGGGAAGTGGAGGCACTAACATTGCCTGCATTAGTCTGAATTTAAATGCTCTCAGTTCAATGGAGAAGGCTTATGTGATTTTTATGAAATGGAAATAGTCCAGTGTTTAGACATTAATACACACACACGGCTGTGCCCAAACTTGTGTTTGTTTAAGAGATTGGTTGGATGGGGACTGTTGGTTAACAGCAATTTTCGATATATACTGTATATCTTTGTACGTATGATACATATGATATCGAAGCAATCCTGTTTATGACTCCTAACCTTTGTTATTTAACTGCTTACAAGTATAAGTCAACGAAGAATTGAAATAAAATGTAAATGTTTGCATTGCATTTTGGCAAGTGTAGCTAGATGACTAGCTATGAGAACATTCTGCTGGCTTTGTTCACACCCCTAATAATTATATTCAATAAAATCCAGCAAAAATAAGTCTGCATTAACACTTCATCCTCTATAGTTTTTTATGAGATGAATATATTGGGGGGGAGGATCTTTGACCATTCCTCTATTCAGAATCTTTCAAGATCCTTCAGAGCCCTTTAGTCTGTGCTTGTGAACTGCAGTCTTCAATTCAAACCATACATTTTGGGGGTGTGAATAATTCTGACATCTTTAAAAATAAAAATAAATTTTGTTAAACTAATTAGTTTCTCGGAACAATTGTATTAGTGTAAAATAATAACATTTTCCAATTTTCTGGGCATACTGAAAAATGATGTTTGCTCATCTTTACAAGGGTGTGAATAATTTTGACAGCCACGGGCATATCATTCCGTTACATCACAAATGTTTCCAGCTGATCCCTTAAAGGCTTAACTCCCAAAATGTAATGCACACCAATGACATGCTTATAATACCAGTACACAAGTTGGTCCGTTTTGCCTCACTGAAGGTACCATAGCCCTCGGTTTAGCCCTCGCTACGGAGAGAGCACACTGACATTTTAATGCTGTATGAGCGTGTGTGGGTGCTGACTGTAGGAGAGGTCATGTTTGAGCATAAGTAAGCATTGTCCTTCACTTCCAATGTCCCCTGTTTACAGTAAGTGGATCTCAGCCGTATTGGGTTATGCCATTTTGTGTCCCTAACGAGATTAATCCTCCTACTTAACATGAGGAACAGGGCAGCTGCTCCACCTCCTAAAAATGTGTGCATACCTTTCCAATGACCTATCTGACCTGAAGGTGCTAGTTATCACCACGCCACGTTAAAAAAAGATAGTGCGCTGAAGCCGCAATAGATATTTTATGCCTTTGTCGAATTCAGCTTGCTGCAATGAGTGCGGACTACTGTAGAAACGTTTTCTTTCTAACAGCGTATGGATGGAATTCTTGTTTTATTCGCCCGGTTTATTGTGCTGTTTTTTTCCCCTTTAGTTTGTTTAACCAGGGGGAATGGTGACTTAAAGGTCTGGCTGCCTTGCTTTGCACTGTTTGACAATAAGGGAAGAGAAGTGCCACAGGACATAAGGCCCATGAACTACAAACAGGGGAGGAGTAGATCTGACTTTTAAACTCATAAATGCCCTGAAAATGCTTTTCCTGATTAATAAGCGTTATTCTTTTAGCCAAAATCACCGGCTGCTGATTCCTTTATGCTTAAACAGTGTCTAATGTGACGGAATTACCTTCAGTTCGCCTGGAATATTTTAACTGTGACATAAACACAGGGTTATTTTGTTTTTGTACTTAAAGCCTAGGCCTAATCATTTTTTGTAATAGCTTAAAAAAAAGGCTAAAGCAAATTGACAAAATAACAAAATATTGGCTTCTTTCTCCTTTAGCTAGATTTGCTCTGGTTAGAGGGTTTACTGGCAGCTGGCAGCGTCTGAGAATGAGACTCCAACAATGGCTTTAGAGATTTTGTCTGAAGCCTGTTGGTTCTTCACCAAACTCTGCCCATGTTTACAGTGAATTATAAGAAAAGCCTGTTTCTAATCCACACTTTGTCAATACAAGAGTTTAACTAACCCCCCCAAAATAATAATAATAATTGGATGCATTCCATCATAGAAGTAGAACTGAATAAAGTAAAGTTTCTTAGAAGTATTCTTTGAACATATCTCATTATAATGCAAAGCTGACCTTATCAGTTGACCTTGAGTCTGCAGAATAAATCAGAGAAACCCAAACCATCTTTCTGTTTTATTCATATTATTTCTGTTTCTGGATGGTGGGATCTCTTGCCATTCTCCCCGACACACAGGGCAGCTCCTTGATTCTGCGATTAGGCCCACTCTCCCGGCTCTCCCACCAGTCGGGGATTCACAGCAGCTGGCAGATGCGTGAGGGAAGGGGGAAAACAAACAGCATCCAGCAGCCTGGTTTAATGTCTGCCCTGCCGTTCGGTCAGTCTGAGAGCCTGGGCCGCTGTGTCAGTGCTAAAGATGGAGGCAAGCCTTGCAACTGCCCTGCCCTTGAACTGCCCCACCCTGCCCTGCCTTTCGCCATACCCCACCCAGCCCCAATTTGCCCCGCTGTGCCCATCCCCGCCCTGTTTGGCCCCACCCAGCCCCACCTTGCCCCACCCAGCTTATCCCCCACCCTGTTCAGCCCTGTCCATTGAACATTGCCCTACCCTGCTCTGTCCCCCAGCCCCAACCAGCCCCATCCTCCCCATCACTCGCCCCATCCTGCCCCTCCCTCACCCTGTTCAGCTGACCAGCTGCTGTGTGACGAGACACAGACAACCCGGCCGACTGAATCCCTCAATCCCTGGGCGATGCTACTGCCAATTATTTGTCGCCCTGCGAGTCATTGCCAGTTTCTTAATTGCCAACTGCATGTTTGTTTTTCCAGTCAGACGGTTGAGTGTGAAGATAATGAGGTTACGGGGATAGCCTGTGTGTGCTTTATTACTGCCTCATGCAGGTGTGTCGGGATTACTGGGAGAGCATTATGTGTGCCTGCAGGGAACATTTTTTTCACTTCATTTAAAAAATATATTGTACACATTCCAGATCAGTATAAAGCCTAGTGCTGGCTGTCAGTGGGCCTGTAGAGTATCACTCCCAGAATTCCTAATTAGCAACTGGACCACATTCATGTTATTGTAGGGTACAAGACTTGATTTGGTTCAATGCCGGTAAACAGCAGTGCCGTTGAGCATGAACTATGGGCTTACCGAAACCAGCAGCAGGAGAGAGGATACCTTTTCTTTTTCTATTCTTCTGAAGTGTAAATGTCTCACCCCTGAGGGCTTCGGTATTTCTCAGAGTCGTACAGCTCCAACGACGATCGTTAAGTGGAATGCTTGACTCACCCTGTGCGTTAAATGAAAAAGAAAAAAAAGAAAGTCACCTGGTGAGATCCTCCTGTTCCACTCTGCACGTAGGCACTTACCGTCTCAAAACTCTTGCCTGTGAAGATATGTGGTCCGAATGGAAAGAAGAGGCAAAAGTTATCCAGGTGCAAAACTATTGACCTCTGCTCGCAAGTACACTCACTACTTATCCAGTGATTTAATATCCTCCTGACTGGAAATAAAGGCTGTGGCCCTGTGGCTGTGGCTGTGGCGTCTTAATTGCGGGGTCTCACACAGACTTTTTAATGCACTGGCTGTGAAAATGTCAAAGCCGTGAGAGACGCTGACCCTCTGCTCCAGGTTAATTGCATTTTTACATTACACTATCGGGTGACTGTATGTGTGTGTGTGTGTGTGTGTGTGTGTGTGTGTGTGTGTGTGTGTGTGTGTGTGTGTGTGTGTGTGTGTGAGCAAGACTGTGTGTGTTTGGGTGTATGTGTGTGTGAGAGTGTGCATGGAGAGAGCACGAGTGAGTTTGAGCAGTATGTGTATGTGTGTGTGTATGGAGAGGGTGTGAGTCAGCGTGTGTGTGCGGTAAGTATGTGTCCGTGTGGCTGGGGGTGAGTGAGTGAGTAAGAGAGAGTGTGTCAGTGTGAGTGAGAGTAAGAGTGTGTGTGTGTGTGTGTGTGTGTGTGTGTGTGTGGGTGTCAGTGAGTGAGAGAGTGTGTGTGTGTGTACTCACTCCTCCCACACTCTTTGTACCATGTTTGGCAACAAACCAACTTTGTCTTAGTGTGATTTCCTAATCTGTGGAGAGAGAATGAACTCCTCATACCCCCATCACAGCAACATCTTCTAGTTTGTATGCACCAAATAAAGCAAAATGTAATCGCGTTGTGAATTACAATAAAACTGCATTATATCAAAAACCAGCAGCTACTCTGAGACACTACACAGGGTGATAATTAGCTACCTACCACCAGTGTGTATTTTCACAGCAAACATTGATATAGTAAAAGAAAACGGC
This sequence comes from Aldrovandia affinis, assembly GCA_029706075.1. Classification (NCBI taxonomy): domain Eukaryota; kingdom Metazoa; phylum Chordata; class Actinopteri; order Notacanthiformes; family Halosauridae; genus Aldrovandia; species Aldrovandia affinis. The sequence goes on from JAINUG010000100.1 coordinate 2,258,649, forward strand.
AACCACTCAAACCGATGTTCTTTTTATAATGTTTCTTTTGTCTTGACTTTGATAAAAGATCACCACAGGTAAAATTAGAGCAGGGAAACAGCAGAACAGTAATGTCTAAATGCTATTAAAAACAAGGCTCAATGGCACCTCATTTCCATTGCGTCGAAGCATAAATCGTCATCGAGGCGAATGCACTGCCTCACAGTCATTAAAACCAGCAGAGTGTGGAAATATTTAATACCAGCAAAGTATTTTTTTAACTGGATCTAAAACAAAATCATGTTGTAGCATGTCAGTGCACTGTGAATTAAAGTGAAGTTAATTTAGTGAATTACTCAAAATTGTGCGATGTATTCTCACTTTATATGCAGGTAACTGCCAAAATAAAGGAAACACCTGAGTAAATGATGGATGCGAAGTATATTGAAAGCAGGTGCTTCCACACAGGTGTGGCTCCTGAGTTAATTAAGCAATTAACATCCCATCATGCTTAGGGTCATGTATAAAAATGCTGGTCAGGACCAGTTTCACATTATTTGGGCTACCATGGCTAGAAGAAGAGACCTCAGTGATTTTGAAAGAGGGGTGATTGTTGGGGCACATTTGGCAAGAGCTTCAGTGATGAAGACTGCTCAACTTGCTGATGTGTCATGAGGAACAATGGCTAAGGTGAGGTTGGCATGGAAGTTTGAGGGAAAGACATCATAAACTTGTGGCAACTGTGGTCGAAGTGCATACTGCTTGACCGTGATGTCCATGCATTGCTTCGAGATGCAAGGCAAAACACTCTGAATCAGTTGGCTGCAAATATGAATCTAGGCTGTGAGCAGGCAGTTTCATCAAGAACAGCCCGTGGAGAACTTCACAGAGAGGGATACTATGGTCAGGTGTCAGTGCATAAACCTAAATTATTACAGCTACAAATGCAAGTTTGTATATATATACAAATAGGTATTGAAGAAAAAACTGAAACACCTGGGTAAATGACGGACAAGAAGTATATGCAAAGCAGAGGCTTCCACACAGTTGTGAATCATCGATTCATTAAGCAAATAACATCATAGGAGGTCATGTATACAAATTCTGGACAGGTTACACAAAGTATATTAAAAGCAGGTGCTTCCACACAGGTGTTCCCAAGTTAATTAAGCAATTGACATGCCAGCATGCGCAGGGTCATGTACAGAAATGCTGAGCAGGTTTGGTTGCCTATAATTATGGCTAGCATGTCTAGTAGATGAGAAGGAAGGTGATTGGGGCACAATTGCTAGGAGATTCAGTGATGAAGACAGCCAAAGTTTCACAAGGAACAGTGACTTCTGGATCGTGATGTCCATATATTAGGTCAAAGTGCTAATATAAAGGCTAAACAGGCAAGCGAGTCTTAAATAAATTGACTGCAAATTTCGATCTAGGGAATGAGCAGGCAATTCCATCGGTCCGTTGAAAACTCTGCAGAGCAGGGTACCATAGTGGTATCATATTGGCGTTTCAACCCTTTTGGCCACTACCTGTATACACAGTTCTTTCAAATTATTCACACCCTTGATAAAGAGGAGCAGATAAGGCTACATGAAATAAACAATATGGGTAATGAGTTGTATTGCATGGCCAAAAAAATGGGAAATTATATTATTTTGTACCAATAGAATTACTCTTCTGTAGTTTATGTGCATATACCATGTTCAGTCTATTCTGTAGATTATGCACATGAACTGTTCAGTCTGGCCTGTAGTTTATGAGAACGTACACTATGTTCAATCTGTTCTGTTGGTTATGTGCATGCGTACAGGCAAGAGAGATACAGGATGCAGATTTGTACACCATATCCATTGTGCGACGGAGGGGCAGGTAGAAATGTGTGTACTCCCTGTTTTGCTGAAGGCACATTTTTCCGCGTTCCCCGATGGCACGGCAACACACAGGACAGGACAGCTCACTGGCTGAGCCTGACGGCAGGCCCGGTCATGAAGGGCTACCACCCGGGCCTGCAGGGTGACATCATGCTCGCTCACGAGTGCAGACTAGCGTCCCTTCACTGTGGGGCTAGCAGGCCCCAACCGCGCTGAGCTAGCCTCTCGTTTCCACGCCGACCGCTGTTGGAACTTGTACGTCATGAATTCTGCGGCTGAGGCACTCATGCTTACCGAAAGCCCACAGGGAGCTCCTGGTAATTTAGCAAGTTATTACCCTCAGGGTTGTAAATATGAAAATTGCTCCAAAGCCTTGCCCACTGCTGGTAATTTAATTGACCGGAGGGTCATCAAAACTGGAACTGTCAAGTCCCAGAGAACGTGGTCTACAAAAGCTTTCAACTACCTCCAAACGTCAGTCAAACCAGGGTGGAACTTTTTACTTAGTTATAAATAATTTGACTTAAAAAAAACATTTTTTTAAAAGAAGAACACCATTGCTTGGGCTAATGCTAATGAATATCTCTGTACTGATACACAGACCTGTTAAAGAGTGATCGTATGAGACAAATCAGTTTACTATAGCATTGCACTCCTTCACTGGAGGATTTTCAAGAATTGAAGAGGACCTTTCTTCCCCCCTCGAAAGGAAATAAGTAGGTTTGAGAAGTTCTTAATCTACCTGTGTTTAGAGTCTGAGATTGGCTCCGACTAGGATAAAGGATAAAGGATAAATCACAGCCAGTATCATCTTTTGATGTTTCTTCTCATGCGTATACTGTTCTGAAGGCTGGTTTTCAGGTTTAAAAAATGCCGCAAACTCGACCTTAATATTTTCCCTTATTTTTCCACTACATTTTTCCTTTCACATTCCAAGTTTTTATTGAGCACCCCCACCCTCCCTTATCAACTACCAATAGAATAAGCCTTACTATTTAAAATCACAAATCAAAACATCCAGAGATAATTTTGTTCTTTAGCACTAAATCAAATGTGTTGAATTAAACTAATTTGAAATAAATTAAACTAATTTGAATGATTTCACTCTGCCCAACATCCCTGTGCAAAAGTGTGATTTGTGTCCATAATATCTGTAATGGAAGGACGCTGAGGGGATGTGAGTGACAGCAGCCTGGCGCTGTAAGACAAAGGAAATAACCAATAGCACCTTTTATTTATTTCCAGGTTTTCCAGTATAAGACACACACACAGTATATATAAAGCTAACTGCCAAAATAAAGGAAACACTGGAGTACGTACAGGGTTCTGGCAGCTATGTTATGGTGTGCGGTGCATTTTCCTGGCATGGTTTAGGTTCACTCTACCCATTAGAGGGTAAGGTAAACACCAATATATACATTGCTATTCTGAGTGACTACCTTCATCCTATGGTGAAACATTTATATCATGATGGGAGTGGTCTCTTCTAGGATGAGTGCCCCATCCACAGGGCAAGAGAGGTCACTGAATGGTTTGATGAGAATGCAAACGATGTAAACCATATGCCATGGCCATCTCAGTCACCAGGTGTCAACCCAATTGAACAATTATGGGAGATTCTAGAGTGGAGCAACACACCAAATGATGGAATTTTTCGTGGAAGAATGGTGTTGCATCCCTCCAAGTCGAGGCACTTGTAGAATCTATGCCGAGGTGCACTGAAGCTGTTGTGGTAGCTCATGGTGGCCCAACATCCGATTAAGGCACTTTATGCTGGTGTTTCCTTTGTTTTCCTATATAAGATGAAGGCTGGTATACCTATACAACACAGAGAGTTTGACGCTTTTCAGATACATAGACTCTTTATGTAACTTTATTGTTTTTTCTTTACCAGGGTAGGTTTGTTCTGGAGCATGTTATATTTGGCTGCTTTTGAGGCAGTGTGTTGTTGTTTTTTTCCTTTGGACATAGTGAGGTTTCCCCAAAGACCAAACATAACCCGACCGACCACACAGATTTATTAGTATTTATTTATGTTTTATATCTGTTTAAAAGTGTATAATAGAACAATTGTTTCTACTTCATGTTGTACATTAATCCCAACATATGGTGCATACACTATGACAGATAGAGGGTCAAAATAATAATAATAATAAGAAGAAGAATGAATAAGGATAATCATCATGCGACCCGTGAGATGTTTAATTCACTGGTGTAAAGGCACCATTGTGGACTGCAGGCGCATTGAAAACATTTGAATGCGAGTGATAAGCCATCTGTCCCTGGAGGTGGTGCGAAACAGATCTCTGCAGAGATATATTCATACACAGTTTATATTTGACAACCCAGTCTGACATGAGAGCGTTATCTTTCTTTCTCTGTTTGTATAGTAAGCTGCATATTTTTCCCCATTTCAGGCATGAGCAAATCAAATTACAGCGACTGTGCAGAGAATAATGTCACACAGGTGGCTGATGCCAGTAGATTGGAAGAAATGACTGTTTTTGTTTTTTTGCATAAGGCTCAGAAATGCAAATATGCTATTGAAACCGAAGCAGACATGTGGAGCATGCACAGCTGACATTTGAAATGAATTTCTTAAAAATAAAAAAATAAAAATGTAAATCAGGTTTTTACATTTTCTTAAACCTTTTATTTATTTATTTGTTGAAGAAAAAAACATTTCTATCATAGGTGTGAATGTACCATAAGGTCTCTAATATTGCAGTGAACCTAAGCACAAAGTCAGGCCTCAGGTGATTGGTCTGGTCACTTTGCACATGGTCACATGACTGGCCCTTTCCTGCTTGAGTAAAGGGCTGTTTAGATGCATGTACATTTAACCTGGAAGTTTTCAGTGGGTGATATGAAGGTGGTGTTGGATGAAGATGCATGTGAGAGGTGGTCTGAAATCAGGATTTGGGTAGAGTTAGCTGGGCCTGTATCAGTGCTTAGCGGCAACTTCTTAGTGGCTTTCAGTCTCCAGTGTTGTTGAACTGAAGTGTAAATTGCGTAGGTATGAGTGTGTGAGTGAATGGTGTGTGTTGCTGGAGCGAACACAAGCTAACTTTTCACCATTCATTTTGAATAGAGGCTTGTTTACATAAAATCACTTTTAATAAAAAACTCCGCTTTTTCGTCAGTGCACTGGTCCATTTAAAGTTTGACACCCATAATTTGGTGAGAAACTGCATAATACTGTAAAAAGATGGTTTGAAGAGGGCATAAACAATTCTTATGAAATGCTAACCATTTTTACTTGTCTTTTTAATAAAAACTATCGAGCAGATTTGTATGAAATTGTGAGGATTAGTTTGACTAGTTTTTGTCTGTTCCAAAATCAAATTTGCAGTGTATTTCCTAGATTGAACACAACCCTCTCCACCATGTTATAGACAATATTGCCAAAAGAAAATGTCCCAAGCCTAGTCCCACCACAACCCCCCACACTTACTCCACCTCCACTCCCACCCCTCATACACACAACCCCCCCCTCCCTTACTCCTGGTCCATAAGGATTCTCTCACTGTATTTATTTTCAAAATCACCTCCCAGTTTCTCTGTGGATATCAAACATACACACACACACCTTCCATAAGGTTGCAACATTGTTACCTTCCATGAAAACATTGTTTCATTTAGATTTTTTCAAGATAAACATGATTTATGCCACCCATGTCTTCATTATAGTGTATTTTTTACATAAATCACAACTTAACCAATTACACTTTCATTGTTAAATGTCATCTAGCAGAGGTAAATGGCAAACATTTACCATATAAACCACCGGTCAAAAGTTTTAGAACACCCCAGTTTTTTTCTACTGAAATTTAAGCAGTTCAAGTCCAGTGAATAACCTGAAATGATACAAAGGTACGCGGAAAACTGCCTTAATTCTAAGGGTTCTTTCTGTTTGAGGTTGGGGAATTGTCTAAATGGAAACTTTTCCTCAGCTCTGTAATATTTCAGTTCCAATTGTACTTTGAAAAGGCACAGATGGCACACAGGCTACCTGGTAAACATAAGAGACGAGGAACTTCAGAAAAACCTATGTACATGAGACACACACACACACACACACTTACTCACATGCTAACACACACAGTCACACACAGGCACACATATACTCAGACACACACACACACTTAAAATTATCCTCTTTAAAACTTGAAATTGAATGTGCCTCTATGTACCATTTAACATAAATGCACTGATCTAAAGACTGATAAAGTGATAAACTTATACTATAAATATACGGTTGGACCAAGCTTGGTGGGGATGATTTTTTGTTCATCTTGTGCACTGTTAGTCTCCTCAGCCATCAGGCTTGCCTTGTTACATGTACATATGACTGGTGAGAACCGAGTTCTTAACGGATATTAGTATGTACAGACCACCCTATTTTTACAGAGGAGCATTACTTGTTAGCCACTTGTCAGTTATGTGATCAGGAAAACCTGCTTTGCCCTGATTGAGCGGGAAAGTCACCTGTTGCTTTTGATGTGTCTACCTTTTGCACACACATTATCTCAGTATATAGCATGGTTTACGTGGTTGCTGCTATTGGTCTCACCATTTTCTGTGATGTGAAATATATTACGCACAGTGACAGTACTGAAATTTAAGTATCACAGTAGAGTTTTGCATAAAGATGTTTTGTCACGTCTGGATATTAATATATTGACACATAATCCCTCTGGAAAACATGCTCAGTGGTCTGTGGCAATGCAACTGTACAGATGTGCTTTGGAAAATACATTTTGATTGATAGTTTAACATATTGGTGGATATTATCTATATGGTAGTGGAAAATCATGCAATATTTCCAGATGGAAGGTACAGTATACAAGATCCTCACAATCCACTACATTTGAGTTTTCAAACGTTTTTGTCACGTAGTCTTGTCACTTATGTCCAATTATGATGTATTTCAGCCCTCTTGTCCTCATGTGTTTTATGGCACACTCCGTAATAGCCAGAAGTGACAGAGAAGTTTATTACTTTCACAGAGACATCATGGCAAAGCGAGACACTCACGGCTTCTGTTTACAGTGGCTCGGTCTGAATCGCCCGTGGAGCAGTGTAGAAAACAGCTGTTCTTCACTTCACATGCTGTGAAAGTGGTGGAGAACACCACATAGAGCATAGAAGGCAGTATCAGATGTGTATAATTTACCCCATGGCCAGCAAAGCATGATGGGAACAAATTGTGTCATTGAGGTTAACAGAATTCAACTTTTACTATTCGTATTATTATAAAAAAGTTAATAATAAAATCAATATTTTCTTAGTCGACCCCCTTATCAATTGAGATTCCAGATCTCACAGCTTGCATAGATTATTTCTAATTTATGCAACTGGATATTATAGCCAGTCTTGCTCAGGGGTACAACTGATGTTTCCGACCTGGGATTCAAACTCGCAATCTCTAAACACAAGCGCAGCTCCCGGCGCTGTGTCATCATTAGTGCACCCTGCAATGTGCAGTGGCATGCTTTGTCAACATGCAAACCAATCAATTGATTGGGGCCTCAGAAACAGGGGGGGCTGCTGGTGCAAGGTGATATCACTTTCTAACCATTTGGATCATCAGTAAAATATATAGTATACTGTAGTATAGTATAGTGCAGCATAGATACTGTCTGAAAATGTGGATACTTGATCACAACCACCATGGGAGAAAACATTGACATTTTCCCATAGAAGCTTATTAAAATTGACTAGTTTTTAAAGTCGATATTATCTACCTGACAATGCCCATACATTGATGTGTGGCCCTATGTACTAACAACAAAAGGAAAAGCCCAAATCCCAAAAATCTGAGCCTGGTGGTTGTAAGCAATTTGACGTGAGCAGCCAACATTTTGTCACAGGTAAAGTTATTACATAAACATAATTGTATTACTATTGATAAGTGTTTGTTGAACTGTATTATTCTGTAGCTAGCAAGATTCAGTAAGAATTCCCAGTAACTGAACCAGCAGTAACATTATTTCATTCAGAAACGTTAGCTAAAACACAACGATACTTTAATACTCAAATAAAACACATATTTTACTGCATTGCATTGTTTGACACATTAATGGATGCATTTATTCACTGCCAGTGCTAGAAGCAGTTTATGTTGAGCTAGCGGGTTAGAAATCTCCTGCTCATAGACTGACCGCTGCTCCTTTTCCTTTTTTAATTTCTCCAAGTGTCTGGCTTGTTCTGCAGAACAGAGGGACTGGAAATAGTCACGGGACATACAAAACGTGTTTGAATTGCAGTGATTGGAACTGAGAATGGAGAAATCGTATTTCTCATGGCCCCATGGACCCAATTGAAATTCAAAATTGAGGCTTGATTGGGGCCCCAAAATAAATAAACCCGCCCCAGGCTCTGTGCCACTGGCTTATTTTAACCAAGCTTATTAGCTTATTTTTAAATGTGGCAACGTGCAGTGATCATTATTTGCTGGAAAATTGCACTGCACAACATAACATTGCATGAAGACCCAAAACATGCCTGTAGTAACATCGGACAGATGTTACATTTGAGTGTGTCACTGGTTATATTTGCGTCAAAGTTCTTAATACAATGTAATATTCTTCGTTCTTCGTGTTGCTATGCTTTGTTCTAATGAAGCTAGTAGTGCAATAATGGGAAAGCACATCTTCCTGAGTCTTGATTCAGTAGCACTCACTGCTACAATGCATATCAATAAATGATGTATATACATATATATATAGGAAACAAATTATATATATCAAGAAACTACTTGTATATATCAGGAAACAATTTATATATATATCAGGTTTCAATCTATATCAAGAAACTACTTATATATATCAGGTTTCAATGTATATAAATCAAGCAACGACTTATATATATCGGGTTTCATTGTATATTTCCTCTTTGGCCCACATAGTATATATACTTTATAAATATATATATATATATATATATATATACAATTCCAAGAAGGTAGCACCCCCATACACAGAGTGCAGAGTATATTTCTACTGCCTTCCTCTCGCAAAGAACTGGAGGCTTTTTGTCTTGAAGTATGATCCTCCCCCTAGTGGCACTCCCAGCCAGAGCCAATACTGGTGCGGCCGGTGGAATTGAACCCGGGAGGCCTCTGAATTTAGTTTTAATCCCCACACTCTGATTCTGTGAAGTTCTCCATTAAGAAGGTACAATAATCACAGAGGGTGTTTTTCAGAGTATGGGTTTCAGCAAGGGACCTGAAGCTGAAGCTTAACATCTGTGGTATCAAGAGTCCAGCTGTTCAGGGTTTTTTCTTCTTTTGAATGCAGAAAATTCTGGCCTAGATTCAATCAACATTTGTCTTTAACTTTGACTTACTAATGAAGGGAGGCATTAAAATATATTTTAGATTTTTATGAACAGTTTTTGTGAAGACTATTTGTAAGTCAGAAATGATCTATTTGTAAGTTATAGAAAAATGCCTCAGTTCCCAAGCATAGTAAAATTACTCTTATCTTTGAGCTGTGTGGGACAACACAGTGTCTGTATGTCTGTCTGTCAGCAGACAGGAAAAAGAGCACCATTTGTCTGGTACTCCGACCTGTAAAAACTCAATGGCTCATGCAGAATCTGCTGAGCACTGAATTGATTGCTGCTCTAAAAAAAATAAAGAAAACATCTTTGTGGAGGGAAAGGCATTGGCGTGAATAGACAGAGATCATCTTCTGTCAGATGGTGGCAGCCAGACATTTGATTGCACATGCTTTAAGTGCGCTTGCTGTGACTCATTACAAATTTATAGGGGGGAAACACTGAGTGATGGAGGAAGAATACAATCCTGTGTATTGAATTTATGCTCAAATTGTAGTTAATTTATGTGGGCACATTTCTGCCCTGCATTAATGCTGAATAATTTAAAAAACACTGGTTTCTGTGTGCGTCATGTTTGCCTTTTCTTCTCCCAGATATATACTCTGACCACACGAGAAGCGTTCAGATAATAATGTTTATGTGAGTGACGTTATGCAAATGCACACATCCATACACACAACTACAAAATAAACCACAATTACTCTCCTATGATTATAGATATATCTGCAAGTCAGCAAAAAGCTTGGTTTGTCAGGTTCCAATCCAAACATGTAGAAGTTGGCAGACGTTTCCCAGCACCTGGTTGGTCTCCCTATAATTACAGCAGACAGAATACCTGCAATGAAGACGCGCAGCTCACAATCCCAATGTCAGTCTGCATTCCCCCTTCCCTACGGCTGCCCACATCACAGGAAACAGCCAGCTGGAATATTCCACTCCGAATGACGAGCGCCACTTGTGCAGCTCTCAAGGGTTAAACCCGCTACTCACTAATTATCTTTCTCAGATCGTATTTTTAAGTTGCACTGCAGCTTCGATGAAGTTCCCCATTCTGTGCCCTTCACTCTCTTGATTTTATTTTATTTAACGATTTGAATTACACATATGTGAACCACTCAGACATGATGTAAAACAACATGAAGGATAAAGACACAAAGTACAAAAAGTTTAAAAATAAAAAAATTATCACTGTACGTTTTGATTCTGGTACTTGTTGATCCAGTACATGCAGAACCCTGCACTAGTTTACAGTGAGCCTGTATGTCTATGGAAAATTATGGAGACAGTTGTGAAAAAAAATACAAGTATTTTCAGGTTAAGTGGCTAATGTTTAATGCTGTAAAATTTTCACCCATTATATACACATTTTATTTTAATCTCATTTAATTTACCAATTTATTTAAACACACAACTTTGTGAAAATACTATGATGATAATAATAATAATAATAATAATAATATGCTGAAACTGCAATGCAGGTGCAGAAAGTGGTCTGTACAATCCTTAAAGCTGGTATAAAGCTGTATAAATCATTGTTAGAGGGGACCAGTGATGGTTGTGACACTTTTGACACTTTGGTGTTTTCCAGTTGCAATTTAAATTACAAGGTCCTAACCAACAGCAAATGAAAGACTAACATCTCAGGTAGAAATTGACATTTTGAATGGCCATTTAACACATTCTACAATGATTTTATCACTGGATGAATAGACTGTCTCATCAGGGGGTTGGTTTTCACAGTGGTAGAATATATGGATATTTTTACAAACAAAATTAAGCAAATAAAGTCTACAAATGATTTATATAATTACAACATTTTCATATTCACACTAAACATTAAGCCTTTAATTAAATATAATAAGGTTAAATGAAATTCAAACTAAAGTTGAACAGTCTGTAATCTGAACATGGTTGAAAATAGTTTTTCTCCATTCATTTTCTCTCACTTCATTTTCAACATTTCTGCCATGCGAATACAGAACTAAATACAACCTGAACCAGCTTGTCAATTGTGTAAACCTCTACTATAAACATATGCCAACAAGTGTGAAACCAACCTCAAAACCAATGTGACAGTTTGCCCCAACCAGACTTTTTGATCAATGTTATTATCATGCCCACATCTTTTAGCCTATATAGCTCAGATTGTGCATGAAAATATAGCTGTTTCCTGCATAAAATCATAAAACTTTGTAGCTACCCCAATATAGCAAAGACGTGTAAAATATAGAACGAGATGCAAATTTTTGCATTTTTGCTATGAAAGAATGTCTACACCTCATTGTGTTGTGACCTTGTTCTCTAACAAAAAAAATAGATGCCCTCTGGTAAAGAGGATACACTTTGCAGTGCTCAATTTGTGTTGCAGCCTCCTCTAGATTAAAAGTTATAAACTCTGTGACAAACAACCCATGTAACAACCAGCACTGGTCTTCCCTACTTTAATCCTGTATTCGTTACAGTTTTTCCTCTGTCGCTGCAAGTTTTTCCCCACAAAATTACTTTCTCATTAGTCATAAACGTGTTGCCTTTTTGGCCTGCGGGGGAAGAGTTAAACAAAACTGCTGATAATGACACACACACTGTCGAACCGGCTAACCCTTCTTCCTCAAGGAGGCGTGCGGCGTGATTTCTCACTTCAGTGACCGCTCATTATTCCCTGAACTCCGGACTCAGTTTCATGCTCAGCGGGACCACCTTTCTGGTAGATGCGTTCATTAACGAAAAAAACTAGAGAAGCTTAACTATATTACTCATGAACCAGTTGTCTTGGATAAAAGAGGGTGGATGCATACTGTGCACCAGATTTCTCTGAGTCTTTCTGAGCGGAGAACTGAAGTACCCGCGAGGGTGACGGGAATAATGAGCAATGACGCCAGATCTGGAGTACGACCGAGTCAAGCACTTTTCTTTTTCCGCTCGAGCTGAACGCGCAGCCGACGCAGCCCGTCTCGCTCATTTGCTTGCGGTGAAAAGCCCCGCTGTCTCGCGCAGATATCATTTATCCTCATAAAAGCCGAGCCTGGAGCGAAGCAAATATCAATTGAGAGTAAAGAGTCTTACGCAAGGAGTTCGGGGAGTTCGGGGTTTCTGCACATCAAGGTTGTGGGAATCTTGACAGGAAACGCAACCCACGTGTCTTTTTTGGGAAAGCTCTCAGCTCGACTGGGACGTACCCAACGATTTAACATTATAGGGTCTTCGAACACTATCAATCCTGTTTCATCTGAGTTTGCTCACAGATAACGTCAGAGTCTGAGGCAGAGGTAAGTGCAATATTGCTTATTTGACTTACAGTTTTTCTAAACCTACATTATTTTTGCTCTGACTGATGTTTATGTTGAACACTTGATTCAACTATAAAAAAGAACCCCAAAAACTGAAAATAAAAACACATCTTTCACTTGTCAACATGGAAAACAACAGTACAATAAAAAAGCTGCTTATTTGAAAAATAAGCTGTCACGGTAGACAAGACTTCCTGACACTGCCAGAGAGCTGGCGATACGCTGTTTCCTCTGTCATCGGCAGCAGACAGCGAGTGGCAATTATCTGTGAGCTGCGTCACTTCCTCCTGAAGGGAACATGACGCCCTAATGATCACAGCCTTTGGGCCGTGGCAGGAGATGCGACAGTGACACAAGCGTACAGTACTCCTTCTCCATCTGGGATCACACCAGGACGCCGCAGACATGAACACGGCACAAAAACCTGATAGAAAAAATCTGTCTCATCAGCAACATCGCATTACATATTTCCTTTCCGCAAACCCCTCATATAGACTTGCATAGCATCACCCATCGATGTATCCATGCAACTACATCGCTCAAGGGTACAACAGAAGATGCCCACCATATATTCTCTAACCTCCATACCATATTGATTCCTACATTGCATACCTTTTTTTGGGTGCCCTAGTTGCCTTTTTCTTCATAGTTGGGGGCTATCTGGAAAGGGGATGGCCAGGGGGATGCGCTGGTACCTTAGTTTCCTTTATTTTGGAAGTCACCCGTATGCACTATTCTAAAAGCATATCTCTTACACCCTCTCTCTGTGTTGACATCAGGGGTGGGCAAGGAGGGCCGTATCCATTTCTGGATTTCATACCAACTTCTGCTCTTAATTATTTAATTAGCCCAATCATTTACGTGATCTGACATTTTAGCCAAATTCAAAGTCAAAGTCAAAGTCAGCTTTATTGTCAATCACTGTATATACACGACATACAGGGATTGAAATTGCGTTCTCTCTCATCCACAGTGCAGTGATAAGCCCATAAATGACAGCTGAAGACTTATTATGTTCCCATATGAAACATGTTACTGTGATCTAATCTACAAGTGAACCAGAATTGGCGTATCCAATGGGCGGCAGTGTTAGCATAATGGTTAAAGAACTGGGCTTGTAATGCAAAGGTTGCAGGTTTGATTCCCAGGTGGAGCACTGCCGTTGTACCCTTAAGCAAGGTACTTAACCTGAATTAAGTAGGTAAAATATCCAGCTGTATAAATGGATTTAAATGTAAAGGAATGTAAACTGTGTAAGTCGCTCTGGATAAGAGCGTCTGCTAAATGCCTAAAATGTAAATGTAAATGTATCCAACTAATTGACTAATTGGGCCATGGTAATTGGTAGAAACAAAAACCTGCAAACACACTGGCCCTCCAGGACCAGAATTGCCCACCCCTGGTCTACATGAATGCTTGTTCTACACTGAAAGTACTGAAACACCTTAGGAACGTGTAAAGGCTCATGTTCTCACAGCTCCATGCACTACTGTCATGTCCCGTCCTCCATGTGCAGAGAGCTCTCATAATATTCTGCCACGCCGGTGGAAGCATACCCGCACCTTCTCCGCACCGCGGCAGCACTCCCTGGCAACCTGTTAATTGTGCTTTACAAGCCACATAATGGGTTGAGCATTTCCATTTTTAATTCAGGAAATGAACTGAAATTCCAAGAACATTAACTGAAATCTCTCCATAGAATGTTCTGGGCATGTTTCAATTCATGAATTTAATTTCAATTCATGAATTGAATTGACTGCATTTTAATGAAATTGACCCCCCTGCCCTGGGGTATAGCAAAAAAATAATAATACCATATGTACAATTCAGTGAGTCACAGAGGTTTTGTGGGGTTCATGAAAACTCACCCACTCTCCTACCTGAGCTTAGCTTTTGAAATGACTTCAAACCATTATCATATCAAACCAGTAAGTACCCAAAAAGACTGGCTAAGGGGAGTTTGTGTGTAAAGAGCCCTGCTTTCTTGTTTTCTCCCTTCTCTGTTTCCCTGCTTCCCTGTCTACCTGCTTTTCTGATTCCCTGTTTTCCTGCTTCCCTGTTTACTTTCTTACCCATTTAGCTGCTTCTCTGCATCTTTGTTTACCTGCTTCCCTATTTCCCTGCTTCTCCGTTTCCCTGATAACCTGCTTCAATATTTACCTGCTTCCCTGTTACGCTGCTTCTGTGCCTCCCCGTTTCCCTGCTTCCCCACAGTCGCTGTGACCCAGCAGTGCAGGGAGTCAGTCAGTGTTGGTTTTATTTATTCGAGTATTTGACTGTGTAAGTGGATTTGGTCTCTTCAGGCTGATCCCCATATCTGTGTGGGCTTCGTCCTTTTGACCCCATTCCCGTCACAGAGCCACACATTGGGCTAACCTGGACCCTGGGAGATTATTTCCCAATCCCTGTAAAATCCCCTACCCACAGCCCAGGTGTTTACAGGAGTTCCTCTTGTAAAGAGCTGCCCCCCCAAAAAAAACCCACCACACAAACTATAAATGAAGTGTGCCCCTCATATTTTTTAATGTGAAAGCTCAGGATTGGATTATAGTGCAGAAAGGCATAATGTGTCGCCCCTTCAGTAGCTTGTCCAGGATTGAAAACAACAGCAAAAAAACTATAACTTTGAAGATGTACTGGTGATATGAAACATTAATAACATATTTGTTTAACAGTTGGGTAATGTAAATGTAGTTACAATTATTATTATATAATATATTATATTATATAATAATAATTATATATTATATATATATTATATATTATACATATATATTATATATTATACATATAATATATAATTATAATTATTATTATATTAGATATTATATTAGATATATTAGATATTATATAATACATAATATATTATTATTATTAGAATATTTCAAATCTTCCATGCTTCCGTTCTCAAAAAGATGGAATTGCATGAAAGGATTACATGCTTGTATAACCTACGTAGGCTCATCTCACTCTGACCCGGGATGTGATAAGCCCACTGCCCCAGATACCCAAACGCCCTGAATAGGGGACCCCCAACCTGCCTTTTGGTGCAGCGAGGGCATATCCATCCACAGGTCTGTCCTCTCTGGGTTTATAGTGAATTACAGCCCAGTTGATGCCTCCGTCCGCTCCTGAATGGACTGCAGTGACATTTCCAGGGCTTTGACAAAATGGCTTTAGAGGTAAAATGGTCAAATCCAAGATTATTGTTTGGCG
The DNA here is from genome assembly GCA_029706075.1 of Aldrovandia affinis. Lineage (NCBI taxonomy): Eukaryota > Metazoa > Chordata > Actinopteri > Notacanthiformes > Halosauridae > Aldrovandia > Aldrovandia affinis. The sequence goes on from JAINUG010000100.1 coordinate 2,274,340, forward strand.
GTAACTAAAAAAAAAGGAACTGCATTATTACTGTTCTACAGCAGTGTTTATTTTATGGCAGTTGGCTTGCGTTGACCGTGGAATGGCAGCATCAGGAGTAAGCATGGAAACCCTACTGTCATTTTGTTCCTGTATTGAGGAGCACAAGCATTAACAAAAGGAGTCATCTCTTCCTGTAGATGAAGTGAGATCATTACAGATATAGGAATGCCTGTCCCTTTAATAAAGGAGACTGCATAATATGTAGAGCCGTTTCTTTATGGGTCTCTGCAGGAAAATGCTGACAGTGTGGTGATTATGATTTATGACTGACATTATTATACAGCGTGATTACAATACATCCTGCCCCTGGCTTAGCCCAACTTTTAATAAGCGTGAAAAAAATGGCACAGTTTAAAGAGAAGCATTAAGAAACATGAGAGGACAGCAAATAACTTTATAATAGTGTTTTATACTCTCTATGGTTTTTAAGTTGCTATCATGATTAATTATTAACATTTTAGATATTTAATAACATTTTGTCATTATTTTATAGTTATTCCATTATTGGAGATGCCCTTTTCCCCCACAATTACAATACAGAATTCTTAACATTCCAGGTTCAGATTTAAATGCTGAAATTCAGCTTTTCCAGTTTTAACTAATAGGTATTATGGCAACTTAATGTAAAGTGGGACCTTCAGTGATTGTTCAACAGGTGGCTTGATCAGGAGGGCGTATTGCCTTCATGCTGTTGGAGGACTGAAGTACAGGAAATAATTGTTTGACAACCTCGAAACTACACCCCCCATCAGCCCCGTTGTCAAGCGCTCCATGGCACTTTGCTTTTTGAATGCACCTGTGATCACTAAAAACACAGTGCACGGGCATAGTAGTAAGTGATAAAAGTTGTGACTGTCTTTTTGTGTGTTTCTAATTTAACAAAATTATTAAAAGCCGAAATGATCAAAACTAAGCTGTAGTATGATACCCTCAATATTAGTCTTGTAATCTTAATTAAAACATATGTATTCAAGGATTTGTTTTTACATGCTTCTCCTATTATCTACTCCCATACCATTAAATCAAAAAATGTTATAAGTTACATGACAATATTCTCATTTCAGCAATGAAACTATTTCTTAGCTTACAGAAAAATATATCAAAATCATATATAAAAAATATGTTTTGACTTGTCGTTTTAGTGCGCTATAACTTTCATGGATGTATTGAGTGAGCTGGAAACAAGGGACATGAAGTAGCAGGTCAATATTATTGAGGTAATATCAAAAACGTATTGAATGTGCTCGGCCTATAGTGCAACCCAAAATATGATTTTCCTCCCGCTCGCATATCCCCCCATTGCATAATTAATGACATCTAGGCTCACTCCAGCAGAAGAACACTTAAAGCTCAATTTGTGAGTCCCATATCGCCCACTGCAATCTAGAGCAGTTTTGCGATCATGCACAGCAGTAGGGGAACTAATCCATTCCAATAGTTAATTAAGAAACCCAACCACAACTTTGGAGCAATGTATGTCTGCTTTGCGAACCATTAGTTCACATTGGCACACACACAGCATGCCGAATCCTCAGAGAGGGCCATTATACTGCACACATTTTTTTTCCATTTGTTTCATGTAGCAAGTTGTCTGTATTCTTTGAGATTAAATAGCTATAAATAATAAAAATGGCTAAATCATTTATTGCCTTGCCCATTTTTGGTATGGATGCATACCAGTTTTAAGCACACGTAAGAATAGCCCTGTATGCATAGAGTATATACTACCACACTGTGCAGAGTGCTCCAACCTATGTGACCACACTGACCTTTACCCCCACTTCTTCTCTCTCTCGCTCTCTCTCTCTCTTTCTCTCTCTCTCTCTCTCTCTCTCTCTCTCTCTCTCTCTCTCTCTCTCTCTCTCTCTCTCTCTCTCTCTCTCTTCTCTCTCTTGCCAAATTGGCTCCATTAGTATGACAGGAGTTGGCTAAATTATTTAAAATAATTGCAATATTTACCAAATATGTTTTTTGCCAAATGTTCACCCGTACTGTTTCAGAACAAAACTATCAGATATCTCTATCCCTCTCTCTCCCACACACACACACACACACACACACACACACACACACACACACACACACACACACACACACACACATTCACAAACAAACACACAAATCAAAGCTCAATCTAATCCACAGAGGAGCATCAATCACATGCCCACAGCCCTGGCCCTTCAGCATGTGCTGATACCTGCCCACCTGCTCCCGGGTGGCCTGGGCTGTCTGACGATCACTGCATGTGTCAGAGTGCACATGATTGATCGTATCTGCCAGCTGTGCACTGCCACATGTGACTACCCCACACGCTCTGTCTGCAGCACCACCATTCAATTGATGGCCCTAGTGGCCAATTGCGCCCTGCCATAGATTTAGCCTTGGCCCTTTTGAGCGCTTATTAAACACGGTTTCTGATTCTGTAAAGGTGGTCATATTGGTTATTAAACATGGGTTCTGACTTTGTGATGGTGGTATGACTACTTATTTAACACTGTTTCAGATTATGTGAAGGTGGTATAATTTCTTATTTAACACGGTTTCAGTTTGTGTGAAGGCAGTCAGACCGCTTATTAAACACAGTTTCAGATTGTGTGAAGGCGGTCAGACCGCTTATTAAACACGGTTTCAGATTGTGTGAAGGCGGTCAGACCGCTTATTAAACACGGTTTCAGATTGTGTGAAGGCGGTCAGACTTATTAAACACGGTTTCAGATTGTGTGAAGGTGGTCAGAACATTGGTTTCAGATGAAGGTGGTCAGACCACTTATTAAACACGGTTTCAGATTGTGTGAAGGTGGTCAGACCGCTTATTAAACACGGTTTCAGATTGTGTGAAGGCGGTCAGACTGCTTATGGAACACGGTTTCAGATTGTGTGAAGGTGGTCAGACCACAGATTCAGATTGTGTGAAGGTAGAGGGTGTAGTCGAGTTGAGACGCAAAGATGTCTTTCCAGTCTGTATTTTATCTCTTTCTTTCTCTGTACAAAAGCAGACTGTTATATTCTTCTTCTTCTTTTTTAAATCCCCTTTTTTCCTTTTATCTTTTGATCTCATCTTTACAGATGGAGATTAAATATATTTATGTATTTAGTTTATTAACCATGTACAAACATATAACTAATGTGTAAATGATTAGGTGCGATTTTTTTAACAGTGGTTTGCTTCTTAAGTAGAGCGCAGTAGTGTAGCACACAGTGTAACAGCCAGGTAGAATGCAGACACGTGTGTCCCTGGTCATCTGGCCAAATGGTCATCTCTGTGTTTCTCAAAGTGGCTGCACAGTCGGTTTAGGGGGGTTTCCAACTCTCCACTGTGAAGTGCTTTGAGATCTTGAAAGGCTATATACATGCCATTATTATGCATTGCATAAAATGATCTGCTTGCAATTGCAGCTGCATGGCACACTTAACGTGTTGGCGACAAACTTTGGATTGTTTAGCTGCTTATCACATTTTAATAATAAGCATTTTTGGTTCACTCGGCATGTTATGCTGTGACTTTAAATGTACTTGTTTTGTGGTCAATGGAGTTTTTATATGACAGCGTGTCCAAGTGTTGAGGGGAGAACTGCTTGAGTGGGTGTAGCTGAAGCTTTAAAAAGCTGTCAAATATACATATTTCACTAATTAACAGGAATAACGGGTCTTGCTTTTGAATAATTACATTTTTTATAAGATGATCACAGAAGCACTACCCTCCCCCCCATACACACAGAGACGCTCTCTCTCTCCCTCTCTTTCTCAGACATACACACAAACCTATATCGCAATTATATCTTATAGCACTTCTCTTCTGGTTGCAATTAAGTTGCTGAGCAGAAAGATATTATTGAAGGCCCATTCTCTCTCTGCTGCTTATTTACAGATGATACTGTTAACCAAACAACATCCTAATGCAAGGTGCTGAAAGTTCTACACCAAGGTGCCCAGTAATTGGCTACGATAATCTGGGAGAGGTTTTCTGTTAGCCTGCATCTAGGTCCACTGAATAGAAAGAGAAATGCAATGGCCTGTTTAGTGTAACATGGCCACTGGCCCTCCTGTAGTAGTGTGTATGGCCTGTCAGGTGTAAACTAGTCACTGGCTCTCTTGTATTACTGCGTGTGGCCTGTATGGTGTAAAATGGCCACTGGTTCTCCTGTAGTACTGTGCATGGCCTGTAGGGTGTACAATGGCCACCGTACTGTGTTTGGCCTGTAGGGTGTAAAATGGCCACTGGCTTGTTGGCGAGTGCATTGGGGAAGTACACAAGCTTCAGCTGCAGGGTTCCTGGCATAGGGTGTGGGTGGCACAGTGGTGCCTTGAGAGACAAAAGTAACAATTTCTATACAGGTTTAAAAAAAAGCTGGATACATACTGTGGCTATTCGGGTTGAGTTATTTTTTCAACAGAACAGCAGCTGTGCCTGGGGGTTTTACCCCGTAATCTTCTGATTGAAAAAAACCACTTACCGCTCTCTGTGCTACACTGCCTATGATATGGTCACAGAACTCCGCTCAGACTGCCACCAAGGTTATCCTGTGCTGAGCAAGTAATTCAAAGAGTAACTCACCTCTCTGTACCCTTGACCTCCTTTCAATATTTTTTCATCTTCATTCTTGTGGCCAGTTACCCCGAGGGACAAATCCTTGTCTATTTCTTTATTTATTATTTGGACGGGGGGGAAGGATTGCTACCCAGCGGGTGACACGTTCGGCACATTGAAGCAGCTGGTCTGTACGTAATGTGCAGCGCTGTGTTTCAGCACCGGACAGCTCCTTCTGTTCGCAGAAACGTTGCCTGAAATCAGCACCACGGGCTGGACAGCTTATTTCAAAGACGGCAGTTCTGGGATGCATTCTCCAGGCTCGCACCGAAGGCGGAGTGAGGCAGGCTACAGAACCACCATTTATATATTGCAGGGGCATCAATTTTTAATTGCAATTCCTAACCCCTAATTACACATGCTGGGATCACCGTTCCTCGAGAGCAAAGCAGATGTGCTGGGAATCATCATTCATGCTGACGGCGTGCCCACAGCTCCTCTCTGCCTCTGCACTTTCATTAAGCATTCACAGGAGTTGTGCTTGCTAAAGTGGTCCATGGATCTATTTCTTATAAAGGGAAGTCGTCTGGGTACGGCTGGTGGGAACGGAAACAGGGGAGTCTGACTGAACACTGATGTCTACAGGAAATGAAGCTCTCCCCTAATGACGGCTGACAGAAGCCATCCATCGTGGTCATGTGATACAGTGCACTGCCTCAGATGAGGGGAGGCCTGCTCAATATGTCCACCAGCGCTGCCCCAGCCAGTGCTTGCACTTTAAAAGCAATCTCTCTTACTGTGTTACTGTGCTTCAGGCCTACATTGTGCCCTGTATATTTACCCATGCCGATAGCATTTGTGTGTGTTTGTGCGAGATTATCTGTGTACGCACATATGTGTGTGTGCCTGTTTGTGTTGTGTGTGTGTGTTTGTGTGAAAGTGTGTGTGAGTGTGTGTGAAAGTGTGTGTGTGCGCACATCTGTGTGTGTGTGCCTGTTTGTTTGTGTGTGTGTGTGTGTGTGTGTGTGTGTGTGTGTGTATTTGTGTGAAAGTGTGTGTGAGTGTGTGAAAGTGTGTGTGTGCGCACATATGTGTGTATGCATGTTTGTGTGTGTGTGTGTGTGTGTGTGTGTGTGTGTGTATGTGAAAGTGTGTGTGTGTGTGCACATCTGTGTGTGTGCCTGTCTGTGTGTGTGTGTGTGTGTGTGTGAAAGTGTGTATGAGTATGTGTGAAAGTGTGTGTGTGCGCACATCTGTGTGTGTGCCTGTTTGTGTGTGTGTGTGTGTGTGTGTGTGTGTGTTTGTATGTGCATGAGAACATCGGCATCAGACAGATATTCTGTTTGACACAGCAGTTTCTCTGTTTCTGATCTCAAATGTCTAAGAAACACGGTCTCAGTTATGCGAGGAAAAACAAAAACAAAACATAAGCCAAAACAAAACACAACATGGCCTTAGACAACATCCCATGGGCTAGAATCAATATAAACACAGAGTAACTTTTATATTGTTTTAGTTTGAATTCTGAAGCCACTGATATTATTTAAAAAATGCCACAGAACACTTCAATCGAGGGAAGCGGCAAGGCGCACCACCATTTTGATTGTCTCCATGTCCAAGTCAACATTTAAACCTGAGTGGTGTCGAAGTAAAAACATATACAACCTGATAGCCTTCAGACAAAATGCATCACTTCCAACATCGCAGTTGTTTTTGAGGTTGGCATTTTGAATGCATCCCCAGCACTTCTCAAGAGTTGCCAAATCTCCGTTAAAGTAAGCATTTTTTTAAATGTTCCTTTTCTTATCGGAGCTGAACACTGAACGCAGGCCACAGGAAGTGCACGAAGAACTATTTCCTGTCGGATGGCCTACATGTCTGTGCTACAGCGCTGAGGGAAAGGAACGGGGGCCAGGGAACAGCTGGGCTCTCAGCACAGAGCGCTCTATTAATGCCCGTCTGCTTCTTCAGCATTATCGCGGGAGACCATTTCCCTTCCCTGATTAACGACGTCCCCGCCCCACGCCTGGAACGTTCTGGAGGCACCGGGCGCAGCGCGGCCAACAAACGAGTGTCAGACACAGTGTCAAGGCAGTGTCATGGGACGTCTTATGCCTGGTTCACTTTTTTTGTCCTTTGAATTACAAATAATTGCAAGTGTTTATTTTATTTTGTTCTTCACAAACCCAGCTCAGGGGGAATCACTTGGCAATTGCTGGACTTGAAGTTGGAACATTAAATCGAAATAGCAAGATTAGAAATATGGAACAGTGATTAGTGTAATAGACATAGCTTATTTGTTCATTTATTTGCAAGGTTTAACCGTGGGGGAGGATGGATAGGCCTGAGTGCAGAGTCTCAGTCTTCCTGTCTTGCATTGTTTACAGTAAAGCACTGTTTTCTTGAACAATACAGATTGATGTGACTATTGTTTGGTACCAATGGGCTGGAGGCAGCATCATTCTAATGGTGTGTAGGTGTTCATTTCAGAGGAAAGGGCTAGACAAACTGGGCCAGAACTAAATGTCTGCAACATAATAAATGGCCATGTTATGCAGTCCCCCCCCATCCTACACCTGCACTGGTTTCATGTCTTGGTCTCACACTAACGGGACTGTTTATTTTGAACAGCTTTGTTTTTAAGCCGTTAAATTATAATTACAAAGGGTTTTTTGTTTTTTTGTTTTGCACGGAAGATTATTACGTTGGATGTTTTCGCTAAGCTTGGGCACTAATGATAAGCTGCTTAACACATAAATCCGCGATGAGAATCTCCCCAAATTAATTTAATTTTTTATTTATTCATTTATTTATCTTACTACACAAAACCCCACTAAAACAGATTATGTTTTAATCCTTTTCAATTTTCTTTTGGTAGTTAAAGGTTTTCTTGAACTCTCGTAATTATTCTTTAATTTCACGTCGTTCGCAATGTTAACCTTTTGTGAATGCGGATACCCATTTGAGAGTCAAAATGTCATACAAGTCTCATTGTTGGTGTGACTCATGTTTAAACAATGGTGGTGTACTGTGGCTTGCTTCTGAGAAAAGCAAAGGCAGATTGTGAGTTTTCCTCCTGATTTGGTTTGTTTAGTTCTTTAGAAATATATATGTATATATATATATATATATATATATGCCATTTAGCAGACGCTTTTATCCAAAGCGACTTACACTGAAAAATGTATGCATTCACTACTGTATGTGATCCCAATGGGAATTGAACGCACAACCTAAGCATTGCCAATGCCATGCTCTACCTACTGAGCCACAAAGAACCACCTTTCTTTCTCGTGAGAAATAAATGTTTCCTTCTCACAAAGAGAGAGAGAGATAATTCAGTTAATATCTGGGTAAAAATATTCAAGTCAGTTATTCAACCAATGACATTATATGGCAGTGAAGTGTGGGGTCTGCTTACAGATGACACACCTTTTGGAAAAAGGGACAAACATCCAACAGAAACCCTGCATGCTGCAATAGTTCTGCAATATCATACTCCATGCACTGGGAAAAACAGCAGACAATGCATGTAGGGCAGAATTAGGCCAGTACCCACTATTAATTGATGATTAATTGACAGCGACCCCCCCACTCGTAACATCACAAAGCCCTGCTGTGCCAAGTGCCCTGAGAAAAGTCCCTTCAACCATTTGATCCTAAGACTGACCGACTGCACCAACACCTACTAGCATCAAGCAGCCTCAGGACAGCACAAAAGGAACACAAACAATTAGAATCAACCAAATGATCACACAGCACAAAGACAATTGCATCACCCGTTGTAAAACACACACAAAAGCACAAAGCAAATGAGAGTGTTATCTGGTCCTTAAAAGAGCGTATACAGAATATATGTGGCAGACTACCTGACCACAGTGAAAAACATCAAACAAAGAAACGTTCAGACAAAAGGACAGACTCAGTGAACACAGCCTGGCCATAGAGACCGGCTGTCAGAGGAAGAGAGCACAGGCTGTGCTCACACTGTCAACCTCAGGAGGTTGAAACGGAGCTGCACTTCCTTCTAGCTTGTCAAAAATATGAAAAAGAAATGGAAACGTTTTTCCCATTAATTACATAGGTTTGCCCCAAATTCCAAACTCTAACTGATTAGGAAAAATCATTGAATTAGCAGCACAATATGTAATGACCTGCCATAACTGAGGGATGCAAGAATAAACTAGTGGGATGGCACTATATGTATATATATATATATATAAAGCTTTGGCAATATATTCATACCAATGAAACATTTGGAATTGAGAGAGAGAGCGAGAGAGCTAGCTAGCTAGCTTCTGGCAAGAGAGCAAGAACAGGAATTGATGTCAGCATATTTTAACACTGCTCTCTGTAACCATTCAAGCTGAACAGTTGTCACCTTAATCTGGTTGGTTTTATATGCAACTGTAAGCATTAAGCCCAGCAGTGCTCATTAAGTTCAGTTCGATCTTAAACGTTTCCTCTTTGAATAAAAATGATAACGGAGTCAAAACCATTTAAAAGGTGAAATGGTTGTACTGATAATGATGGGGTCAGGGTTTGGGGTTGTGTGCCCTTGGGAGAATGTGTGTGTGCATGTGTGTATGCTTTGCTGTGAGTGTGTGTGTGTGTGTGTGTGTGTGTGTGTGTGTGTGTCTGTGCATTTTTGCATGCGTAGGCATGTTGTGTGTGTGTGTGTGTGTGTGTGTGTATGTGTGTGTGTGTGTGTGTGTGTATGTTTTTGTATCTGTGCGAGAGTCTGTGCCACAGTGCTGGTGGGGCTTAAAAGGAAATTTGAGTGGAGAAAAGGAGAGAAATTTCCATGTCCTAAATCTGACCTTGTGCTTGTTCAGGTAATGCACAGCTGTGATCTTGAGACGTGTTGCAAAGGCTTTCATGCATGTTGCATCTATTACACTCGCATCCGTTTGGAACATTTGCCTTCAGGCACTGCTTTGGATCTCTGAGATTACGTTCTCCTCCTTTTAAATGGATTGTCCTTGAACCAGCTGAAATCAGCAGTGAGGACCTTAAACATCAACATGATGCTGTCTGTGACACCTGCTTTATGCAGAGTGCTGTTGCTTCTTCATGTCCTCAAGGTGTGAGTGACATGAGGAAACAGAGTGGAGGGGCAATGTTGTCAGTGTCCAATAGTAGACGTGCGTTGGTGACAGGCAGCGCTGTCAATATCCAATCGATGTCCTCTGTAGACAGGCAGCGCTGTCAGTATCCAATAGAAGACATGATCTTTAGACAGGCAGCACTGTCAATATCCAATAGGAGACATGCTTTGGAAACGAACAATACAGACGGTGTCCAGTAGGAAACATGCTCTGGAGACAAGCAGCACAGCTTTCTTGGCCTACAGGGTGCAGGGAGAGGTGATATGGCTAACTTGGTTGAATGGAGGTTAAACGGGCACAGTGGCAGTCTGGCCCAGCATTGGCAGGTCATTAGTTCTGTTCCTTAAGCACAGACTGACTTTGGATGGGGAACCAATCGATTAGCTCTTAACAAGCAACCAGGAGAGTGATGTTTGTATTGTCACAAAATATATGTATTTATTTTATTCTATAATACTAACAAAAAATAACCCTGCCAGGACTGCCTGTTGTTATTGAGTAATCCGTATATCAAATTGCCTTTTCTTACTATGTTCTAAAAATAACGAAAGACTTGACAGTTAAGCTTATGTATATTACAGGATATCATAAGAGCGCAGAGCCAGTTGTGGGGTTTCGTGTAGACATTTTGCAAAATTATATTTATTATTGGTCAAAATATGGCAGGCGTCTATTTTATGCAGATGTTTTTTAATGTATTTCTTTAAACTGCTTATGTCTTTTCAAACATTTGGCCACAAAGAACAGACTTTTATTCTAGATTTGGATCCAAAATAACTTTTATTTTGATTATTTTATATGACGCATTCTCCTGCCACAACGCAGGTCACAAAGTTAATCAGGGATTAATTGTTTGCCAATCGTATTGTTCCAACTTCATGCTTGAGATGCAGAAAAATAATTGATTTATGTGCAGAATCCAAGCAACACTTGATAAAGAATAAATGCATTGTTTTCAAATGGATATTTAACAACGGTAATTTCAGAATTCAATTTAACTGAAATAATAAGCATTACCCCACTGCGCACTGTGTCATTGCATAATCCGCAGCGTTCCCTGGAGGAGATTGAAACGAGAAGCGTGGAAGAGATGAAATGCACTGAAATGAACGTGCGTTCCGGCGGCACGCTGGACCCATTGGGATTGGCTGGTTCGGAGTGTTTGAGGAGGCGAGGAGCTCGGGTGAGTCCGAGGACGAAATGAGCCTCACCGGCCACCCGCCGCTCCCTCCCTCCCTGACAACCGTTTGAAGAAGCCTTTACTCCCCCGCTGAATATTTTGCTTATTTTCAAACCAAAGGGTTCCCCGTGGCTGCGCAGGAACACCAGTACGCTCGCGCGTCTGATTCACCTGGAACCATCCACTGAAATACAGGTCTCTTCTTGGCTCAGACATTTCCGCTGCTGCCTCTCCAAACACTTTTGTGTTTGAAATGCATTTTCCCCTTTCTGTGATTTTGTCTGAAAACTGATGATAGGGTAGAACTGCCTTTACGTATGACAGATGGCCCTACAGTTTCACAGATAATACCCTAATGCAAATTAATAAATAGATGAATACAAAATCCAAAGTTAATATGCCCAGGCGGGAGTGGGCCTGCATGCAAAACACAAAACATTAGCACAGAGATTAGTTTTATTCTCTCGATTCCATTTTGTTTGGGTTGACTTTTCAGAGCTAAGCGGCTCAGTAACAGTTCCTCTGTAAAAAACAGTGAACAGGTGTTGGATTTGTGATATGGGTTTATCAAACATTTGAAATTCCTTTTTTTTGTGTGTGGGAGTTTTTTGTTGTTTGTTTGTGTGCGTACGTGTTTGTGTGTGTATGTGCTTTTCTTTGTTTGTGTGTGTGTGTGTGTGTGTGTGTGTATAAGTGCATAAACAAAGAAATGAACCTTGCAGGGCACAAAGGAGACACAGATAAATCAAACGTTTTCTATGCATTTCATAAGGACTCATAATGCCATTAATTGAAAGCTCACAGACAAATGACAATGCCAGTAGGACACAATGCACTTCTCAGTCTCTCATAAATGGCCTGTTCTGTTGTGCTATGGAAAGCAGAACTTATTATGTCAGTAGAGATTGATTTGTGGTTGATGGAGATGAAAGGAGCCGATGTGAGATGATGTGTTTGAGTGCGGCCTCGCGTGGCCTGTGGTCCCGCCCTACTCCTCACCTTGCAGTTATCGAGCTTTGCCTGCTGACAGATTTACGAACAGAGTTCTATCTCTATTATATCTACAGGTAACTGCCAAAATAAAGGCAACGCTTGAGTAAATGAGGGATCCTTTAAATGGGTGCAGTACCACGAGTGTCCATCGGGTGTCTCCTCTTTACAATGAGCCCTTTCCGTGCCCCCCAGCTGGGACTCTCCTAGCCCGGGCCAGAGGTCCACACACAGAGTGTCCCCTGCCAAGTGTTGCCTTTATTTTACCAGCTACCTGTATCTACGTATGAGAGTGCATGTGTGTTTCTACCTATTGGAATGGGACAGTCCACTTATCCCTCAGAAATAGACAATACAGTGTTTGTTCATGTAACTAGCCAATTCTGTATTCAGAAAATTGACAGGAGCAGAAGGGGTGAGTTCCTGGGTCCACTTTATGTAGTTTATAATAAAACCTTTTATTTATAAGTGAATTTTAGGTGAAGCATGTGAGATTTGCTATTTGTGGATTTTTGGATAGTTTTACTGCAGCCCAAATTATTATGTCGCTTTTTAAATATTTATTCTTTACAAATGTTAAGTTGGAAAGCAAAGAAAAAAAACCTTTGTTGTTGTTCCTTCTTGTTCTTGTAGAGAGGTATTGTGAGTGATATGTACTTAATAAGAACAGGTTACAAGCCTCATACAAATTCAATTCTGTACAAACACAACTGAGACAATGCGTGGGCCTGCTGCCCTGCCCCCTGCAGGCCAGCACAGGTTTATCACAGTGCTGCCGTATCAAGTGCTTTTCATGCACAAACATGGTTGAGGCGTTGTGGAATTGCGGCGTGATCACATTTCACGAGGCACGTTTTGTTTGCTTGACTGCGATCATGTGTGCGCCACAGTCGGGTTGCTCGGTTGAGCTCTGCGGCATTACCAGGCAGTGTGGCGTGCTTGATGAGAAGACACACCACCCTTTCCTAACCGGTGATGTGACGACCCGTGAATGCACATCAAAGAGTGTCTGGCTGTGTTGCTGCATGAGGGGTTTAGTGAAATGTCATGGGCTCTGTGCCCTCTAATGAAATCAGACAAATCTCTCCCTCTCTCCCTCTCTCTCCCTCTCTCTGTATGCTTGTCTGGTACCATGTTTGGTACTGCTAGTGCTTGTGACCTTGTAGGACACATATTCGTTTCCCAAGAGGCCAACTGCTTTATTCACAGATGCTCTAAGATGCCAACAGAATATATTGATTACTTTTAAAGTATGAGCTATTTACCTAAGCAACCCCCGAGAATGAACCCATTACTGACCTATAATCTTGACATATTGAGCCTTACAGAAGCTTGGCTGAAGGCCGATGAGAACTTTCCCCTAAATGAGTCCAAATCCGAAACATAGCAGTAAGTTTGACACTAGTGATGAAGATAGTGCACCCATATACCCACTCACATTTATCAGTTAGTTAATTTAATTCATACGTTTGTTTCAAACGTTCAGGGTCTCACACATTATCATAGTCATACTATAGATCTTGTCTTAGGTTTTGGGTTTCTTATTTTCTTATGACAATTTACCCACCCTGTACAATCAAAAGCTAAGTTTGTACTGTTACTGCTACTACTGTTACAACATTTATTGACAGGCTTCCAGAATCTCTTGACCTGGATGCCCCGACCTGCTCCTTGCCAACGGATTAACTGCTGGCTGGGTTGACTTCTCAACCTCATCGACAAGAATAATAATGACACCATATCGCTCTTAAAAACAGCTGCTGAGCTTACAAATTATCCTGCATAGGAATTACAGGAATTAGGAATTGTTGAAGTCGCTGCTGTAGACATAGACAGCCATCATAGACAAGCATCGTAGCACAGGAACCGCACTTGTCAGAGTAAAGAATCTGTTCCTCTAAAAGAAGATCCGTTCCTCTTCACTGACCATGGTTGTGCTTCTATCTGGACCCCTAGTTAAATCCAGAAAGAACTACAAGGTTCTTCTGTTAACATATAAAGCTTTAAATGGCTCAGCTCCAGAATACCTCTGCAATCTTGTCATTCCATACTCTCTGCCACAGATACCCCCATTACCCCCATTCACGGGACACTGGCTATCATAACGTTCCCAGAATGAGAAAAAACACTATGTTTTCCTACAGAGCTCCTATTTTATGGGACAGCTTCCCAACCGACGTTAGGGTCTCAGACACACTCTCCATCTTTAAATCTAAACCTTTTTAGTAAATACTATTTGTAACATTGTATTTTGTCCTATTAAATCAAACATTTTATTTTTATTATTTATTTATTTCATATTGCACTGTGTTTTTATTTTTTCATTTATCTTTTTTATCCACTTGTTAAGTGTCTTTGTTACGGTCCCACTGTAAACAGCACTATACAAATAAAATTTAATTGAATATAAATGATAGTAATACCCCCTCCAAAAGTAAAAAGAATCTGTGAAATCTTCACCAGAACCTAGAGTCTTCTCACAGCCTTGCCTTGTATAATAGTGTGACATGTATGTTTGCATGGCACGCCCAGACTGAATGTTCAGCAAATCAAAGCTAACTCATTTTATTGTCAAAACTATCATACTTGTACTGCATGTATTGACTATGTCCTTGCCGGAGCAATATTGTCAGAACTGGGCCCTAGCAGTACATTTTAAAAAGACAAAGGTTATGGCCTTCAAAAAAATCCCAAATTGTAGGAAAGCAAATACTGTTTTACTATAGGCAACCCTAGAACATAGACTTATTTATGATTATCTAGCACTGAAAATCAGTGTGTCAGGGAGTTTTGCATTCTTTTATAAGGCAGTTAATTCATTCAAAAAAGCTTGTAGGTGTTTCTACACAATCCCCCAAAATATCCCATAACATAAATATTCCCATTAGAATTTTGAAAGTGTCATCCAGCCTATTGTGCTATAAGGAAGTGAAATATGGGTACACTCAGTGAGCAAGACTACATTAAATGGAAAAAATCCAGCTTCTGCAAGCATAATTCTGTAAACGCATATTACAAGTACATAGGAATACCCCTAACAATGTATGCAGGCCTGAATTAGGCAGATATTGAATTCTTATTCAAAGCCAGAAAAGGATACTACATTTTATAGAGCACCTAAAAATAACTCCAAACTCAGGGGCGTAGCACACAATTCTGGGCCCTATACATATGCAGTCTTGTGGGCCCCCTTACCCTCTTGATCCATGACTCTCACGCATCTTTAGAATTTTTAAAAATGGAATCAACAACTATACACATTAATCTGTAGTGGTTATTAGGGTAATCGCTAATGAACTGCTTATACCACATTTAAACAAATAATTAGTAAGATTAGTAAGATTCTCTGGCCATAGTCCTGGGTCCTCTGGCAAATACCCTTCTGCATTCCCCTCACTTTTTTCCACTTCCTCCTCTGTCTTCTCCTCATCCTTCTCACTACCCTCAGAGCAACCTTCATTTTCCTTGCTCTCTTCACCTCCATCATCCTCTTCACTAGTCCTACTGCTACTCTCTGCCTCTTCTTCCTGCTCACTCTCTGCCTCGATCACATCTTCTTCCTGCTCACTCTCTGTTACAAGGACAGACCCCTCTACAAGCATGAAGCATACAGGATTGATATTAGCCTCTTAACCTGCTTATAATATACAATGAAACAGGCTACAGGCTAGATTCTGCTTAATTTACCAGCTAGCTAGCTAACTATCATAATGTAGCTAGCTACGTTAGCTTGTCTTGTTATAGAACTGGATCAAATGAGTCTTCAAAAACAAAGTTTCAATGCATTTCACCATCACCAGTAGTATGTTTGCCCGCATTTGCGATTGCTTTCAGCCAGTAGCGAGAGTGAAACTGAAATTAGATTAATCGCGACATTCCGGGTCAAAAATATCGCATTTCGCATCGACAGATTTCAATGAAATTTCACCAGAAACAAGATAAAATGTTAAATTAACGTCCTGGATACCTTTTATTTAGTCCTGAACTTGCGATATATCATTTTTTGAAAGCACTACCTATTGGAATGGGAAACTTACGAGTCTGACTATGAAGTGTGGCGTATGACCAAACCGAGCAATGTTTAATCAAATTTCGGAAAAAAAGATGGAGGATCGAGTTTTCAACAACGTTACTGTATATTGCAGACATATGGTGGAAAAAAAAACCCCGACAGCCCTTGAAAAGCCTGCATTTTTGGGGTACGGCCATAATCTCTCATAATCGCTCGCACAGGGACACAGGCACATCTAGACCGCCGCTGTGCACAGGAATTGTAACATACCTACTTAGTGGAGGGGGGCGGACTAAACCATTTGCGCTTTTGAGAGGGGAGAGGGGCCCAGGAGCCTCCAATATTTTTTATCTACCTATTTATTCAGCCAATATAATTTAGTAATGACAGTAATTACTTTAAAATTTAAAATTGCAGACAAATGTTTTCTTTTTCATTCCAGGCTTTTCAAGGGCCCTCCCCCATTTGGGCCCTAGGTAGTCAGTTCCCCTTTTCCCCCCGCTACGACGCCCCTGCTAAGACAAACCAGCTTCAGGTCAGCACTGCTTCAGAACTACCAATTAGAGTCAACCAAACTATGAAACAATTCAAAATCACCTATTTATTGGAACAAGAGTACCAAAATAAACTGAATTGCTATCAGGCCCTGAATAGAGAATACACACTGTCCCTAATAATGTGTGCAGGACCAAATTAGGTCATAAAACACTATAGAAGACGGCTCCGTAGTGTTTTCCTTGCGAGGGGAGGATGCACAAAGTACCGAAAACGGGATGTGGATAATTGTGATGTCTTTTGGGAAAAAAATAAAATATATATACTTTTACCATTTTTTTTTTGCATACAATATAGCTCATTACTGGAATTGTTTATTTTATACAGTCTTCTTTGCTCATTTTTATCAAGAGTGTGTATTATAATTATGGAGGGTACTGTATGTATTGTAACGTCTGAGCAACACAAGTTCACTTATCATGCAAATGAGGCACATTTGAATTTGAGACAGAGAGAGGGGAAGACTGGCACGCCGAGATCCGCTGAGACAGAGGTGTAGCCGTCAGAGCTCAGTTAGAGCTCAGTGCTATTTTGGGACTCTCCGAGGACAGTTGAGTTCCTCTGCCAGTGGAGTGTGACAGTCCGGGTCCTGGGGACGTGCCGGGGGTGCAAGGGACACGCCGTCCTGTGCTGTGAGGGCCCAGAGAGCCTGGGGTCTGGAACATTCTTCATGGTCTCATGACTCCAACACATTTGGCAAACAACAAGGATCAATTGATCAATAGATCTATTCAATCAACCAAAAAATGTTTCTGCTCAATCAATAGATCTATTCAATCAATCTTTAGTTTGTAAAGCACCATGTACAAACCGGTTGTCTTAAATTAGTTCACAGTGAGCATTGCCATTTGCACGTGAGTAAAATGAGTCCACGTCACGTGTTTTGGAATTAACGTGGCATGTGGAACAGGGCGTGGTCAGGCCAAAAAGGCCTGTGATGAACCCTGCAGTCGGTCATTAACACGCAAAGGCGGCCTCTTTACGGCTACGTCCGCTGCTGTCCTCCTGGCCAACACCTGCCTCCGCAGGACCACCTAACGGAACCTCCCCTGTCTATACAGTCCGATACAACACTGCAAACTTAACCTTAGACCTTAAAGCTGCAGTAGGCAACATTTTGTCATTAAAACATCGCTAAACAGACATGATAAATCGGTAACGATCAGAGAAGGAGCTTCTGTGAGAGAAATCCGGCCCCCGTGACATGACAACAAGAGTTTGTTTTCGTGTCTAGCAATGATCATTTGTAATTTGCAAGGTAGTTCAATTATTATGCAGTTACGCTGGATGTATACTGATGTAAACTGTTTTTGCATTTTGCATTACTTGCTACAAGAGTGTATTATAACACTCTGCCACTAGAGACTGTTGAACTGAAGAATTAACCTGAAAATCTGGCCCAAAGTCATTTTTATGTTTACTTTAGGTTTAAAAAGATTTTGGCAGGAGAAGGGTGGAGGGAGTTCAGCATTTCCCTAAGCAGTTAAATAAAACAGATAAAGATGTTTTTGCACAAGAAAAAAAGACCATATACTAAATAACATGGTAACTACTACTCTGACTTATTTTATTTTATTTTTAAACGGAATTTGAAATGAATGAATCCATGCTCCACCCCTCCCCCTTGAATATTAGGGGTGTGTAATGGTACACAAAAATCACAGTTTGGTACATACCTCGGGTTTTGAAGTCATGGTTCGGTATGTTTTCGGTACAGTGGGCAAAGTTTATTATGAACTTTGTAAACAGTGGCTAATTGTGTTACTGGTTAAAGCAAGATTCATTCTTGTGTTACTGGTTAAAGCAAGATTGCATTCTTCGGTTCACAGCGTTCGGTACAAAAAATCCTGTGTACAATGGTTGGATATACATATATGTATATATATATATATTGTACATATATAAAAACTTTAACTCTGTTAGAGTTGGATTTATTTGAAACATTTTACTATGTGTATTATGAACATATTATTATTCTAATGTTACTTTACCATGCATGACATCACCCCTTATTTGTTTGCTGTAATGTAAAGTGCAACCCCAACGGGAAGGATCATGATTTTAGCAGAATGTGGGCTTCGATTAGATGCGGACAGTACAGACATTATGCAGCGATGCCCACTGTGGGATTCACAGTGCAGGCTACGTCCTGTGTAGGATGTGTCAGGGAGCTGTTGACAGGGCCTTGTGTGAGCCACGCAGGCAGGATTATCAATCCTTAATGTGTGTGAAAAAGCCCTCCTTACACGACTTGGCATTGCATTGGGAGAGAGGAGATATATAATCACTTTCAGTATGGGTTTATTAATGGGATTTGAGTGCATTACAAAATCTATGTGCGTTGGAGATAGGGGAATTGTTTATCCTGTTAATGTCTCACTTTAAAGACATTATTCCTCTTTTGGCTGTGCGCCCCTTTAATCCTGACTGCTGCTAGACAAACCATTTATTGAATTGCACATTAATTAAAATGGCATTGTTTTTTTGTTTTTTTCGGTAATAGTGGTAATTTCCTAGTAGAGGAATGATGTTTTTTTTATCTAAACCAGCTTACATTAAGGCTTCATTGCTCATGAAATTTGTTAAACGGGCGCTTTATCTTTTGTCATCATGTAAGGTCAGGGAATTTATAATGCGCGGTGAAACAGAAGTCACCTTGGTGATGGCAGACAGACAGGAGGTGGAGTAGCGGGCGTGGCGCATCGACGCAGCTTCCTGCCCTCTCTGCCGTGTCCAATGAGATGAGGCTCGACCCAACGGGAGAATCCAGTGGCCGGGACTGCAAATCACATCGTTTAATGAATTTAATTTGTTCAATCATTTATTTTTAATAAGGAGGTGTAATTAGCCCCTCTTAAATAATGCACGGTACCGCAGGGATGGGTCAAAGCCTAATTTATATCAGGAGGGAAAAAAACTAATAAAACCCACATTCTTTATGTTCAACTTTACGAAAGTCGTGCACGAACCAATTTTTTATTCTTTTCATCCAACATATTAGCAGGAGAGTAAGGGCTGAATGTGTGCTCCTAACTCTTGGCAGTGAATGTGAGGAGATTCCCTGCTGACTTGGAGCCTCTTCAGTCTGTTAAATAATCAGTGCTGAGTTTTACAACTTTTGACCAGATACACTGTTAAATGCCTGTTATTCCACTTTCATTACAAGCCAATAAGGACCTATTGCTACTTTACTAAGTGTGTGTTTGCGCGAGTTGCTTGGGTGCTTGCTGTTTCTCTGGCATCGAGTTTAGCATCTGTTTTACGTTCGAAATGAAAAGACGGATATGCTCATTGTCTGTTATAGAATACCGGCGCTGTCAGCGCCGAATTAGTATCACAGTAGCATGATTTGTCACAATAAAAATTTGGTTTTGGGAGCATTAATAGGGTGTGAGTGCCATCATTTATATGTTACACTACTGTCTGCTCAGCACCTACCCAAGAGTAAGAGGCATATGCTTTAACTTTGGCATGAGGCCTAAGAGAGCTGCAAGGCTTTAATAGAGCAGGTGAGTGCTGAGCAACAATGAAAATCAGCAAACCCTGTGAGTAGTGATGGGTGAAAGAGGTATCGTGTCACCAACAATGGGTGGAGTAATCATATGCTACCAGTAACTGATTTGAACCAATCACTGTATTCTATTGTGAAGAGCAACCTTTTCATTGGTTCAAAAACGTCTGTGATTGGCAGCTAATTGTAGCTCCACCTTGTTCTCCAACTCAGTACCTGTGGCTCTCCAGAACTGTGGCTGAAGCATTGCGCTTTTGATTCCATTCCTGCTGCTATCCCACTCTGGAGTAGCTGAGCATGCAGACAACCAGGAAAAAAAAATTGTAAAAAAAAAAATTGTAAGTGCATCGATTCTCCTCCCGTCGCAACCTTTCCCAGAAGTTGAAATGAATATGATGAAGAGTCTAATCTCCATGGCTGTTATTGCTTTGGTTTTTAATGTCTGCATATCTGGTAATAGAAGCTTAGCCTCAGGTACTTAGCAGGAGTAAAAAATAGACATAAAAAAATAAAAAATAGACATCTTTGGGTTATTTTATCCAGTGAATTTGAGGTTGTGTTTATCTTTTCTTTTGTAGTGTAAATTTCCATTTTTCATTATGAGGTTTTATTTTAAGGCAGGAGGATGAACCTTTATTTTTATTTTGTTCTACATCAGGGAAATATTCAATTGAATTAATTAATGTGAGAGAGGAAAAATCACAGAGGATAATTAATGCGCCTCTTTTGCTGTTGCACATACCGACACATTAACAACGAATTTACGGAGAGAGGTTCTAATTACGCAATCCAATAAATGAAATGCCCTCATTTGCCATTTTGCGGAGGAGACACCCATATAAAAAGGGTCAGAAGATCACAATGCGCCAAGAAATGGATACGGCGCAGCAAGGTTATCACGAGAAAAAGAGAACTTAAATGTACAGATCGGGAAATATAAGTAGGTGGTTAACGAGGTACAGCGTACAACAATCGTTGTACAAGCATTGTAATACAACACCGACGGAGAGGAGGAACCTTTGGAGTGACATCACAAAAATAACTTATTAGGCATGACAAAACAAACAGTGCATGATGTAAAGGAAAGACGGCATGCTGTTAGAATAGAATATTAACACAGAGAGAACAACAGGTGAAGCAATCCACATTGTAGAAACCTTGTTTTGTTTGATGTATTCTCTGTCTACTGGAAAATATATGTAAATGCCTGCATGCTGGGACCTTGCAGAGCGCAAAATGCAGATTGTGAAATCCTAGCAACCCGCAAATGGTTTAATTCATAAATATCATTGTGCCTTTGATTTTTTTCATCCTTGTTGGACCATTGACTAATTGACCAAGATCAAGGTTAGGTCAATTAAAATTAAAATCACCCATAACAATTAGCTCCTTATTGTGGTCACATTCTTTGAAGTTTATAGAACGTGAGCTAGGCTATATCAGAGCTCAAAATACCACCTGCTTTCAACAATTCTAAAAATTCTCACATAAAGAGGAGAGTGACAATGAAGGCATGCTTTAGTAAATCAGACGGAAAGCCAAATTTACAAAATCTCCACGCTGTTTTAGTGCATTCACCCCAGGTATAGCCTACATATGCATGAACAGATTTAACTATGTATCAAAAGCAAAGTGGCAAAGTGATTTACCCCGCAAATCACACCCTAATCGCGATTTGACCCATTACGACTGATTAGTAAATCCGATGTAGCCTATATATTGCGACCTTGTAGCGACTGCTTTTGCATTCGAAAAACAGTTGCAGTCCTTTAGTAAATCTGGCCCTGAATGTTGTCTTAAATAAGAGTTATTACTCGTCGTGCAGTGCTGTGCATCAGCAGAAGAGTGGTTGCCAGCCTGTAACAGTATTCACTCAGTGTTTTAGGCCAACTGCCACATGACGACTAATGCTGTCTATCCCGGTAGCCTCCAGTGCAGTGCTGCACTATGCAAAGCAACATCGAAATCAACTGTAAAGACCTCTACATGCTTCTGCGTAACTTCTTCGGAGTTCGCGCAATGCAACAATGTCGCAAGCACTCGGAAATGTATACCTCTGCAAAGGCTATGCGCAGTCCTTACACTTCTGTACACTACGTGTCAATGTATCGAACAAGGCCGATAAAGTTTTCATGAAAGCAGGGAAACCTGTTCAAACTTCTTCAGCCAATCTTTCCTGAAGCTGGTTCATTTTATACCGTGTCGAACAAATGATGCTAGCTATCTATATCGTTAGGTTCTAGGTCGATAAACTGTGACCTATGAACTATGACTATGACAGCTCCACCTCCATTTGCTAACCAGCCAATCAATGTTGTGCAACATCTACGTGAACGGTTGCACTGCGGTCGCAAGTTTGACTACCAAAATAATGCTGCGTGTAAATGTAATGAAAGGAACTTGTTCGCAGGGAAATATATGTTTAATTTCTCAGATGGGCGAGGCCTACACGTTTTAAAAAAAAAAGGTATAATCATGTATTTTCCAACAACTAAGTACTGCTCCTTTCATTTAATCTACATGTTTGCTCATGTAAAGAAACACAGATTTGAGTCACTTGTTCCCCTCCAAAGTCTCGTCCATCCTTCTCATGTTTAATTTTCCTGCCCAGTGGTAGTTGTAGACGTTTGATTTCCCCTCCCTCTCCCCTTGCCCATGTTAGCTTGCTAGCTAGCAAATGACCTAGCTACTGTATATAGGCCATTTTAAGTTCTGAGTGATTAGACATTTGCTAGCAAGTGGCAGATTTGGTTATTCTTAGCTTGCACATCTTTGCGATTCAAATGTCAATTTTGACCGACATTAAAATTTGACCATACGATTCTCAAACTGTCATTACAATTATTAGATTCCCTTGGTCTGGTACTAAATCCTTATTTCAAGGATGGAGAAGCATTTTATCACAGCAGGATGCTTTGTTTTTGACAAGCTGTTAACTGTCAAAGAGAGATCTGGATGCGTCTTCCAACTTTTATGTCATTTCCCCAGCGATCTGGATGTGTCTTCCAACTTTTATGCCATTTCCCCAGCGGTTCTGTATTTTCAGAATCACCTCACCCCCCCACAAAATCAGGGAAACACAGTTTACCTTTTTTTTCCCAGGTTTGAGTTTTATGTTTATTTTCTGCCATGACAATACAAAAATGAAAATACTTTTTCACTATTTTTAGCAGCTTGTCAAAATATCTGCTGTTGGTAGTTCTCCACAAGTGCAGGAGGTAACTAGGGACACATA